>NC_051175.1:64001814-64446624 GCF_013339725.1 Rhipicephalus microplus
CTCGCGGATCACAAAGCAAATATGGTTGAGAAGTAGCCGTCTTGAAACACAAGGCGATTGCGCGCTTGTATCCAGGTGTGCGTTAAAGAACCATGAATTGTCCCTCTTTGTCCATTCCTTGTTTGTACGTGACTGCCTATAGAGCAACCTTTGCAAACTTCCCACTACTTCGTCCTTGGAAATATTTCACTGCGCCCAATCATCGATCCATCATTTCACCATCTATAAGTAAATGCTCTAGCTTGAGAAGTAGCCTATATGAAATGCAACATGGTCGTGTACTTGTATCCAGATGCTCATTAGAGAACCATAGATTCTCCCACTGTGTCCATTCTTTATTTGTACGTGACTGCCTATAGAGCCACCTTTGCAAACCTCACTACTTCGTCTTTGCAAACATTCCGCAACGCCCAGTCACGAATCCCCACTTCACAGACCATAAAGCCGTTATGATGAGGGGGAAACGGAAGTGAAGTGTGAATAATACATACGAATAATAAATTTTTGTATAAATATATACAGTGTTTGTCACGTCATTGTTGATGAAGTAGATTACATTCTTTAATGATTCATGGTTCAGGAAGGAAGGAAGAAAGAAAGAGCCTGGAAACTGCGACACGCACCCACGCTGGAGGATCGGCCAAGAACCGGGTAGTTCTGACAAAATACTGTTAAGTTGCTAGCTCAAGTATTTGAAACTATTAAAAAAGGGCAAAAATAACATTAGAAATGGTCATAAGAAATAACGGATATAGAAAATGAAGGAGATGGTGTGCACCAAAAAAAATAAATAAATGAATAAGCAATTAGGAAAAAAGTAATTTGGGAGTAATGATGTTACGGGGAATAAGTAGTATACACTGATGAACAAATGTGTACTGGCGAATATACTGGCGAGCTAATTATATATGAGTGAGTGAGAGAATTAACGAGTGAGTTCGATGAAAGCGCTTTAGAGGTGCTCCTAAATGTAGTAGTAAGTTTGAATAATAACTTTGAATTCGACCAAAAACATTACCTACAAGTTAACGGAACTGCCATGGGAACCAAAATTGCCCCAAATCACGCAAATATTTTATGGCCTCTTTGCAGATTGCTTTCCTCGAAAATTCTCCATTCAAATCGATATTATACCGACGCTTCCTCGATGATATATTTATCGTGTGAGCTGACGGCTAGCATATAATCTTTCCAAATTCATTTCCGATTTCAACTCCCTGCATCATTCGATAACATTCACGCACACGTATTCACAGAAGAGTGCTCACTTCTTGGATGTCACTGTATCACTCAGTGGCACCATCATATCTACTTCCCTGTATTTCCCTGCAATTGAGTGCGCTCGCTCTCTCGACCGAGAATCAACAATGGGAGAAAAAGGCGGAAATAAAGATTTAACGTCAGGGGCAAATTTAATCTTCACATACACCGCCGCCCCCCTCGGGTGAATTCTATACCAAGCCGCCACTTCAACATACTTAAACAGAGTAGTCGCCTCTCTGCCGTTTTTCAGACTCCGCTCAAGGTAGTTTAGCGAAGAAATAAAAACCTGAGAGACCTACTGGTCAGGGCGAAAACACACAAATCCGACCTCCATCAGGGCTGTAGACCGTTCGGGAAACCTTGCTACAGGGTGTGCACACACATGCTGACCACAGATACGGCCGAAGCCTCCTGTTCAGACTTAGTGTACATAATTAAGACGACCTTAACTGTGACTCTAAATGTGGTATGCAAAATTCGCTGCGGGGTGCGCAAACAACAGGAATATACTGGGCGACAAAAACCGCGTTCCGTTTACACTTCAACAACCACAGGGCACACGTAAAGGGTCTTCCCAATTTGCCGTTCTCCAAACATATCGACCTTCCTGGCCACTATTTCGAACGCGTAGGTGTCATATTCCTACAATCCGGCTTCCAGAACACACGGGAGTGCGAACAGCGGGAGTCATACTTCATAAATAAGTTCAGATCACTTACCCACGGAATCAACGAGAGCCCTGGATGACTGATGTGCCTCCGAGAAGTTTCGTAACACAAAGAAAGTTAATTAATCGGTTAATATATTATACATACGTGAATTCGAACACGTAGGATGATTAATCTAGCTGGCACGTGAAAACAAACGAATTCGATGTTACGTGCATCAACCGGCGCGTGTTGGTCATATTAGATTTTTATTATCTTCATTTCTTAAATACTCTTTATTCTTTTGTTTAGGCTTTTGTTTGTTTATCTCTTCAAGACTATCTATTCATTTATTATGAATATTACCGGTTACACACTTTTCTTCAATAGAGGGAAGACGAGGGGAGGGGGGAGAGAACACATTTAGCTTTGTATCGTGGCCAATGTTTTCTTAAAGGTGGAGGGTCGCATGAGTCTTCTTGTGAGTGTATGGCCCGCACTCGTTCGCTGGATTCCGTGCCGACCGGTTGCGCCCTCGCGATCTCCGACGTCAGCGTAGCTCTGGTCGACTGGACTTGCCCTACGCCATCTCCTGACGCCGACAAGAGCTCTCGCAAGGGGTGCCCCGTCCTCGGACTCCTGTGACCATTTCCGCCTTTCCTATCTCTCCTATCCCTCGATGTGTCCTCGCTCGCTGGACTAGCGCATCGCTTTTTCTCTCTCTCTACACCTTTGTTCCTATCCTTTTAATCCCTCCTCAACCCCATCCCCTGTGAGCTACTGTTGAGGTGTCGCACCCTGATGCAGACAGTTACGGGGCTCACTTTTCTCTTCTTTTCCCTCTTATAACCACTTCTCTCAGTATGGCCAGCCACCGAACCACGTGAACTTTAACTCTATCCATGTGTGGATGCGAGAAAGCGGCAATATGTTCTCTTTTTCCCTTTTCGTTGGTCGCCTCCTGTGGTGGCGCGTCTTATCTAACCCACCCGCCCGCTTCCTGCGGCTCTTTCGCAGGAAAGAGCCCTTTCGCTCCTTTCTTCTTCCTGTCACTCCTTTCTTCTTGTTGTTGTTGTCTGTCGTTCGCTCCGTTAGTCCATTTGTATCGTTCTTTTTTATTTTATAAAAGGCTGGCCCTTTGCTACGGAAACGTGTATCACTCAGCGTAGATCTCCGAAGGCACTGCGCCGTGCTGCCCACCGGGCTGCAGAAATTAGGGGCCTTCTTCCTCTTCTAAACACTACCACCACCACCACCCTCCGAATAAGGCTGGTCCACTAGCCGAAACTGTTAAGATTAAATAAATCAATTATTGTTTTTTTTCCTGTAATACTCCTCTAATCTCGAAGTTAATATATATAACTGGCAGATCCCGCGCACAGTGGGAATCGATGATATGCGAAGCATAAATGAGAAATGTTGATATGTGACTTTAAAATCGCACAACGTTACGAGGTGGAGGTAAATTATACCGTACGTGACTGTCCATGTCATGATTATCATGTTTGCACCAGTCATATTTCGTTATCCACTGACGTCACGTAGCACCAAATTTGGTATATGTGGAGCTAGCAAAACGGCCGCGAGCGCATCAAGAAGGGCCCAGTATACTTCACTGTAGCGTTGACGCGTGCGCAAGCGACGCTACATTAGCGAAACGCGAGCACTCTATGGTCTGACGCCAGGCACGATCGGCGTTCGTCGGTGCGGCCCGATGGCAACCGGCGCGAAATGCGACATGCTGCATTTCACGCCGATGCGTTACCCAGACAACACTGCGTCTCCATCTTTTCGAGACGGAGGGACGCTGGACGTACTGAAACGTGCATGCGTCAAAGCGACGAAGTGAGGCGCGCGCCTGCGAGTATGTGGCAGAACCAGCGCCTGGCGTGGCAACGCCGGCGTGACGCGACGAAATGAACGCCGGCGAGCACGCGCACCGCGTCACGTCGAAATGCATCGGCGCCTTGAATGTCGCATGTAGTCATGTTCTCAAATGACACGCATCTCATGATTATCATGTTTGCACCAGTCACATACCTTTATCGTCCATTGGCGTCACGTAATACCAAATTGGGCATATGTGAAGCTAGCGAAACGGCCTACAGCGCATCATCAGTGTGGCATGTACTCATGTTGTTAGATGACACGCATGTCGTGATTATTATGTTTGGATCTGTCATTTACCTATGTCGTCCATTCGCGTCACGTAATACCAAGTTAGGTACATGTGAAGCTATAGCAAAACGACCGCGAGCGCATCATGAGCGTGGCATGTGGTCACGTTGTTACACGACATGCATCTCATGATTATCATGTTTGCACAAGTCACATACCTTCGTCGTCCATTCACGTACCATAATACCAAATTTGGTATATGTGACGCTAGCGAAACGGCGGCGAGTGCGTTATGAGCGTGGCATGTAGTCATGGTTTTACATGGCACAGAGTCATGATTTTCATGTTAGGGTCTGTCGCTTGTGTTCGCCATGCAATCATGCCATACCATACCAGTTTTGCAACATGCCATGTTAGCGAAACCACCGCAAGAGCTTCATGACCATGAATTGTAAATTATGACATTTGTGACATACTGTCATGATTTTGTTGTTATTACTAGTCAAATATTTCTTCATACAGTCATGTTATGCCATACCATGTTGTATTGATACCATAGTCGAAACGGCCAGGAAGCTAAAAGTCGTAGGCGGCTAGATAGATAGATAGATATAGATAGATAGATAGATAGATAGATAGATAGATAGATAGATAGATAGATAGATAGATAGATATAGATAGATAGATAGATAGATAGATAGATCGCTCAATGTCGCCGAAGTTCGCTAAGAAACGGTTCGCATTAATAATTGGATCCTTTTTACTCATTATGTTTCGAAGGCAGGGTTTTCGGTCACCTCAATACCCCACCTTTTGCTACACCCTTGCTCATCAGGGTCTCACCTGCTTCAGGTTTCCGTCTTGGAACTCTCAAAGTAGATCATGCGAGGATGTCTCATTCCCTCATTTCTTCATTGATTTATTCATAGTTTGAACGTGACTGCACTGAACGCACGCACGCACGCACGCACGCACACACACACACACACACACACACGCACACACAACACACACACACACACACACACGCACGCACGCACACACAGCAGCGCGCCTTTTCAACCCGGCCATGGTCATGGCCCTGCCCTTCGCTTGATTTATTCATTCGTGGCAGACATTTAAACAACGTAATTCGAAGAATATTAAGTGTCTGTTGTCGTTTGTATAAAGAATAATATGCTTCATTAATATATTTTTCCGTTTTTTTTATTGTTGCGGGTGGAAATACAGCTATTTAAATAGGCTGCTGAACTCAGCAGCTTAACCAGATCAACGACGTAGGCTTTTCAAGATCACTAGTGCAACGCAAGACGGCGTATGCTCGGGCATCTTGTTTGCATTGACGCAGTAGGTTTTGGGATGGCCTTTCATGTCTCCCATGGCAACATCTGGTGTGGAGTGCCGTTTCACACTCATCAAATGTGAGGTCCACGGGACAGCTTATGCTCTCCCATAGTAGAATACCAAGTATTCTAAATCAGTAACCCTTTCTAGGGCGAAGCTCCTTAAAGCGGCACCCGTTCGTCCCTCATCGTAGTACGTAACATGTTTACGCTTTGACCTGCAAGGTGGAGATTCTCCTGTGCGTTGTTGAACAATAAAAAATTCGCAGCGTGCGCGTTAACTAAACCCCCGAATCCTCCTGTGTCTCATTCCCCATCAACAGCCATTGGCATGTACATTGAACACCATCTGACAAGAAAGGGTTGCTACGTTATACTGCTGGGCGTAACCCTCCTTGGTTTTAGAATGGTTTAGCGAGCGTTGGGCCACAGTGCCATGAATACAGTGAACTAGTATGTACCATGATCTCGAGGTGGTTAAAGGTTGGAAGTAGACCCGAAGCGCAAGCCGTCAGAAAGTGTGCGTGTGCCACCTCTCGTTTGGTCCTTGGAATGTCCGCTGGATGGCGGTGCTTCTATATGCTGAATATACGATGAAAATATACAGATGGTGGTACTTGGAGTGTTGACTAGATGGACGAACGGACACACAGACAGATGCATGGACGGACGCATGGATGACTGCACGGACGATGGACGCATGTATGGACGCAGGGGCGGATGCATGGACGAACGCACGGATGGACGTGCGGACGCACGAACAGGCGCACGCACTGTGGGGGTGCTGACACCCCCCCTGTAAAGTTGTCTGCGCCGCGTGGCGCACGTGTCTCGCCCCAGGGCGTTATTTCGGTGGTGACCACCACCGGGCGATAGATGGCGTTGTGTGTCGCTTTGAGTACCACTGTTGGTAGAGTGGTAGCGCCGGTGGTGCCCCTGGCGGAAGGCGGGCCTTGGTGGTGGGCGAGCGTGAGCGAGCATCTTCTGCGCGTGGCGGCTGCCGCGAACGGTTGTCTGTAGCGCGGGTCCCCGGTGCTCGGCACCGCGGGCTTCGCGCCGGGGTCCCGCGTGTAAGTGGCGTTGGCGACGCCGCCTTGGGTATGTGCTTGTGTGTTGGGTGTGTTAGTGTGTGTTTATCATGTTATTTGTGTGTTAGTGTGTCCCTGCGTTATGTTGTTTGTATCGTAGCGTGTTAGTTGAATTGGTGTATCATTCGGCGGACGATATCGTCGTCTAAATTATTAATAAATGTTGTATGTTTGTGTGCTTGGTACCGATCGTGTCAACTGGTCGTTCCCTCCGAGAGCGTGGCGTGCGGTGCGCGCGTTCGCCTTACCGAGACCCCAAAGGTGTAGGAAAATTTTAAAACGGCTGGCACATTCTGGAATTGTGTGCGAGACCGTTTGATAATCAAGAATGCATAGAACGCAGAGTGCGAAGCCAATTCGGCCCTGTTTGTTTTGTTCAACAATAAAAAATTGTTGCGTATCAGCACCATTGAGTCTAGTTGATTTAAACAGTTTATCTAATCATCTAGACTCTTCTACAGAATATATCATGCTGTTAAAATATGTAACGCATTTTCATTTTTTAAATTATTTTTACCGTGTGGTGAACTTGTGGTGAACGAAAAGCACATTATACTGGGCAGAAATTGTCAGTTCTTAGAATGATCAATGTGATTACCGTGTAATATCTGATACGTTTTCATTCTTTCTTTCATTCTTATCTTTCCAGCACACTCGGAATCTTTGTTATGCTCTACCCCGTTTTTCTAACGATATTCATTTTTTCCACGGAAGAGCTGGAGGACGTCACCATGAAGTCAAAGTAAGTCTTCATAGTTGAAATCTACCATTGATTGCTATACAACATGAAAGGATAAAAAAAAACTCGCAGATGATTCCGACGCTGGGATGGGGTGTGCATGTTGCCTTAAAATCAGAGTGAACGTTGGAGATGGCCAAACAACTAAGTCAGTGTAGAGTAAATTTTAATGGATTTTCAAAGGAAAGGGCAGGGCTAGCTTCTTTGAAAACCAACGTGAGCTTGCAGTTCTCTAACCTCCGGAACCGTACTATGAAACGGAACGGATCATCATCAATTCTTGTGTTTTTTTTTTGTTTTTTTTTAATGGCGTGTCGTATATTGATTGATATGTGGGGTTTAACGTCCCAAAACCACCATATGATTATGAGAGACGTCGTAGTGGAGGGCTCCGGAAATTTCAACCCCTGGGTTCTTTAACGTGCACCCAAATCTGAGCACAGGGCCTACAACTTTACGCCTCCATTGGGAATGCAGCCGCCATAGGCGGGATTTGATCCCGCGACCTGCGGGTCAGCAGCCGAGTACCTTAGCCACTAGACCACCGCGGTGGGGCTGGCGTGTCGTATAAGCAAGGTACCACGTATGCGTTTTCTTATCAACCCCTATTTCAATATAGGCACTGGTGTTTCTTATACCCGTTTTTATCTTGCACTCAGTGCTCCTTTAAAAAATTCGAACTGTATATGCACCAAGAGGAAAATGTTCAGAAGCCAGTGGAAAGAAATAACATGAAGTTCGTCATAATTTGACAACTTCCTAAGCTATTTCTCACCTACAACCCAACAGTGGCCAAAAGCCATTCTTTTTTGTAGCGTTAGCTACTCTGGCCTCGCTGAGCCAATTTCGCGTGGCACTGTCTGCGCATGCGCAATGATACTCCCCGCCGCCGCGCGCAGCTCGCCGCCGGGGTGAGCAAGGCCTAGAGCACGTGGTTTGTAGGCCAGGCCCGAAGCGAGTGAGTACGGAAGCCTCGTGGGTGGTCCGATTTTCTGTAAATAGCTTCTTCTATCTCTTTGGGCTCAGGGAGCCGGGCGTCGTTGCTGACTTGTATTGCGGCTCGACGCCGGGGCGTCGTGACACCGCCTGGGGCGGTGGACGCCGATCGCTCGGTAAGCTGCTGTGTGCGGCGAGCGATAGGGCCACCTCACAGAGTGGACGTCTCCTCGCGGCTGCCTTTTCTGCGCCTAGGCTGGTGGATGCCGGTTGTTGCCGAGCGACTCATTAGGCCTAAGCTCTGCGCAGCCGCCTGTCGCACGTGGCACAACTAGGTGGATCGTAGCGTTGAGGTGTTGCGCTCTGCTTCCCTCACTTTTTTTTTTCTTGTGAGCACGAGTTAGGAAAAGTGATTTTTGTTTTTATTTTGATGGGCGTCTCGGCCGCCACCGATGTATTGGCTAGCAGTACTAACCACCGTACCACGTGGCCGAAAAGCCTGAAGCTCCCTCCCCTGGGCCGCGCTCCTTTGTTCTTTCGAGTTTTGTTTTTTGTTGATGTATTCAGCGGGAGGGATGTCATCCACGGCCGGCTGTCCTGCACATCGTCAGCGTCGCTGGCCAGGAATGCGGTCGTGAGTTCGGGCGATGAAGATGCCTGGGACCTGCGCAACTGCCTGCAGTCCGGCGCCCTCGTGAGTGCTGGTCGCAACTGGAAGACGTGTCGGCGCTAGCGACGGATCGTCGCGCCGACGGCAACGTTGCGGTTGCGGGGCCGGTGTTGAGGTGAAGTCTAGCCGGACAGTGCAGCAGTGTCGACCAGCGGCGGTGTCGTGGTGCAAGGACATTATGGTCGTGCGATATCATTTTTTGTTAAAGCTTGTGTAGCTAATTTCTGATTTCGGGATATGGTTTGATTTAGGTTGGGGGAATGTGGGGGTGCTGACACCCCCCCTGTAAAGTTGTCTGCGCCGCGTGGCGCACGTGTCTCGCCCCAGGGCGTTATTTCGGTGGTGACCACCCCGGGCGATAGATGGCGTTGTGTTCGCTTTGAGTACCACTGTTGGTAGAGTGGTAGCGCCGGTGGTGGCCCCTGGCGGAAGGCGGGCCTTGGTGGTGGCGAGCGTTGAGCGAGCATCTTCTGCGCGTGGCGGCTGCCGCGAACGGTTGTCTGTAGCGCGGGTCCCCGGTGCTCGGCACCGCGGGCTTCGCGCCGGGTCCCGCGTGTAAAGTCAGGCGTTGGCGACGCCGCCTTGGGTATGTGCTTGTGTTGGGTGTGTTAGTGTGTGTTTATCATGTTATTGTGTGTTTAGTGTGTCCCTGCGTTATGTTGTTTGTATGGTAGCGTGTTAGTTGAAATTGGTGTCATTCGGCGGACGATATCGTCTAAATTAGTTAATAAATGTATGTGTGTGGTGTGCTTGGTACCGATCGTGTCAACTGTGTCCGTTCACTCCGAGAGCGTGGCGTGGCGGTGCGCGCGTTCGCCTCGCCGAGACCCCACAGCACAGACGCGCGGATGGACGCATGAACCGGTCACACAGACGGACGCATGGACGGACGGAAGCAAGAACGAATGGACGGACGGATGCTTCGCCCCACAATTCATCATTCACTCCGTGGATATGCTGTCATTTTTTTTTTTGCGTGTATAACGTTCGGTATAACGTTTGGTAACGGAGAAATCCACATTCTGGGGCGCTTCTCTGAGCCGGTTGCCGGTGCACCTGCCCTTCTTCTGTGAAATACATTCACGCTAGCTGGATTCCGCTCAAACCGCAATTGCTGTTTGTCGGCATGCGTTTAAACTTCGCATGTTATTCTATAAAGGTTCTTCGTTACCGTCCATATTAATGATTTAGCTGAGCAACAATGTCAGAATGCCGAAAGTAGTGCAGTAGAATTGTCAGTTTGTGCATTGAAGCCAGTGATACAATGGTGGGCGTTTATTATGACCAAGCAAAAATATCTTAGAGTTGGGTATCCACTTTGCTATGCAATAGACCCCCGTAATGTATCCAACGTAACGGGATGGCTTTCTGCTCTCCATAGGTGAGTACATCGTACTCTAAATGGTTAACAACTTTTTCTAAAACACCAGGAGCTCGGCTTCTCACGGGACTGCTTCACGCTCTCCCATAGTAGAGTACCCAGTACCCTAAATCGTTACCCACAATTCCTTCAAAGTCCAGGCTCAAGCACTCCAGATATGTTTAGGCTTGCCCCAAAGTGCGTCAACAGCGGCAACTATCGCCATCACAAGGGACAACCTCATCAAGACCCACATTAATGTGGAAGAGCTGAGGACACATATACGACACCTTGCTCGAACCTCTCGACATCACACTAGCCCTCTACCAGTGGTCCGACCATGCACATCTTACTGCAAAACAGTGACCGCACATGGTGAGTCATCCCAACTTCGTTCTCTCCTGCCGCTATAGACCTGTGACTCCGCCATGGTGCCTCACTAAACCAATGATTAATATTAGCATACCTGGCGTCGAGAAAAAGGCCAATTTGTCGTCACCGGCTCTTAAACAGCTCACACTACTTCTTTGTATGAGAAATATTAGGACTCCACACATATATACACTGACGGATCGGTTCAGCCGGACAGCTCTACAGGAGCAGTAGTGATACCAAGGTTGGCCACGACAATTAAATTCAAGACATCTCACGCAACAACATCAACGGCAGCAGAATTGGCAGCACTTCGTGCCACGTTGCAATTTGTAGTTGATCAACCTACACGCAAGTGGACTATTTCCTGCGACCCGAAGGCGGCACTGCAGTCTCTACTAACAGCCTTACGCCGTGGACCACACGAGCAGCTGGTACTAGAGATAGCACAGGTTATAGACCACCTGACTGAGAAAGGGCACCAAATTACATTTCAGTGGTTGCCCAGTCACTGCGGAATCATCGGCAATGAACGGGCCGATCAAGCTACCCGCTCAGCCCACACAAAAGATCATAAACTGCGACTACCACCTTCTAGGACAGATGCTGCACGAAAGCTCCGCAGGCTTGCTCGCCAGCAAACCACATCACAATGGAATCAGCCACACTTCAAGCATGCCCGACTGTACTCGCTTGACCCTACGCTAAGTCTTCAAGTCCCGTCGAGGCTTCGCCGAGCAGACCAGACCCTGTTATGTAGGCTTTGGTTGGGCGTTGCGTTTACCAACGCCTACGCTTTCCGCATTGGTATGGCCGACACCGCAGCCTGTGGCCACTGTGGCAAGGAGGAAACCATTCAACATGTTCTTTGTGAGTGCCTAGCGTATAGTAGGCGGCGACTATGCCTTCGCAGGGAACTCAACAAATGAGATGATCAGCCTCTGTCGGAGCAGGAAATTCTGCAGTATCGTCAGGATGCGACTTCACAGAAGAGGGCCCTGAAGCGCTGCTGCACTTTTTGCGATTGACCGGCCTTGCTGAACGGTTGTAGCTGGGACGCCCTTCCTGTGTGTGTTTTCGTGAGTTTTTTTTTTTTTTTTGAGTGCGCGTGCGTTTTTTTCCCTCTATCTAACCCCTCTTTCTTGCCCCTACTTCCCCACCCCCAGCGCTGGGTAGCAAACCAGATGCCAATATCTGGTTAACCTCCCGCCTTTCCTTGCTCACTCTCTCTAAACACAGAGCGAGTTGGGTATCGCCTTGCTTTGCAATAGACATTCGTAATGTAGGAGCTCTGATTCTCACGGGACGGCTTTACGCTCCCCCATAGAGTACCCACACTTTCTAAACACAGGAGCTCTTCGAATCTGATCGCTACGGGAATAGGACGGCTATTTGCTCTCCCATTGTAGTGTACCAGCTACTCTAAATCGTTACCAACCATTTCTAAACACACAGCTTCGCCGTGGATGCGGTGGTGGGAGGCCACGGGACGGGCGTGCTCTTCCATAGTAGAGTGCCAAGTACTCTAAATCGTTAAACACGTTTTAGGGCCGAAGCTCCTTATAACGTCAACCGTTCATCCCTCGTAGCCGTTGTAGTATGTAACAAGTATAACATTTGACCTCCAAGGTGGTGCCGGTGAGAGATTTCTTCTGTGCGTATAGTTGAACAATAAAAATAGTACTCAATGTACATTCCAATGGCTGCTAATGGGGAATGAGAGACAGGATCATTCGGCTTTTAGTCAACGCGCACGCTGCGATCCCCATTAGCAGCCATTGGCATGTGCATTGAGCACTATCTGACAGGAAAAGGTTGCTACGTTATACTCGCTGGTAACCTCCTTGGTTTTAGAAAGGTTCAGCGAGCGTTGAGCCGCAGTGCCATGAATGCAATGAACTATGTATATACTATGAATGACCATGAATGACCTTGATATACCATGAAAATGGCAGCATATCCGCGGGGTGACAGATCGTCAGTCGTTTTATGTTTCCGCGAGACACAAGAGACCCGTTTCTACGTTCAGTTGTTGAGCTGAGGCTTGGAATAGTTTTACCTTCACTCGTTGTCACCACGGACTATGTGCATGGGGCGCTTTATGGTTATCTAAAAGAAGCAGTTGGTGCATGCATTTTTTTTCTTAACACAAATAAATTTTCTCAAGCGGATATTTGCTTTGCCGAGGCCCTCTGGATGGCTTTATTTCTCCCGTAATAGAGTACCAAGTACTTTTAATCGCGAACCCCTCTTTCTAAACTCACGTCTTCATGCTCCGTTAATAACGTTTTTACTCGGGACGGCCTAATGCTCTTCCATAGTAGAGTACGAAGTACTCTAAATCGTTAAACACTTTTCTAAACGCACGTGTCCTCCGCTGCGGAGAGGCGTGCGTTGCCACTCAGTTGTCGTAATGAATTTTTGTCGACGGGGCGTCTTCAAGTATATGAGGTTCACGGGACGGGTACTGCTCTCCCATAGAAAACTCCCACGTACTCTCAATCGTTAGACCTTTATTCTAAACACACACCACGACAACTTATGGCTCTCCCACAGCAGAGTGCGCGAATGCTCGAAAGCGTTCACAATTTATTCCGAACCGGCTCCAATAGTAGTAACCGCGTGCTCTTAGCCAGTTGCAACGTCAGGTGACGACGAGCCGTAAATTTAAATTCAAAGCATTTATAGTCGCATTTACTCGCAAATCGGGCGGCGGCGTCGGTCTACACCCCCACTGCGCATTCTCACGTCTCGCGTCGCATGCTCGCGTCTCGTGCCAACTGTCGCTCCCAGTGGCGTAGCCGGTGGGGGGGGGGGGGATCCCCCCGAATTGTTTTGGCTGCACCCCACCACTTACCGACCAACCCCCCCCCTTTTTTTTCGTCGCTTCCCGCTCACATGGTTTAAAATAAGCGGGGCTGCTATCGCAATACCATTCATGGGTGCTTCATTCATTTGTTTTATTTATTTCACATACTGCAGCCTCAATGAGGCTATTGCAGGTGGAAAAAAACAACACAAAAAGAAATCAACGTTCATTAGCAAGAATTCCAGAAATTCTTGGAAATGGTAGAGAACGAACACTTCCGGCAGCAAATTCCAGGTTTCTACAGTTGAATGCACAAAAAGCTGTATTTGAACATGTCAGTGTGAATGAAAAAAGTTGCAGTGTTACGGGCATGGTCACTCCTTGTGGCCAAAGATCTGGAAGTTTTCTATATAACTCGAGAGCGCGGAAGCCAGAATAATTGATTAATTGTGCAGAAATTTTAGGCGTTCAATGTGGCGACCCTTCGCAATTGTATTTAGACCTAGCTGGGAAGGGAATTCGCCGGAGAAAAATACCTGTCATATCTCTTGTATATAAAGCACTCAGCTTTTTTTTAATTTCGCATTTCTTATGGGGGCTCTAAACCACACTACCATATTCGATAATATAATGGGACGAATAAGGTATTTGTCGGTAAGTAGTTTGGTGTCATGAGGAGCAAGAAGGAGCGTACGATGTAAACAATTTAAACTGTTAAAGGCTTTGTTGCGTGGGAAATCAATATGTTTGGACCATGATAAATTATGAGTCGTAAGAATACCAAGGTACTTAAATTCGACACCTTGCACAAACTAACATTGTGAAACCGTAGTCTAATGTCAACAGGCATGAACATCTGATAATTGACATGACCGTCTTGGAGAGTCAGTATTCATTTGCCAATCGCACCAGCTACAGAAATGAGAAAATTAATTGTTAGGAATGGCATGATACAGTGTAGATTTGACAGCATGATACAGGACGCAGTCATCCGCGAAAAGTATTTCCACAGGAATCATGCAAGGGTAGGTCATTATTACGAAGCAGAAATAAGGGGTCCTAGCACAGAACCAAAGGGAACTCCTGATGAAACCGGCATCGAAGGCGAGTTAGTAGAGTTGAAGCATACATATTGTGAATGCTGCAAAAGGAAGTCAGATATCCAGCCAACCATGATATATTCTTTACTATGGCAAACAATTTGTGCAATTATTTAGGTGTGATACAGTGTCGAAGAAGAAATCTATGATTATGTAATCAACCTGGTCACCTATGCCTAAAAAGATGCTGATGTCATGGACGAATTCTGTCACTTGAGTGATGGTGCTATGGCCACGTCTGAAACCATGCTGGGAAGTGCTCAAGTTTTGTTCGTTTCAAGGAATCCTACGATGTGTTTGAATATACTCTAGCGTTTTACAAGAATGTGCTGTTAAAGAGATGGGTCTATAATTGCTTAATAATTGAGCATTACCTTATTTGAATAAAGGGAGAATAGCACGTTTCAACGAAGAAGGAAGTGTCGCTGACGAGAGCAACTTTCGGAGAATACCTGTCAGGTATTTGCTGCATCAAACAGCGTATCTAACAAGCTGTCGGGATGCCGACTGGACCGCATAATTTCTTGGTGTCTAAGTTTAAAACTTATTGAGTATGCCATCAAGTGGCACTGACACATCATCGATTCCGTGATACTATATTGAATTGAAACCAGACATGTCCAATTTGTCAGTCGTGAAGACTGAGTGGAAGTGGGCGTTGAACGCTGCAACGATTATCTCCGGATACGAAACTGCAACATTGTTAATTGTCATCGTGTGCGATGAAGAACCAGATGGTAGGGTATAGCCTTCCAGAATTTACAGGGATTTGCTTTCATTAGTTTCGGCAAGGCAACCTTGTAATAATGTTCTTTAGCGGCCTTCATTTTAGCAGATAAATCTTTCTTGGTGCTAACAAACTGTTGAAGCTTTGTCGAGTCAACACAGCGCTTTTATCGACGTAGTTTGGCCACATGCTCGACGCGATAAATGCAAGATGTACCTATAGTCATCAAGGATATTTCAGTGTTAGTTTTCGTTGTTTTCAGTGGAACAAAACGAATAATACACTCACCAAAAGGCCTTCAGAAAAGTAGATAGTGTATCGATATCAATGGTGGTGCTTTTTAGCTCAAGTTCTTGAAATAAGTCACAAAAGGGCTTCTGTAATCACTCGATCATCAGAGAGGTTGAAATCAGGAAACGTGCAGGAAGTGTAATGGCATATGGACGATATCCGCAACAAAGAACAATACAGCGTTATGATCAGATATGCCAAATGATATCACATTACAAATCGGACATAGCCAAGGATGTGCTGACGAAAACTAGATCGAGGATAGCACCATTACGGGTTGATCCTGAACAGTTTGATAGCGAAAATTTGAGCGGCTCCCTTCCGATGGATACTTTGTGTCCACTGGGAAGGCGCATTAAATCACCCATGCAAATAAGTTAGATGCTGAAGTAACGTAGCCTTGTCGAATCAGTTAATGTTGTGTAAATGTAATATATCGAACAAGATGGGTGGTGAACGATCCCGTAATCACAGACATGTTTTCTAAGTGGACCAAGCTTGCATCACAAGGACTCTGTATTCGGTATAGAAAGCACAGAAAAGTTGAGGTGAGACCGAAGGAATAGGGCAACACCACCCATCTCCCCATATATACAGTGAATAATGTAAAAAAAATCACAGCATATCCACGGAGTGAATGATGATGAGCGAGGCGAAGCGTCCGTCAGCCCGCCCGTGCTTCCGTCCGTCTGTAGTTCTTGCTTGCTTCCGTCCGTCCGCGCGACCATCCATGCGTGCATCCATGCGTCCGTCCATCTGTCTGTCTGTCTGTCTGTCTGTCTGTCTGTCTGTCTGTCTGTCTGTCTGTCTTCTGTCTGTCTGTCTGTCTGTCTGTCTGTCTGTATGTCTGTCTGTTCGTGCGTCCATCTGTCCGTACGCCCGCGCATCTGTCCATCCATCCGTGCTCTGTCTGTCCGTCCGTCCGTGCCTCCATGTAGTGAACACTCCAAGTATACCGCCATCTCCCATCTCGCATCCCCTGTGGCACACTTACTCTAGAGCGTGTAGAGAAACAAGAAAAAAAGAAAGGCAGGGAGGTTAACCAGCTGCTAGTATCCGGTATATATGCTACCCTACATTGGGGTTGGGAAATATGGGGTTGAAAGAGAGAGAGAGAGTTAAAAAATAAATAAGAGAAAAACATGGACACACACGCACACAATTCAGGCCACTTAAAGGCGTTCCGACAGGCCAGTATATATATATATATAGTTCGCAAGAAGCCCAGTATAGCACTTGCACGGCCTTCTGTAATGATAAGTCATGACGGTGGCGCAGTATACTTCTTCTGACAGCGGCTGGTCATCTAACTTTTTAATGTATTAGAAAAGTATTGTCTTTTTAGGTTATATTCCGGGCAGTCACACAGGATGTGTCGAATTGTCTGTTGGTCTCCGCAGTGTGCACGGCGGCGGTGTCGGCCATCCCTATGCGGAACGCGTACGCACGGGTAAACGCGACTCCCACCCATACTCTGCACAGAGCACTAGCGTCACCTCGTCGAAGTTTTGTTGGAAGCTGCAAGCCTATCGTAGGATCAAGGGATCGTAATCTTGCATGCGTAAAAAAGGCTCATACCAAAGTGACATGGAGCGTTGGTGAGCAAGCACGCGGAGCTCCTAGCAGCGTCCGTCCTTAGAGAGAGGTATCGACTTATGTTGTCTTCTGTATGGTCTGAACGGGCAGCTTGATAAGCCCGTTCATTACCGATAATTCCACAGTGGCTTGGCAACCACTGAAATATAACGTGGGGCCCTGTCTCTGTTACTCGGTGTAGCATTTCTGCTGTCTCAAATACCAATTGTTCATGCGGACCACGGCGTGGATTTGACAGAAGTGACCTCAGTGCCGCCTTGCAGTCGCATAATATCGTCCACCGTTGCGTGCTTTGCTCGTTAATGAAACACAACGCAGCGCGAAGAACTGCACTGCTGCTCTGCGTTGCTGTTGTGGTTACATGAGCTGTCCTGAATTTGCTAATTGTGGCGTGCGTTGAAATAGGAACGGGTATGTGCCGCCGGTGGCTACGTTCTACTACATACATACAAGGGATAGACAGACCCACGCCTTAAGGAGCTTCACCCCTAAAACACCACGACACGTAAAAACGTGTCGCTACGTTTCGTGAGGCTTTTGCACTCAATGAGATTTTGTGCAGTAACCTTGGTCAAGAGCGTTCTAAGTTAATTGGCTTGGCCACGGGATTAATACTGCAGCGGTGGTCCAGGACGCAACTAAGCTTCTCAGTAAAGCCTGTATCAGTTCGTGGTGGGCGGTAGCATACACCAAGTAAGATGGTATGAGGAGGGGAGCGAAAGAGTAGCCATATTATTTCAAGGTCACTGGGCGTATGAACAATAGTGCAAGGCAAGGTATTACTGACGGCAATGAGCACACCACCACCTCTAGAGTTCTGGCGATCTTTGCGGAAAAGCTGAAAGCTGGGTAGGTCATCCATGACCTCAGTGTCAGATACATCAGCAGTAAGCCATGTTTCAGTAAGTATTAAATTACATCCAGATGAGAGAACAATATTAGATACGATGTCGCGTTTAGGAAGAAAATTCCGTATATTAGTAAAAATTTCTGAAATAGCAGTGCTTGAGCGCATTGCTTTCGGGCGCTGAGATGGCTGGCGGTGATGTAGCAATTGCTATCTAATTTCTTAACACGTTTCTCAGCGTCGTCGTACACGTACATCGTGGATCCTATAAACAAGGTTTTGTAACGTAGAGAAAAGGCGACAGCTTTTTTTCTTTGCAAATGCAGAAGGTGTTTCTGGCATTTTGTACGGCGCGGGAGTAGTCCTGACCAATTCTGTAGTTACTGCCTTTTAGCTTGCGTCCGTTAGACAGGATTTTTTCTTTGGTTTACTCAAGCCAGAGACTAACATTTCAATTGAACCTTCGCACGTTCTGCTAACATCTCCACACACACACACACACACACACACACACACCACACACACACACACACACCACACACACACACACACACCACACACACACACAACACACACACCACACACACACACACACGCGCGCGCGCGCGCGCACACACACGCACACTCACACACACGCACACACACTCTCTCTCTCTCTCTCACACACACACACACTCACACGCACGCACACACTCTCTCACACACACACATACACACACATACACACGTGTATGTGTATTTATTTGCTTCATCTGTTCCTCCCTTTAAGTTGACATGACTATAGAAGGGCGCACCGAGCGATTTCTGCAACTAACGACGTAACGCACAGCAAGACATGCACAGAATGAAGAAACATCGGTGTACATGATATCATGTTAAATTTAGAACCATATTTTTTTCCAAGAAATGAAATAAACTCTTGGAAGCAATGTTTCTTGCAGCAGACACATAATGGGGAATAGGGTTGATTATCTTTCTCAATTGACACGAAGATTGACCCGCGTATAGAGCAGCGGTCTCGTGATATAGTCACACTCGTTGTGGCTTCTGAAATTTTTGAGCCCGTTTAAGTTTTTTTAACGAGAACATTCACGTTTTTGTGCGTATTTAAGTTTTCTAGCTCATATACGCAGCGAACAAGTTACTTCTGTGTGAGTAGGTATAGCTCCTCCCAGGCGCATGTCAGATTGAGACCAAGTGAACATTTCTCAACAATGATTACATTGCCCTCGCAGATTGCACTATAAAACATTCATGCTTGGATCACTTCATTGCTATCAAAAGTCACAGTGCAACTGTAATGTCAACCAAGGTCGCGAGAAAGTCTGCGGGAAAATAACGCGTGCAAAATCGTCACGTTGCCAGCGTGCAGCATAATTAAGCAAACATATTATTGTGTATCGCAAGCATGCTTGGGTGCGCGCAGCAAAGTAAAAAAAAAAGTGTTCACTTCAACCTGCCACAGCGTCAGGGACTCCTTGGCATATATAGCTTAACATAAAACTCATTCCCGTAGGAATGCAGTCACAGACATCTACAGTAAGAAATTATTCGCTCAGCAAAGTAAGCAAAACCGAATGTAATTATGAATGTACAAACACATGATGCGTATACCTTTCATTACACGGTTGTAAGTGGAGCCGTCCTGACTTGCGAAACGCATTTCGCCCCGACGAAGACTACGCCATCTCCGGTAAACAGAGATTAACGATATCTTCTCCGATCGGGTGGCCGGGTCATCGCAATGATGCATTTTCGAAGACTATAGTCCATTCAGTGGTGCGACAAGAGGCCCTTGCTCCCAACGGTCACTGTAGTACCTGTCGTTTACTGTACTCTACTGCGATTATGACGACTGAATATAGCGCAAAGAAAAGGGCCGGGACACAAGAAGACAACACACGACACAGGCGCTAACTGCCCCGCCGTGGTGTTCTAGTGGCTAAGGTACTCGGCTGCTGACCCGCAGGTCGCGGGATCGAGTCCCCGCTGCGGCGGCTGCATTTCCGATGGAGGCGGAAATGTTGTAGGTCCGTGTGCTCAGATTTGGGTGCACGTTAAAGAACCCTAGGTGGTCGAAATTTCCGGAGCCCCCAATACGGCGTCTATCATAATCATATGGTGGTTTTGGGACGTTAAACCCCACATATCAATCAAATCAATCGACACAGGTGCCAACTTCCAACATAATGTTTATTACCACCACACGTTCGCCTATATCACCAGAATAATAACATCGCATGACACGTATGATATGCGTACAAACCTTAATTCCTTATCACTGGGCATAAGCGAGGGAGTGCTGACGCACTTATAGCCTTAGCCTCAATAATCTCAGCTTGTCAAATGTTCTCTTGACAACTGCGAGTGCATTGAATTTCGGTGCGCAGCCGCGGGATTCCACTGAATGATCAGCCAACTCTCCTGGCCATTTTCGCGTTATTACGATGTCCTCTAATCTATCATTAAGGAACGGCTCGTCTGTCCAATACTCTTTACCATAAGAAAGCGGAGTGACGAGAAACAACGCAAATGATGCAGGGGACAAAAAACAGTTCGATGCGTCTTATTACAACCTTTGGGTTTCCGTCGTGGTCAAGGCACAAGGGCTGGCCAACTTCTTAATTGGGAGCCGAAAAGACAACCCTAACTTCAGAGCTTAGCTTTTTTTTTTTTTAGGTTGTGCGATATTGTGATAGTATGGTATGACGACTAGACGCTTCGGTTTCTCGGCATCGTGACCCACAGTACATCTTGTGTCGTGTGTCGTCTTCCTGTGTCCCCGTTTTGTTTAGGCTGTTCTCAGTCATCACAATGCACCAACAAGCCCAAACTTCGACACTGCTTACGGCGATCGATCACTACCACGATATCCTCACAGAGGAAAGCTGATGCCTGCAGTGACCAGCAGGACACGACGTACCAATAGGCGCGGGACGTGGCAGCCCCGCTTTCCACCGCAATAAACCAGTACACGTCACCGATGATTTTAAACCTTGACCGCGCTGCTTTTATCGACGACCACGCATGGGCAACAAGACACCGGGCCATTTTCCCTGGTGTAGCGAAGTGCACCGGTTCGCCTATATAAATGCTGGCGTTAATCGACTGTGGGCTGAAGGGCGCGGTGGCCACTCAACGATGCGGTCAGCTATTCCCCTTCTGTACTTCATGCAGGTGAGCAGGCGCCATGGAAAATGTTTTCGTTCTAACGAACCGTTTTTCATTATGCTGCCGAGCCCACGGCTCATTTGCTTTCTTGCAAATTAGTATTGTAGATTGTGCTGCAAATTTACAGCTATTGTCTGGAAACGCAGAAATTAATCCCGGCCCTGGTTTTACCCAGTTCTCAAAGCAGCTACACAGTTGCGCAGACAATTTAAAAGAAATAAAAGAAGAACGCCTTATTGATATTGAGTCGAAGCTGGCTATATTAGCGCCCTGGGCAGCAAAATAGTCAACTCCGTAACCGGAATATCTGCCCTTCAGGAAGTACAGTTCGAAAACTTGCACTCCAGATAGACGATTGAGAATCGGTCTAGAAGGAATAACCTCGTAGTATATGGTGTTCCGGATAGCGAAAAAAAAAAAGTGGCACTTTGGATAGAGCAGTGAATGATATTATCGTTCAAAACATCCTCAAAACCGAGTCAGTTGCCATAGAAAGGATACACAGGCTAGGAAAGGCAAAAGCGAAAAAATGTAGACCGATAATCTTGCGGCTTGACGATAATCGCGACAAAATAACAGTACTGCAGAAGTTCCAAGTTAAAGGGTATCAATTACTCTATAGGTGAGTATTTCTCAGCCCAAATTGGCAAAATAATGAAGAATCTGCAGAGTTGTGGTAAATAAAGAAAGGAAGCAGCAGCAAAAGCGACTATAGTTATGACAAGTTCTGGATTATTGGTGAACGTTTTTCTAGGGATGGGGGAAATAATCAGCCCGTTCCGGTGAGCCATGATGCAAGCGCCTATGCAACAAAAAAAAAAAAAGACGAACCGCAGAAGCTACGGCACCGCAAAAAGCAGTAACCTTCATCAATTTAAACGCGCGTAGTCTATGAACAAATTGATTTGTTTGAATCTTTATTACTAGAACTAGAACCCGATTTTGTAGGAGTTACCGAAACTTGGCTGTCAAGTGGCATTCGTGGTCAGGAAATAGGTTTCTAATGAAATAATTGGGAGCGCAAACCAGCGGGACACCATTAGTGTGTCCCGTTAGTTCGCGCTCCCAATTATTTCATTGTGAATATATACCAACTAGCCCGCCTATCAACTTTTATACAGGAAATAGGTAGCCCCAACTACGCTATCAAACGGAAAAATCAACCCACACTTGGTGGTGGCGTCGCTATTTTTGTCAATTAAAAGTTATCTTTCAAGGTTCTTACAGACGTTAAAGGAGTAGAAAAAAAATATTTTGCAACTTGTTGATAGGTGTACATGCCATCACTGTGAGCTGTGTGTACCGTAGCCCCCCTGCTTCTAGCGACGTCTTGCTTCACTTTGCAATTATGTGCAGAGCCATGTATCAAATGCCAGACTAATCCTTATGGGCGATTTTAATACGTTCGAAATAGATTGGAAAATTACGTATTTTAAATCTGATAGTTCACAATAATTAAATGATCTAATATTCAATTTCAATTTACATCAGGTAGTGGCCCATCCCACGCGAGTAAATGCATCATCGTCGAACATTCTTGATTTAGTTAACTTAAGTGATCATTTCTCGCAAGGAGCTACTAAAACAAAAACTATGGAGGGAATATCAGATCATAAAATGATTTATTGCGCTTTAAGTGTGAATTACTGCCAATTACATCAATTTATTATCCTGACTTTACCCATGCTGATGACGCAAGCATAATCAACTGTATTTTTTTCGAATATGATTCATTCGTAGCACTCGCAGATAACCTATCCACTGACATCGAAACAAATTGTAGTAGACGTACCGATAAAAAAATAAGAAGTAACTGGGCGTCTAGACCCGTGGATAACAAGTGACGTAATGCATGTTCAACGGAAAGAAAAATGTCCAAGAAAAACTGAACACGATCCTGAGTATTGCAACGAGACGCGATATAACTGTAGCTATTAGCTACAGTTGGATCTAAAGATGCTAAAAATAATTGCTTTGCAAAAATACTTTCCACATTTTTTATAAGCGCTCCAAATAAAATTTGGAAATATATAAAACCAAAAAAAAATTTATAAGACCATGCGTTCTTCTCAAAACAACAACGACCTCGTCAACTCCGTCAACGATTATTTTCAGTCAGTTTTTACCGTAGATTACGGAAACACACCACCCATGCAATCTTCCAACCATTCAGCAATAGAACTCCTTACAGTTACCGAGCAAGGCGTGTTCAACCAGTTATAAATTATTGATGCCAAGAAGGGCCCGGGTCCTAACGACTTAGCAACGTCTTCCTTAAAAGATATGAAAAGTGGCTAGCAAGATATTTATGTCTAATCTTTAACGAATCACTGCATTCACGCACTGTTCCCGTCATATGGAAAACCGTTGAAGTTATTCCAATACACAAAGCAGGCAGCAATACCGTGGTTTCAGAAAACAGACCGATATCACTAACTTGTTCTGTGTGTATAATAATAGAGCATATGGTATTGAAACACAGAAGTATTTAGCTACGAAAAAAAAAAAACAAGCTGCCTTCTGCACAACACGGGTTCTGAAATGGTCTCAATGATTACTCAACCTTTAGAATTAATACACGATGCTGCCCAGTCTAGCGATAGCCATAAACAAATCGGCCTCATATTCTTAGATTTCTCAAAACCACTATATCGTGTTTCACACTCCAATTAATGAGTAAATTGAAACACACTCCAAATTAATGAGTAAATTGAAAGTTGCTCGAGGAGATAGTACCATTATTCACTGGGTTAAGGGTTACTTAACCAATCGCTCACGATTTGTACAGTTACAGGACACCACCTCTAGAACAACAGCAGTCACGTGAGCCGCGTCACAGGGTGCGGTCCTAGCACCGATATTATTCGCAATATTCATTATTGATTTGCCCCTCTCGACTAATGCACAACTTAGGCTCTTTGCAGATGACTGCGTAATTTAGCAAGAAATCAATACTCCCACCTATCACCTAACTCAGAACAGGTCATTATAGTATGTGCACAAGTGGTGCAAAATGGCAAATGTCCCTTAATATTGGTAAATGCGTTTCCGTGGCAACAACCCGCAAAAAACACTGGCAGGTCCAACTTTTCTTACGCTGTTGACAACTGCCCCTTAACCAGTCTCTAACCACGAATATCTAGAAATAACAATTTCAAATGATCTTAGATGGGATACTCACATTGATAACATAACTAGCGCAGCCCTGAAAATACTATTTTTACAGAAATGTCTTAAGGACGCACCACCGAATATCAAACTAATAGCTTATACAACCCTCGTCAGATCTGTACTAGAGTGTTCCAGCCCTGTCTGGTTCCCGTTTACCCACCAAGAGATTAATAAAACAGAAGTAGTTCAAACAAAAACAAGATGCATTTTTAAAAATTATAGACTGACTGACTCACCGACAGACCTACTTAAGAACGCTCGTATTTTGACACTACAAAACCAAACGAAACTAAGCAGGCTAAAACTAATGTTTCAACTACTGCACAACATAATAAAGGCAGATACTTCAACGACAAATGTTTACACTTAGCCGTCTTCGGTGAGTATGGAACACACCATGGTGACCAACCAACATCAACGCGTAGAGCGAACACAAAAAGCGGAGTTTAAATTACACACCACGGCGTTCTCTTGTTTTTATTACTGCTTCCGACGCGATTGAAAAAAAGAAGCAACTGAATAAGACAAACAGAGATGTTGGACCATGGCACTCGCAGCTGAAGTGGCAAGGCAAGCAGCGCACGTTCGTTCAATGTGCTCCAGGTACGTGCGACTCGTGCATCGCAGTCCAGAAAAGACGCCCTTCGTACAGAACGTAACGGGAAGCCGTTTTGCGAACGTAACGGGAAGACGTCCGTCACAAAGTTCCGCAGGACGTCAGGAGGACGGCGGTGCAGCGATGGCCGAGTACTGAACGGGAAACTCCAGGCCAACCACGGGAGCCACCGAACTGAGCCACGTGACCACGTAATTGCTGTGCTTCCTGAAAAAAAAAAAGCAGTAGCAGCAGGACAAGGGGCATTCCCATTTCACGCAGTACGAGGACAGGCGAACAAAGCGACGCCATTGCTAAACGTGGCAAGAAGAAACAGTCTCAAGATAGAGAGAGGGGGGGGGAGGGAGGGAGCAAGCAAGGAAAGGCGGGGAGGTTAACCAGACGAGCATCCAGCTTGCTACACTGCACTGCACTTCTTTGTACGTGCAGTGCTCTCCTTTATTTTTTAATCCCCGCCTCGAAATATATTGACTCTACTCTCGGTTGATCTCTGGAACCGCAACACTTCAGAAGTATAGCCCCGTACAGCTATGCATTCCTTCGTTCAATAAATCATTGATCGGTAACCAAAATGGCGGATTGTATTTACTGCATTTACTCTACGAAGCGTAGCCGTGATAAACAGTTACGCAGTACGTGTGTCGTGACTGGGTTTTCTTGAACATTTGCTTCGCACGACGTGACGTCCATAGGCGAGCGCACAAATTAGGCTGTGTCCCCAATTACCTCAGGGAGACGCTGTAGGTCAGCCGCACATCTTTAACAATTGTTGGGGTTTAACGTCCCAAGACCGCCATGTCATATGAGAGATGCCGTTCTGGAGGGCTCCGGAAATTTCGACCACCTGGGGCTCTTTAACGTGCACCTAAATCTAAGTACACGAGATCCTCAAGCATTTTGGCCTCCACGGGCAATGCGATCGCGGCGGCCGGGATTCGATCCCGGGACCTGCGGGTCAGCAGCCGAGTACCTTATCCGCTAGACCACCGCGGCGGTGCCGCATATCTTTCACTCTGGCATGCCCCGTTTTTGTTAAGTGTACTCGGTTTTGTGATGCAGGTTATTGACCATATATAGATATAATGGCGGCCGGAGTCAACTAATCTCGCACTACAAGAAAGGTTCACTCGCTACCTTTAGGCCTGAAATCCATGGGCCAAATGCACGTCGTCGTTAGCAGCGCGCCGTCGCTCCACTTTACTGTTATTGCAATTATATGGACACTCTAAGCGAATGGTTGCCGTAGCTGCCATGTCCGTATATGTACATGCATTTACGTAGGAAAACAAGCCACAAATAAGTTTACAAATTGCGCCACCACAATTATAATCACGGTGGCTTCTCGCTCCGCAGCGCGCTGCGTCAGCTTTGCCACGTGCCACTCGTTCTTCGGTTTACTAACAGTGAAACAATTCGTAAGCACCATTACCGCTGGTGCTACGCCGATCTCGGAAGTGCATCGGCGTGTGAAGTACCACCCGCGAGATAGTGCGAATGTCCATACATTTTGCTTGAACTGATACACGCCCTATAAAAAACTCCCAAGCATTTCCCCGAGGGTGAACATGGTTAAGTGCGAATACACGGGGTGATGCTATGAGGGGTATTTATTAATTCGCACTATTATATTTATTAATCACACCATGGTGCCTTTATGGTGTAATGGTTCCTGGGAATCGCAATTTGATCACACGGGGAAGTTTACGTTAACTCACTGGCGAATGCCAACGGATTTTAACTTTACTCCCCCTCACAACCCGCTCTCAACGGGAGACTGAGAGAGAAGGCGGGCGCGCCAGAGAGAGGGGTGCGCGCGCAGCTGCAGCGAGCGAGGAGAGCGGAGGAGCGGGCGAAGGGGGAGGAGGTATAAGGCGCGTTACTGACACCGATATCAGCGTCTCGTCCGTGGCTTATTCGGTAGAGCGTCGCGCTGCGGCCCGCCAAGTCCCCTTTCTTTTAAAGGTAGAGAGAAGACTGCGGACGCCGCCGACGGCGGTGGATGTTTTGGGGTCGTTTATAAAGTGTATTCACACTTAAAAAGCACAGCATATACACGGAGCGAATGGTGATGAGTGGAACGAAGCACCCGTCCGTCTACCTGTGCATGCGTCCGATCGCGTTGGAGAATGCAGACGGCGCGCGGGTAACACTGACGAGACGCGAGCCAAGGAAGCCGAGCGCAAGCGTCTTCAACACACCCGCCACTCTTCTTCGTCCATGCCCCACCAACGATCCGCCATGTACGGCGACTATTCAAGACACTGAAAGGGGTCCTCGTTGTCCGCGCACTCAGACAAAGCACGCGCTGCAGCCAATCGGAGAATAGCGCCACTTCAAAGCATAGCAGCAGAGCAACGCCATCTAGGAAATGAGACGAGAAATGGTCATTCATTTCTTTTGCCTTCTTTTCTTTCTCGCCTGTTCTCTTGGTTACGCGTGACAAGGTTAGACTAAGAGAAGCTAATTTGCGACGTGGAATGGCGGGCAGGCAATGTTTTGAACGAAACCGCGACGCAGGATGCGCACGAATGTCCAACAAGGAGGCGCTGGCGCAGTGGACAGTTGTAGAGCGAATGATCAAACACAAATATGTAACATCTGTGACATTGTTAGTTCCCGTTCATCCTGTACGTATATGGCTGCGCGTTTTTTCCGAGCGTCCTTCGTTGTGTTTGAGCAGCGCAGTGCGAGTGTCGAGCTTTGATTTCGCACTCGTCCCGTGTGTGTTCCTTGTGCGTGTTCTTTGCGCTTGAGCGACACTTCGCAAGCATCTAATTGTTTCCCGTTAATCGTTTCAGATTCTTATTTGTCTCTGTCGCAATCATTGTTTCGCCCTTAAAGCGAAACTATGCCTCTTTTGCACCCTTTAAAAGTAGTTTTTTTAACGAAGCTGTTCACGCAAGCAATACAATTTGTGCTGTCTCTCTTGTGTGCGCCACTGTGCGGCCTGAATGAAAAAAACAACAACAATCATGCATAATAATTCGTTACAATATCTCACTACTCACCGCAGGCACACTAAACATGAAGCAGACAACAGTTGGTCCAATCACAAGGGGGTACGAGCCACAGAAATATGTGCAGAATACCTGCCATGCACTAACGGTAACACACATCACAGCAAAAACGGAAAACATTCCTCGACTGATTCAGCGAGTGTCGGGTCACAGACGATGCCTTGGAGAGACCAGCCTTCTGCGCATATACCACGCGTTCCTCATGAGCCAGATCAATTACGTTGCCTGTGCCCACAACTGGACGAAAATGGAAAAGATAAAACTACACACACTCATGCGCAAAAATATTAAACAAGTGTTTGGTTTACCTCAAAACACGAGTACTTCTCGTCTCGAATAACTAGGCATGCACAACAACATCGATGAAGGGATCGAGGCCCAGACCACGACCCAAGGGATCCGCCTCTCCTTCTCCAAGGCAGGCCGCCAACTTCTAAGCGGGGCTGGCATGTCCCCACATCCCTACCTTGAACGCGCAGTAACCCTCCCCAGAGCTGTCCGCGCTAACTACGTGGTAAACTCATTTTCGCAAAATGTTCACCCGCAACACAACAAAGGCAGACGTCTGGCCCGCGCTCGCGCGATCCTCAACCGTACCGCTGCGAATCGCAACTCTACCATTTTTGTCGATGCGACGTAATACAATAACGCCTCCACCTTCGCACTATAGCGGTAGTATATGGCGACGGAGCTCTACGCTCAGCGCCTCGGTTAGGCTAGCAACGAGCGCCATAGCCCAGCAGGTTGCTATAGCTTTAGCAATGATAGACCTCTCACACACCCATGTCTCCACAGACTCTGACACCACCATTCGGGCTTACGAAATCGGCAACATCGCTCGAGTAGGAGCTACGTTCTACAAACGCGCAAATGCATGGGCTTGCGCTACCTCTCTTGGTTCCCTAGCCACATGGGCAAAGAGGTCCACCCACAGCAACCCAACCTCAACGAAATTGCTCATGATAGAGCGCGAGAACTGACCTGCCGCGACGATCAATCACCCACCGAAGAGCTGGGCCCAGACGTACAGTTTAATGATCCTTTAGTCACCTTTCACGAAATTACCTCCTCCTACCGAAACGATGGAAGTCAATACCCTTTACCACATGCAAAGCTCGAACGCGCGCAAGAGGTAGCTTTTCGCATGCTACAAACGATATCGTACCCATCACGGGGCCGACTCAGCCGTTACAACTCGGACAGGTTCACAATGCCCAGACTGCTCAGAAGTGTACTGTTCACTCGAACACATGCTCTGGCAATGTCCCGCGTTACCTCGAGGACCTCTCACCAGTGAGTTCGACTGGGAGGAGGCACTCAGGAGCCCCAGTCTCAGAAACCAAAATTCAGTCCCGAGGGCCCAAGAACTGGCAGAACGCCACCACGTTCCCGCTCCGACTCGGGCGTCACCTACAGTAGCGGCTGCTAGAGTGTCCCTCGTGGACACCCTGGTGGCTTAAACTCCTCAGGACTATTTAATAAAGTTCTTGACTGACTGACTGATATCAGAAAAAAATATTATCATATAAACGGGTACATGCAACAGAAGGTGGGTGAATACCATTACTCACCACTGGTACACTAAAGATCAAGAAGGCAAGGTAGCTCAACTAAACGCGAATCCAATAAATACTGTTGAAGTAACATTAATAAGCGTTTTAATGCATATATTCTAAATGCTTGGTTGAATTCAGCGCAGGTATCTGGTCAGTTCAAAATTTTATAATTTCACTTTTTGCTGTTTCTTCTTCCATCGTTCTTCGCAATTTTCATACATTATTTGTATTTTATGTCTTTTGTTGGTTTTATAAAAAATATTAATAAGCAGCATTGTAGTGCTCACTCGAAGGCTACGCTGCGCTTTCTTGGCCAATTCCCCATAGTGTATGCGCCATAAGGAAACAAACAAACGACGATAGCTACGAAGCGACGGCGCGGACCGTCCACCCCAACTGCAGCATGCGAACAACGAGGGACATAGGGAAGGGCAAATTGACGACGGCTGCGAAAATACCCCGAAGCGATGGAAGGCCAACGCCGACGTGCAGGGGTCGTGTCTGTCTTTGGTTTAATTCGAACCTCTATCCGATCCGTAGAACACTGCGCCCGTATATACCACCGACGTCGGATATGGAAGACAACAGCACGCCGAATGCAACCGCGCAACTGTCTTCATGCGTGCGTCAGCTTATACTGGAGCGCCGTTCGTGCAGGTGTTATGGACACAAAACTGGCAAGATTATCGGCCAAATACAGAGTGAAATAAGCACTCACCCGTCCTGGTGCTTTGGTCGAGTCTGTTCCATGAGCTCGGCCGTCTTGCACGGGTGCAACTGGAAGTAGGGGACGCCCTGGATCGGGTGCTCCTGCACCATGGAGGAATGCGGTAAGCACATTGGCGTGCTGACCCGAAGGTGGCGGGTTCGATACCGGCCACGGCCGTCGAATTTCGATGGATGCGAAATGGTATAGATGCCCATGTTCTGTGCGATGTCAGTGCGCGTTAAAGAACACCAGATGGTGAAAATTTCCGAAGCCTGTGCACACTAGGGCGCCTCTCATGATCATATCGTGCTTTTGGGGCATGAACCCCACATATCATTGTAATCTTTTACAAAGGGTTCTCCGATTGGCTCTGAATATTACATAATATTACAGATTTAGACGATATATGGCGGACTCTGGTGTAGTGGGCGCGTTCGAGCAGAGGCGGCCAGGGACGCAGTAACGAGACGCACGCTCCGCGTTCCCAACACAGGTGAACCCGTTTATTATTAGTACACCATACTTTATGTACCAGGCACTGCGCCGTGCTACCAACCGGGCTGCAGTAATTAGGTGTCTTTCTCCTCTTCTAACCACTACCACCACCACTTTATGTACCCGTGCGAGATAATTATACTAGGAGATATGAATGCGCACATAGAAGGTATAGATGGGTATATACCGACCCGACAGGCAAAATGATCATGAATATGTGTGAAAGGCTTGATTTCATCATTTGCAACAGTACCGAGAAGTGTGAAGGGCAAATAACATGGGATGTAGGAAGGCTACAGTCGACGATAGATTACGCACTGATGTCACATAGGATGTATGATAAGCTCAGGGGAATGCACATAGATGAAGGTGGCTCCAGAAGTCTGGGTAGTGATCACAAACGTATCAAGGTAAGTTTTAGAACAGCAGTGAAAGTGGAGAGGAGACAAGATGAGCAACTGCAGGAAAATTTTTACTCAGAAAGGCAAATAGAAATAGCCACTAAACAAATCGAGAAAGTAATCACTGAGGATAATAAAACAGTGTGGACATACAGGAATCTAATTAGACTGTTTGAGCTAGAGCTTGCCAAGGCACTCCGGTAAAGAAGACACAAACCCAAAAGTTGGTGGGATGAGGAAGTTAGGAGAGTCATAGCAAAACGTCAGAAAGCCTCTAGTGAACACAGACATGCTAAGCAGCGGGGTGAACCAACAGATGATGTTGAAAAAAAAGGAAAATCTTTCTAAGCTGTAGAAGGGATGCATTCCTTCTGATCAATGAAAACATTAGAAGAAAGGGAGCTCAGTGGCTGGCAGAAGTACATAAAAAAGATAGAAAGGCAGCTGCGAAATTTTGGAACCATCTAAACTCCCTAAGAAATGAGACGAGCCTAGAGCAGAGGTTTATAACTACAGCTCAAGGTGCTAGGCTAGAAGGGGACGAAGCTATTGAATATATAAGAACAAGGGTGACAGAAAAATTTCAACAAAGAAGTGCTTTATGCACCACAATAGACAAGGATGAATCAAGTGGCGCAATGGCTCCATTTTCACAACGAGAGTGGGAAAGGGCTGAGAAAAGGGTTTCGTGTAGTACATCAACAGACCCAGATGGCATTCCAATTATGCTGATAAAGAAATTAGGTCCGAACTCTAAGCAGGCTTTTAGGAGGCAGTGAACAAAATAATAATCGATGGATAAGTTCCCGATGGATGGAAACTTAGCAGGATGAGCATGATTTATAAAGGAAAGGGGGACAAAGCTGACATAAACAACTACCGTCCTATAACAGTGACATCAGTGGTCTACAGGCTGGTGATGCAGATTATAAAGGAAAGACTGCAGGCGTGGATAGAGGATGAGGGGGTGCTGGGGGAACTACAGAATGGGTTTCGGAAACACAGGAGGTTGGAAGACAATCTGTTCTCACTGACGCAGTGCATCGAAATAGCAGAAAAGGAACACAGGCCCCTGTGGCTAGCATTTTTGGATATCAAGGGAGCGTACGATAGCGTGGTTCAAGAGGAATTGTGGGGAATACTGTACACACTAGGCGTGGAAGATGTAGTCACTTTTTTTTTAGAGGATATCTATAAAAGTAACAAGGTAATTATAAAGTGGGAAAAACAGGTATCCAAGCCTGCGGAGGTAAAACGGGGGCTTAGGCAGGGGTGTCCCTTGTCACCATTATTATTCATGATGTACCTACAAGGATTAGAGCCCAAATTAGAGGGAAGTGGACTGGGCTTCAACCTCTCTTTCGTCAAACAAGGAAAACTCATTGAACAGGCACTACCAGCATTGATGTACGCAGATGATATAGTGCTAATGGCCGAGAACAAGGAAGATTTGCAGAGATTGGTGGACATCTGCGGTAATGAGGGAGATAGGTTAGATTTCAGATTCAGTAAGGAAAAATCAGCAGTCATGATTTTTAATGACGATGAAGGTAGTGAGCTTAGAATACAGGAGGTCACGCTAGAGATAACAGATAAAAATACAAATATCTGGGCGTAGGATAAGCAATGGGACCGAGTACCTAAGGGAACACGAAATATACGTGAAGACTAAAGTTAGCGGGAGTGCAGCAGTGATGAAAAATAGGGCACTGTGGAATTACAATAGGTTTGATGTTGTGAGAGGAATATGGAATGTTGTCATGGTTCCTGGTCTGACGTTCGGCAATGCGGTCTTGTGCATTATATCAGAAGTTCAAGCAAGATTAGAAATTAAGCAACGTGGATAGGTGGGCTTGCCTAAGGAGCTCACGGGAATACATTAAATGAGGGAGTGCAAGGTGATATGGAATGGACATAATTTGAGGGCAGGGAAGCTAGCAGCAAGATAAAATTTGAGAAGCGATTGAGAGAAATGAGGGAGGAGCGTTGGGCTAGGAAGGTATTCAGCTACTTGTACATGAAGAATGTCGATACAAAATGGAGGAAGCGAACCAGAAAATTGACTGGTAAATACTTGGAAAAGAGCAGGGGGCCAAACCAAAAAGAATTATCGCTTAAGAAGAATGTGAAGGAAGCTGAGACCGATATGTGGAGAATTGGTATGATTAAGAAGTCCGCACTAGAGATCTATCGAACTTTTAAGCAGGAAATTGCCAAGGAAAGGATCTATGATAATACTCGGGGTAGTTCTCTACTGTTTGAGGCCAGGACAGGAGTATTGCGAACCAAGACATATCGGGCCAAATACGAAGGGGTAGACACGGTATGCAGTGCGTGTGGAGAGGAAGAAGAAACTGCCGAACACTTGATAATGTTCTGTTAAGGGCTTCACCCTATTGCTCAGGATGATGGCGCAGAGTTTTTCAAAGCACTGGGGTTTAGGGACAGGGAGGGCAAAATAAATGTTAAGTGGGTAGAATTAACTAGAAGGAGGTTATCTGATTGGTGGCCAAAGTCAAGGCACGAGTGAAATTTAAACCCTTCACTGCAAAGTAAGAATCTCCAACCCCACTATTTAAAGAAAAAAAATAAATATAGTTTTTGGTTCATTAAGTATTACGGCTTGGTGGCGCTAGCCACCGCCCGATGTAAAGGGTACAGCCATACCCATCCATCCACCCATCCATCCTAGAGGTATAGAGTGATTAATATCACACGCCCTCTACATCTGGCACCGCATCTAGAATATAGCCCTGCCCGACTCACCGCCAAATTCTGCCAAGTTGCATCATTGAGGCAATTATACAGCTCGCCCAACAGCCCTGTTATCGAATCAGGGACAACACGTGCTGCATTCTGTAACAATCTCGTTTGCGAAGAGTTCACTAAGCTAACACGCGATTGGCTGATTCCGACCCCACACGGGCGTGGCAGAAGCGTGGGGATGTCACGCCCAGTTGCGTGTTGGCAAAGTTCGGAAACTAAATAGGAATAAAATACGGCCTCCAGGATGTAGGTACTCAACCATGAGATATTAGGCGATGTGTAGTATTAAATCACGATAGTTAACATCAAATTCCGCAAAGTACACCGATTTTCGTCGCCCTTGTTTGCTTTACTTCAATTCCTTTTGACAAGTGTACGTATACGCAGACTTGTACAAGTGTCCAGAAAATCGACTCTCTATAATACACACCTGCTGCGTGACGGTGGACCATCGCAGATGCTTCAGTTGCTCCTGCATGCATTCCGGCATCAGCGACCATACGTCACTCAGAGGAAGCAGGCTGCCGTCTGCGTCACAGATAATCCGTGAGAAATTATGTTGTCAAGGAGGGAGACAATCGAGGAATGCACGGGAGAAGTGTCGGTTACGACTACTGCTAAGAGATCCGAAAAGAAGTGAGAAGTTCGTTGCAGAAGTATGTGGAAGAGTTGAAGTAATGAACTGTGGTGAGACAGAGGAACGTCGCAATAGGTGACATGTCTGTAGTCTGTGACAGCCTAACAAAAATATAGGCTCCACACGCCAGGCCGCATTGCCCTTACTTTTCGTGCTTCCGCCGTGTTTCTACTTCGCGCTGCGGAAAAGCAAAACACTCCGAGCTGCTGCAGACCGCCTGTGCAGTGTACGTCAAACGAGGCACAATCGCATACTTCAACGGCATCGTACGACGACCGGCGAGGATGATGCTGTGTACGCATGGATTACAGCTTTTTTTTTATTGCTTCGACCTAATCGTTACGCTATAGCAAAGGGTAGCTCTACTTGGACGCGCATAACACCAATCAATAGTGCGATAGTGTACTCGTTATTTTTAGCCTGCCACTGACTACATTTTCACAGGTATAGCGCACCACGACAAGGACACACACAAAGGAGAGATGCACGCACACGCAGCGCTCAACCAACCAATCTCAACCAACTAGCCCGGCAACATTCCTTAGCACTGACTACAAACCAGACAAGTGTACACAGTAGAATTATGTAGAACACTCAACTAGCGATGAAACTACGGAAGGCATAAATAAAGAACACATGCATATCGAAACTTTAAAAAACAAATGTACGAATGCAGACTGTATAGGACGTCCTTTTGGCTTGTACGTGAACAAGGTATATAATAAATCACCGCGTCTCCAGACGTTGAAGTACATGACGGGCACTCCGTAGCTGGCGCTGTAGACCACGTGGTACACGGACTGCAGAACCTCCTCCCCGCGGTGCTGTGCTTCGACGGAGCACGGGTCTGGCGCAGCCTCCTTCGAACGAGAGAGAAAAAAAAAAAAAGGAGGGTGACGGCGCTCCATTTGGGTGTCTCGCTGTCGTTTTGATCATATCGCATGCTATGACGTGTTATGAGAAGAAAGGGTCAACGTATTTACGCGCGCAATAACCGCTACGTTCAAAAAGAGCCCATACGTCACCGAGTTACGCTGCGAAACACTTGGCAGATTCCCTGGAATTTGATTATATCATCTCTATGGAAGCTTCAGTTTACGTAGACACCCGATTATGCGGTAAACATGGCGTGAAGAGTAACCAACGCACTGGCCATGCCACACACTCCATATACAACGACAACGATGACGACAACAACAACAAGGACGACGATAATAATAATAATAATAATACCTCGTGCTTTACGTCCCAAACCCACGATACGATTATGGCGCCGGGAATTTCGACCACCCGTCGTTCTTTAACGCGCGTTCCCATCGCGCGGCACACGAGCCACTATATAGCATTTCGCCTCCGTAAAAATGCGACCGCCACAACCGGAATCGAACCCTTGACCTTCAGACCAGCAGCCGAACGCCCTAACCGGTGCACCGCCTCGGCGGATGACTCATGGTCCAGAACCAATAAGGTTGGGCTTTGTTTGCAAATAGTAAAATCATTACCTCAACATTGCTCGTTTGCTCGCGATGCTGTGCGTATGTACGTACCTCGATTTCGTCTTCTCCCGCGCCCTGCAGGTTTCCGGACCAGGAGGCGCGCTGGCCGGAAGTCTTGTGGAGCAAGGTGCACCTCTTCTCCAGGTACGTGTATCCGGGCTCGCCTTCCTGGGACCGCACGTACAGTCAGATATCAGACGATATACTTATGACAATGACCGCATTTGTACCTCCAACACACACAAGTGTTAACTTATTGCAAATGGTCTTAAATGGACACGAAAGAGATAAACGATATTTTGCGTAGTAGTAAAGTGAAATTCCGCAAATCTGAAAACAACCGCCTTACCGCGAGACGACGTTCGGTAAGCAAGTAAATGCGCGAAAACAAAGTGCGGGTGAAGACGCTCGTTTAGGATTTCCGCACCAGACGACGCCGTATAACGTAGAAAGTTTTGACGGCGTCTTGGGTCCCACGAGGTACCTAATCCGTAAAAATAAAGTACTACATTTTCATCTGTGCGGGTTCCCTAAGATGCTAAGTTTCAGAGAATATCGTCAAGCCAACGCAGAGAAAAAAAAACGAGAAGTACATTTTGAAATCAGTGACGTCACGTGCTCGTCGCCAAATTTCAAAACGAAACTTCAACCTTGATTTTCTTTTTTAATAATAAACTTATCACGTTAAAACTTAAGGAATTGGGGTTCTCAGCAGTTTATGAATCTAAACCAAGCCGTTGTTTCAATTCAGTGTCCATTCAACGGAATTGATTGATTGGCTGAGTGACTGAAGGTCCTTCATTTTGAAATGTGGAAGCGCGTATCCTGTGTATTAACCTTGCCACCTTGCCAAAATCGTCCTCGTTGTCTCGGTGTCTTCAAGTGGCAGTCACCTTCTACAGATGCGGTTTGTGGTCAGTGCTGTTGTTTGCCTGTCCGTTTAAAGCACACCGATCAGGCCGCTCTGACATCTGTAGCGTGCAAATAATAGCTGCGTGCTAGGACCAGTAAGCATGGATACCCATAGATACTTCATCATACACGAAACTAGACCATCGGCGTCCCCCGGCGTCAGGAATGAGCGATGCAAAAAAGATCGTCACCACGTGATGACGTCGCACATCGCCAACGTTTGGGACGTCACACGAATGACCTCGTCACGCGGCACCATAGCATGGTGGCAGGTGAGGTACATCCGGTGGTGGGCAGAAAACTGCTAAGCAGTCGCCTATGAAGACTCAAAGGTGGAAGCTGTGAACTAGTTTTATGATTCGGTGCTCAAGACACTGGGTGCTGCAGCTGCGTTGGGTATAGTTGGGAGGAGCATCAGGGTTGAGAGAAACTAAGATCATGCGAGACGCGGGCCACATGGTGTCACGGTCAGTGCTGCGACGTCTCGCTGGCGTCCCAAGAGGCCTTGGGACCCACGCTAGCTTTCGATATTTATAAGTCCTGGGAGAGTACGAGCTCAAGAACCGAAGAGTGGATTCGGCTCTGCGCACCCTGGCGTGGCGGCTCACAAATTTCCGCGGTTCCCAGCTCCTAATCATAATCATCTTTGTCGGTGCTGTAGAAAGAGAGAAATGAGTTTAGACCAGGCTCCTCGTACTTCAGTGGGCTGCTCAGTTCAGGAAGCCTTAATTCACTGCCACCGCCCGAGTCCTGTTCATAAATGGTATCTGTTTTCAGGGACCTGCATGACCAGCAGAGAGTAGAACCTCGGACAGTGGCCCACAGCCACGCTGGTTTCCCCATTGATTTTCAAATACTTCCACTGAATCCACTTCTTTCTCTTCGTTTTCACTCGATGATGCTTCACTCCAGCATCATGTGGTGCAGGTTGCATATTGCGTGTGTCCGGTGGACAAAACTTGCAGTCCCGCCCTCAGGTCTCTGGATACATCGCGTGCATCAATGTTCCGTGCTGTCACGAGTTTTTGTATTACCGCGTTTTCACGGTCAGCGTCTGCATTGATGTGTGTGATGTGTAAAGGTCGGCAGCTTTCGATCACCCACTAGTTCCTAGGGTTACCAACTCTTCAATGAAGGAAGTCTGGAAGGGGGGGGGGGGAGGGTCATGCCACTATGTAGTGAGCCAGCAGAATCAGTTTCAGACAGATCAGTTGTTTCTTTATAATTGCGGCCTCTGCAACCACTTCAGCTGGCCAAGTGCTGTTCACAGCACTTCATCTTGCTGAATTATGTACTCGTAAAATATGTCGAACTTCACGTGGCAGTTGAGCCAAAGCAGCTAGAGCCTCTCGCAGCCGCAGCTACCAAAACTTTGTTTTGTACATGCGATTAGTGCAAAGTTCGTGTTCCTTATCGCGAGGCGCGTTGGATCACGTAAAAATATTTAAGTGAACGGTCCGGAACGAATCCGGGACATCTAGCAGTCCCGACAAGGACGACGTGAGACCCGGGTGCACGAAAAGTCGGGACAGTCCCGCAAAATCCTGGACGGTTGGTAACTATATACTTGTTACACAGTCCACACGGTGCAACTCTATATACTCCTCTGCATGCCACTCTACATCACACCTCTGCACGCGGCAAAGCACTTGCGCTCTATTCGTTTCCTTAGTGGGAGAATACCCGACTGCCACAAAGGACACCTCGGTTCAATTCCGCCCCGAACCCCGATGTTTATTATGTGGTCTTTGTTTATGTCATACGAGTTGTTGCATGTCACTGCGAACAAAACACCGCCAAAAGATGACACTGCTGTGAGCATTTCAGTCAATTCTTGCAGCCGTGCGAGCGAATAAACGCTTGGTTGAGGGAAAAAAAAGAGATAAAGAAATGGCCGACGATTCCGATACTACTTAAAAGGACCCTGCAACACTTTTTGAGCATGGTCAGAAAACGTTGCCGATATCCCGACCATACGCGAGCCAAATATTATAGTGCAGCACGCGGATGGAAGTCGCAATAAATTATCGAATTCAGCGAAAAAAAATTGCTTTCTCTACTCTCTACAAATCACGGAATACGCTCAAAAATCACTCGTAAAAAGCCCCCACTCTCACCTGACAACGCCAACGCAGGTAGCAACGTTACCTGGTTCTAGTAACGTTGGCAGGTAGCGTCTGCTAGAGAGTTTCTTATTTAAAAAAGGAAAACCGACTGCTCACGCTGCAAAATCGTTCACTGGCCACCCCGCATTGCCCACATTTATAGGCACTGGATCTTGACCTTCAAGGTAGAACCAGTGGGAAATTTATCCTGTGCGTTGTTGAACAAAAATCCACAGCGTGCACGTTAACTATCATAGCCGACTGCGGGTCTCTTTGTCCAATCTGCGTATTCTGTCTCTCATTGCCCATTAGCAGCGATTGGCATGTTCCAGTAAGAAACACCGGCCCACCACTGAGTACTCCGCGCCTCTACAGGTTTCTCTCATGCGCGACGCCGCGATGAGCGCTAGCGTCAACGCCGCCGCCAGCGTAGGCGTTAACACCCGCTACTACGCATCTACACATGGTTCCCTTTATTTGGAGATGGCGTAATTTTTTTTTCCTCAGTCTAACTGACTCGGACTCAGACTTACTAATATTTTTCTCAGCCGGACTCACTCGGGCTCAAACACACTCCAATATTATTCACCCGGCCTCATTCAGACACCGACTCGCGACCCGAACTTAGTGAGTAAGAGTCGACTCGATCATAAGTGAGTTTGACGACATAAGATGAACAGTTTCATCATCATCAGCAGCAGCAGCAGCCTGACTATACGTTCACTGCAGGACAAAGGCCTCTCTCATGTTCCGCCAGTTAACTCAGTCCTGTGCTTGCTGCTGCCAATTTATACTCGCAAACTTCTTAATCTCATCTGCCCTCCTAACCTTCTGTCTCCCCCTAACCCGCTTGCCTTCTCTGGGAATCCAGTTAGTTACCCTTAATGACCAGCGGTTATCCTGTCCACACGCTACATGCCCGGCCCATGTCCATTTCCTCTTCTTGATTTCAACTATGATGTTCGTAACCACCTTTGTTCCCCAATCCACTCTGCTCTCTTCTTGTCTCTTAAGGTTACACCTACCATTTTTTCTTTCCATTGCTCGCTGCGTCGTCCTCAATTTAAGCTTAACCCTCTTTGTGAGTCTCCAGGTTTCTGCTGCGTAGCTAAGTATATACCGGCAAGATACAGCTGTTATATACCTTCCTCTTGAGGGTAGTGGCAATCTACCTGTCATAATTTGAATGTGATTGCCAAATGTGCTCCACCCCATTCTTATTCTAGTTACTCCAATCTCGTGGTTCGGCTCCGCGGTTATCACCTGCCCTAAGTAGACATAGTCTTTTACAACTTGAAGTGGACTGTTATCTGTCTCGAAGCGCTGCTCTCTTCCGAAATTGCTGTACATTACTTTCGCTTTCTGCAGATTAATTTTAAGACAAAACCTTTCTGCTCTCCTTGTCTAACTCCGTAATCATGAGTTGCAATTCGTCCCCGAACCTGAACCTGGAATATATATATATATATATATATATATATATATATATATATATATATATATATATATATATATATATATATATATATATATATATATATATATATATATATATATATAACCTGAACTTGGCAACGTTTAACGCTTGAACCTTATCTAGTGAGCTAGTCTAGCTGTACTATTCGAGGAGTTAGAGGGTGTTAAATGGGATATAATAGGGCTCAGTGAGGTTAGTAGGACAGATGAAGCCTATACGGTGCTACAGAATGAACATTTTTAAAATACCTAAATAAAATAAATATGTGCCATGGTGAGAGAGTCAGACCTGCCCCCTCTTATCAGAATACCCTGTGCACACATATGCATATGACCGCTATCGTCAGAAAGGTTTCCCCCTGTTGGTTCACTCGATGCATCGATTCGCCGGAGCAGCGTCGTCTGCTAGCCTGGCCAGGCACCTTAGCGTGCAGATCACAGAGGGCACTAGCAGTCCCGACGGGCAGCCATTGTTTCTGTCGCAATTCTGCGAGATTGCGAGCGCACATGATCTCAAAAATGGGTCCGCGCTACATATGCGACCATAGTCCGAGTGAACCCTGAACTTCTATCAAACCAGCGTGTGAGAAATCAACCTTTCACCGCCATCGGACAACGAATCAGACACGCTCGAGTTCGATGATAGTACGAAGGCGCCGCTATAGATGGCGCCAAAAAGCAACGGCCTCCATGGCTCCGTGTTTCGTAGCAACCTCCATCCGTGCCCCGAACGCGCAATCGCTGTGCAGTATCCGTGCGATGAACGCGCAACAGTCAGTTTCAGAGCGCTCTTTCGTTCGACCTATCATGTTATCTCCTCGGCAAACTATTTTCCTTTCGCCACGTAATGCGGATTGTGTTTTGTTGGGGAGAGGGGGAGCGAGCCGCCAGTGCGGCCGCCAAGCCGGCAGCGGGCCTGACCAAAAAACAACGCGCGTTTTCCAAGGAGACCGCGAAACAAAACCGTACCGAACACAAAATAAGCTTCTTTGGATAGTGCGAGATCAAAAATAACAGCCGAAATAAACGCAGCAAAGACGAATGCAGGCACCAAACTACAGCGGAAGGCAAACAAAACAACAGCGCGAGACTCCAAACAAGGGCAAAACTGAAACAGCGCACGGGATCAGGAAACAACTTGCCCCTGAGTGTGCGAACGGCGGCGTGCGCACGCGCGCACACACACACACACACACACACACACACACACACACACACACACACACACACACACACACACACACACACACACACACACACGGGTGTAATAAACTCTGTGAGGCCGCCGGAGAGTGAGAGAGCGAGTGGCCAGAACGCGGCTACGCACGACAGATATAAAGCACACACACAAGGCGTTTATCGGGCGAGGGGAAAATAACTGTAGCCTCGCCCGGTGAGGAAGAGGAGGACGAGAAGGACTTGTACGCGCCAGATACGAACGCGCGCCAAGTCGCGCGTGGCCAGTCCACCTCCTCTCTCTCTCCCCGTACGTACGATTTTACGCTCGGCGCATGCGCATTGCGTCTCTCCCGTATGGCTGGGCGCGCACACATACACACACACAGTCTTGTTTTTCATTGCGAACGCACCCGCCGCTGGTCTCGTCGCACTCACCATTTCTTCCGTCGAGGCCTTCCTTCCTTTTTCTATTTTAACATCTTGATTCTTTCTTGGATGGCGTACACTAGCTTCCTTCCCTCCTTATTTTAACCATCAGCCGGTGCTCTTTGGCTGCTTCCTGGACACATTCTTTTGCCACATGCGCAGTGGGCACGCGTTGTGTACGTCAATGGGGGTCCCCTTCCTTGTTAACGGTCCCCGTTGTAAGAGAGCCAACGTCGGCAGCGCCGGCGAACACTAGGAGCCAGCCTCTTGGCACTCTCTTGTGTCTGTGGTACAGTGGCGCTAGTTTTCGGGTAAAGCATGCAACCGTCGACAAATTCTTTGACATCGGTCCGGTCAGGGACGTTTACGATGGATGTACAAGAGGGAAAGTATCGTTACGGACGCCGCTTGCGATCTCATGCCGCCGAGAAAAACCCGTGAAGTAACTTGGCGCCTATGACCCCAGATGTGTTGGAGTCGAGCATCGAAAACAACGTCGCAAAGAGCTTAACGAATTTGAAGACAACTAGCTGCTCTTACCGTCGCCTCCGCGAACACACCCTGGAGATCACGCTGCACACTGTATATATATATAATTTGCCAGTTTAATGCCCAGCGATGTCATCAGACACAAAGTTTACAAGATTGGGAACCGAACGTAGCGAACTACCGTGTCAGGTATACGGCATACAGACACCCTCGACGCACTTTAAAGGGGCCCTGCAACATTTTATTAGCATGTGCAGGAGACACAACGGCAAACTGTCGGAATAAAATGAGTTAGGACACTGACCGAGATCGTCCCCGGCACGCAAAGCATTGGGAGCATTGTTGCGCTTCCTGTGGGTAACTGGCCTCTGAAGACAAACCGCAAACAGGGTCGTCTGTCGTACTTTTTAGGCGCGAAGCTTCTTATGGCGTCGCCCGAGCGTCCCCGTCGTAACCGCCTCTCGTTAGTTCTTGCACCGGCCATACAGGGCTGTACCACTATAGCGTACAAATGCAAGGAGAAAAGATGCGAGATGGTGGTACTTGAGTGGTCACTAGATGGACGGACGGACAGACAGACTGAAGCACGGACGGATGGACGCGCGGGACAGACACACGGACGGATGGATGTACTCACGAATGGACGGATGCACGAGCGGACGGTCGCACGAGTGGATGCACGAGCGGACGGAAGCGCAGACAGACTGACGAACGTTTCGCCCCTCTCATCATCATTCAGTGCGTGGATATGCTGTGATTTTTCAAACATTTCTTTTGAGTCATCTTTCACTCCCTTCATATTCTTCTCCACGCTGCAGGGATGTCAGCCTGTCTGAGAAATGGCTAACCTCCATCTCCCTCCTTTCCTCTTTCCTTCAGAAGACGTTGCCGATCTCTAATCGAGGCTCCTGAGAACGCGCGACCCAGAGAGAGAAGAGGGCGTGGTTTCAAGCTGACTATATGTCGCACGCTTATAATACCATCGGACAGCGTTTCCAACCATGGTCATGGTGAGAAAGTGTTGCAGGGCCCCTTCAGGTTTCGCGAAGTGTTGACTGCGTCGACGACTCCGCGTGGAAAAGGTGAGCGCATGTTCCCTGCCCTGCCCTAACGCCGCCTTCCCCCTCTTTCCCCCACAAACCTTCAGTTGGACACTGCTAGTATACCACATCAAGCGCATCGAGAGATCCATTTCAATGAACTCATCAACAAGACCATGGTGACAAGCATGACAAGAACACCGACAACTCGGACACGTCTTGAAATGCGTGGTTTCCCTGTCTATTGGGCCAATATCAATCAAAAAGGGCAGCCAATATGTGGGTTCTTGTAGATGCTATGCGTCACTAATGCTGCAGAGCTATTCGAGGAAGCTTAAACGCCTATGTGGGCACGTACAGATAGGCTAGTAGGTATACATTCCTCAAGTATCACAGGGCCCGCTCTGCGGTGCCGCAGTTCTGTTTACCTGATTATCGCTGAGCTCAGTAACTGCGTACCTAAGGACCCAGAAGAAGAGAAAGAAGTCACGTGGTGTTTAACCAGGTTGCAACAGATCGAGCATGGTTGCACACGAAGCTATTAGCATGACGGAGGTATATAGCATGCTCCTCAAGGACTGCAGGATAAGCCCAACAATGCCACCATTCCATTCACCTGTTTGACGCCAAGCTCAGTAACTGAGTGCCACTGCAGAACGGAGGAAAAGATATTACTGCATGTATATAAGCATGGGGCAGACGTATAGCATATTTTTCTCAAGGACCGCAGTGTCAGAGGCAGATCAAAGAGGAGGGGGTGAGAGCGGTCACCCTCACCCCCCCCCCAAAGCATACATCCCGCCTCACCATTTTTCTTCAGAGCTTGTCGTCCCCCATGACGCCAATTAGAACAAATGATCGAGACCACTGTGAGCACACCATAACAGTATTTGTGCAAACAGGATTTGTGCTGCTACAAACAAATAAGTCAGGATTCGGCCTTCTCCTCCTGTGTCACTCAAGTGACACTCCCCTTCCCCCCCTAAAATGAGTCACTGGATCCACCCCCGCGTAAGGTACGCCCCACGAGGCCGCCATTCACTTCGCCTGTTTGACGCGGAGCTCAGTAACTGGGTGCCACAGGACATATAAAAAGAAATTAACTGCATGAAGTTTATTTATAGATTGCACTTTCAGTCTGTGTACTCGACCAATGGGAGACCCAGGGCCGGGCTGTTGATGGACGGCAATTCTTGAAACGTGGATTCATTGTGAAAGCGCGCACCTGCATGAGATGGCAGTGCATCCGTGCATCGTATTGCCCCACAGCGAGTTCACTGTTCTTTTGTTGACGAACGCGGAACTTGAACCACATCGGTTCCGGCGCGAAGAAATTCACTCATACCGGGATGACTCATAGTTGCATGCCTCCAAAAGAATACCGCAATTAGGCGCTGGAAAGATGTATATTCAAACGGTGTAGGGTCCGTATTTAACAATGCTATCACTGCCCACAAAAAGCGTTTACAAAGCTGAAAAGGTTGGATGCAGACAGCTGCAAACCACAGCTTTGCTATGGTCAAAGAGCACCACATCAACCAATACGAATTCAAACCCGATTGTTTATAATATGCACACGGAGCCACAATAGAAAACCTTCTTCTGGGTCTGCCCGGTAGCCCCCCCCCCCTTTCCCCTAAACAATTGCACAAGATTGTATACGCTCACAAAACTAGGACCACCCGCAGTCCAGCTCTGCTTCAGATCCGGGTCGCAGCGAGAGAGTGGCTTTCAGCACCGAATAAGGGACACCTGGTGGAGTTGACGCAGAGCCCGTCACTTCATGCTACTAAAGTTTTCTGCTACTCTCTATATATTGCTCCCAGCTTCAAACAACCATGCTTCCCTGAACTTCTACCCATAGGTCGGCAAATATTGTGGATCTCACTCAGACTCACCCATGAAATATATGTGGCGCTTAGGACTCACTCGGACTCGGACTCTCAACAAAATTTTCCTGAGCTGGACTCGCTCGGCCTCGCACTCACAAAAATTTTCAGCATCCGGATTTACTCAAAATCGTCAACATATTAATCCCCCGGATTCACTCAGACTCAGACTCGCAGCTCGATCTCAGAATGAGTTAGTCGGCGTGAGTTGACTGATGAATCCATAAGCCTAGAATTAGGTTGTTCGACCATGGTGTCGATGCTCTTTTAAACACCAATATCTCACGTAATCCGCGCTCTTTCACGCCTTTTGATTAGTACCTGCGAATACGAGTTTCAAGTGGTAGAAAACCGGCAAGGACATTTTTCTTGAAAGAGATTACAACATAAAAAATATTCATCGATAACTTCTCCGGAAGAGTTGGCGGGGGAAGTGAGTAGAAGACACCCTCCTACGCAATTCACGGCACTGTTCAACAAATATTGAAATGGCATACGACCGATACTGCTTTCGAATACTTGTGAGTAGATGTGAGTGTAAGCATGAATCAAGATAAGACTCATAGCAATGCCGGAGATGAGTATATAGTTCCATGGGTCGGCGAACATAGGTGGAACTCACTCAGACTCATTCAAAAAAATATGTCCCTAGCTTTGGGCTCACTCGGACTCATCAAAATTTTTCTCAGCCATAACCACTCGGACTCACACTCAATAAAATTTTCTTCAACCGTACTCAGTCCTACTCAAACTCGCCAGAATATTACTCGTCCCGACTCACTCAAACTCAGGCTCATGTCTCGATCGTAGTCTGAGTGAGTCCTATAGAGAGTCGACTTATGAGTCAGTTCGCCGACCTATGGAGTTCTACCTCACTTGGATTACAAATTTGCCAGGGCGACAGGGGCATCATTACCTTTGCCACCGAACAACATTTGGGAGCGATCTGTCTATCGAACGAGTTATTCTGTGTTTGGGATTCGTCAAAACTTTATGCGGCTACACCATATCGGCTAAAGAGAAGCCCCCCCCCCCCCCTCTGCAAAACATGACGCCGCAAAGTAGAACCAAGTTCACTGCATGCGTTTGCGGTTAGTTTGAGTGGGTCATTGACACTGACGCGCAGACGGGACGAGACGAGTCGGTCTAGATTCATCAATAATTCAGCAGCGAGCAATGCGTATATGCGGGTACATACAAGACGAAAAAAAAAAAAAAACTTCGGGAACCTGTCATATTTATGAGTTCAATGTATTAGTTTCAGCGTTCCGATTTAGCAATCGGGGAAACGAATGGCTCGCGATACGGAAAAGTGTGTTCATGTGTAGGGTAGTTTCGAAGAACGAATTTTTTAGCCATTACGAATACCACGTGACAAGTCCACTCACGCGCCTCTGCGCACGACGATTCTAGTGCTCCCTAATGTTTCACGCATGAACGGCCATGACCTTTGCCCGATTGCGCTGTCTCGACAGGGCCGCGATGATTGTGGTGGCTTTGCGGTGAACACGTTTCGCTATCGGCCACAAAAGCGATAACCACTGTGACTGAGAAACGTATCCACCGTACGCGGAGCGTTAGGAAGTACAATAATCCCGGCAGGCGCGCCAGTGGGTTTGTCACGAGGTGTTTTTTTTTTAATTTTATTTCGCAGGCATAATTAGTTAGTAGAAAAACACTAATAATTAACAGACACAAAGCTCGAAACTGTCTAACCGGGTGTTTTGCACACCGATCTACAACATTCTCGTTAGAATGTTTGACCAATCTTTGTTCGTCGAGAGGTAGTTAATTAAAGAGGTACGGATGGATCAAAAACTTTTATTGGGGTCCTGAAGGATTCCACCCCCGTTTTATAAGGGTAGGATCGCGGGCCGCTCCAACGTAGGGACGGGGAGGCCCAGCTTCACCGCCGCATCGTGGGCCTTCTGGACAGCCTTGAGTTGTTGTATGAGAACCGGACTCGTGAGCATTAAATGAAAAAGAGTTTTCAGAAAATTCTTCAATTTTTCTTTGTAAAGAGGGGCACATACAGACCACGTGGTTAAAATCACTGCGATTCTGGCAGTCCGGACAAAGTTCTGAAATATCGGAGTAATGGCTATAGGCCACGAGGCTAGGGTATGTTCCCGTCTGAAGCATGCGAAGAGAGATTGCCTGTGGCCTAGACAACTTTTCGTGTGGCAATGGAAAGGACCTACGAACTAATTGATAATGCTTCGTCATCTCGTTTAAGGTAGTCAAAATGTCCCTAAAATGAAGGCTGTGGGCTGACTCCTCTGTCTGAGAAGCACAAGTCCCGGCGCGGTAAGTGAAGCCTCGCACCTTGGAGTGGGCTAGCTCGTGGACATTAGGTAGGCCTCCGACCCTCTAGCCAAAGTGAGCAGGGAACTAAATAATAGTGTGGTGGGTGAGTTCCTTGTGAGCGAGAGTTCTTTCTCAAAACTTCCTTGCACACGGAACTAGAAGCGAAGGCCCTAGCAGCGGATTTAGAGTCCGTATAAATATCAGTCCTTTGTGAATCAAGGAGTGCTAGTGCAATGGCCATCTGTTTTGCTTTGTAAGAAGAAGTGGTTCGAACCGACGCCGAGGATAAAATCTGACCCTTAGTATCTACGGATACTACTGCAAAGCGAGGGGAAACACCACACTGGGCGGCATCAACAAAGCATGAAACAGACGAGTGTTTGTGAGCTTGAGCTAAAAGAGAGGAGGCTCGAGCGACACGCCTGCCCGCGTTGTACTGTGGATGCATATTTCGAGGAAGGGGGTACATTTTGATGCGAGAGCGTATATAATCATCGAGTGGCGTATTTTGCACTTCGAGCGTTAGGGGGTTGACTCCAGTGTCAACCAGAATCTTTCTTCCCGCTGGCGTGATCGAAAGCCTGGACCTGTGCCATTTGTTGAGCCTCGATATCTCCCACATGCATACGTCAAATAACTCACGGCTCTCAGTCCCCAGCAGCTGCGAAGACTCTGACCACGGCGGCGGTCAGATCTGCAACGCAGCAGAGGGTGCTAAGAATCTCTGGATCCGGACAGGCCGCCATTGGAACCTGAACTTGGAAACGTTTAACGCTAGAACCTTATCTAGTGAGGGAAGTCTAGCTGTACTATTCGAGGAGCTGGAGGGAGCTGGGATATAATAGGGCTCAGTGAGGTTACAAGGACAGAGGAGGCCTATACGGTGCTACAGAATGGGCACGTCCTTTGCTATCGGGTCTTGGCAGACAGAAGAGAACTGGGAGTGGGGTTCCTAATTCACAGAAACATAGCTGGCAACATAGAGGAATACTATAGCATTAATGAAAGGGTGGTAGGTATCGTAATTAAATTGAATAAAAGATACAAGATGAAGGTAGTACAGGCTTACGCGCCTACATCCAGCCATGATGACGCTTCAGTTGAAAGCTTCTATGAAGACGTGGAATCGGCAATGAGTAAGGTAAAAACACAGTATACTATAGTGATGGGCAACTTTAATGCAAAGATAGGAAAGAAGCAGGCTGGAGACCAGGCAGTAGGAGATTACGGCATCGGTACAAGAAACGCCAGAGGAGAGCTACTAGTAGAATTCGTAGAACGCAATAATTTACGGATTTTGAATACCTTCTACCGAAAACGAGAAAACCGCAAGTGGACATGGAGGAGCCCTAATGGCGAAAATAAGAACGAAATAGACTTTATAATGAGTGCCCACCCAGGCATCGTGCAGGATGTGGAAGTGGTTGGCAAGGTACGATGCAGTGACCATAGAATGGTACGGTCACGAATTCGCCTAGACTTGAAGAAGGAACGACAGAAACTGATACGCAAGAAGCCAATCAATGAGCTAGCACTGAGAGGGAAAGTACAGGAATTCAGAGTGTCGCTGCAGAACAGGTACTCAGCTCTTAGTGAGGAAACCAACCTTAGCGTAGATACAATGAATGATAATCTGACGAGTATCATTAAGGAGTGTGCAGTGGAAGTTGGAGGCAGGGTAGTTAGACAGGACACTGGCAAGCGTTCCCAGGAAACGAAGAACCTAATTAAGAAGCGTCAAATCATGAAAGTGTAAAGTACAACAGACAAAATAGAACTGGCAGAGCTTTCGAAGTTGATTAATAGACGTAAGGTATGCGATGCGAGAAGGTATAACATGGAGAGAATTGAACACGCTCTGAAAAACGGAGGAAGCGTCAAAGCAGTGAAGAGGAAACTTGGGATAGGCAAAAGTCGGATGTATGCACTAAGGGACAAAGAGGGCAAAATAACTACCAATATGGATAGGATAGTTAAAATAGCAGAGGAGTTTTACAGAGATCTCTACAGTAGCCGAGACAACCACGACCTTAATACTATAAGAACTAGCAGTAACCCAGATGAGACCCCACCAGTTATGATAGAAGAAGTCAGAAAAGCCTTGGAGAGCATGTAAAGAGGCAAAGCTGCTGGTGAGGATCAGGTAACATCAGATCTGCTGAAAGATGGAGGACAGATTGTGTTAGAAAAACTAGCCACCCTGTTTACGAGGTGTCTCCTGACGGGAAGAGTACCAGAGTCTTGGAAGAACGCTAACATCATATTAATACATAAGAAAGGAGATGACAAGGACTTGAAGAATTACAGGCCGATCAGCTTGCTCTCTGTAGTATACAAGCTATTTACAAAGGTGATTGCTAACAGAGTAAAGAAAACATTAAAATTCAATCAACCAAAGGAACAAGCAGGATTTCGAACAGGCTACTCAACAATTGACCACATTCATACTATCAATCACGTAATAGAGAAATGCTCAGAGTATAACCAACCACTATACATTGCCTTCATAGATTACGAGAAGGCGTTTGATTCAGTAGAAATATCAGCCGTCATGCAGACACTGCGGAATCAGGGCGTAGATGAAGTATATATAAACATTCTCGAAGAAATCTACAGGGGATCCACTGCTACTATAGTGCTTCATAAAGAAAGCAACAGAATACCAATCAAGAAGGGTGTAAGGCAGGGGGACACAATCTCCCAATGCTATTTACCGCGTGCTTACAGGAGGTTTTCAGAAGCCTAGAATGGGAACAGTTAGGGATAAGAGTTAATGAAGAAAGCCTTAGTAACCTGCGCTTCGCCGATGACATTGCATTGCTGAGTAACTCAGGAGACGAATTGCAACTCATGATTACGGAGTTAGACGAGGAGAGCAGAAAGGTGGGTCTTAAAATTAATCTGCAGAAAACGAAAGTAATGTACGTCAACCTCGGAAAGGAGCAGCGCTTCGAGATAGGTAATAGTGCACTTGAAGTTGTAAAAGACTATGTCTACTTAAGGCAGGTAATAACCGCAGAGCCGAACCACGAGATTGAAGTAACTAGAAGAATAAGAATGGGGTGGAGCACATTTGGCAAGCACTCTCAAAGTATGATAGGTAGATTTCCACTATCCCTCAAGAGGAAGGTATGTAACAGCTGTATCTTGCTCGTACTTAGCTACGGAGCAGAAACCTGGAGACTTACAAAGAGGGTTCAGCTTAAATTGAGGACGACGCAGCGAGCAATGGAAAGAAAAATTGTAGGTGTAACCTTAAGAGACAAGAAGAGAGCAGAGTGGATTAGGGGACAAACGGGAGTTAAGGATACCATAGTTGAAATAAAGAAGAGGAAATGGACATGGGCCGGGCATGTAGTGCGTAGACAGGATAACCGCTAATCATTAAGGGTAACTAACTGGATTCCCAGAGAAGGGAAGCGGGTTAGGGGGAGACAGAAGGTTAGGTGGGCAGATGAGCCTAAGAAGTTTTTGGGTATAAATTGGCCGCAGCAAGCACAGGACCGGGTTAACTGGCGGAACATGGGAGAGGCCTTTGTCCTGCAGTGGACGTAGTCAGGCTGATGATGATGATGATGATGATGATGATGATGATAACTTCTTCAAGCGTGTTGCGGACTCCAAGTTTCATAAGGTTCTCAGTGCTTGAGCGCATAGGAATGCCAAGAACTTTCTTGATGCTTTTCCTTATGAGGATGTTCAATTTATTTATTCCATGGAGTTGCCACCTGTGCATAGATGCGACATAGCTTATGTGGCTCATCAAGAATGCATGGAACAGTCTGAGGAGGTTGTGCTCTCGGAGACCACCCCGACTGTTAGAAATGCGTGAGATTAGTCGGATGACCCCTTCCGCCTTAGAAGTCAGACGGTCGATCGTGCGGTCGTTCTGTCCATTAGCCTCGATAATCATGCCCAGAACGCGTATGAAGTCCACCCTTGGAATACGCTGCCCAACGCGTATGAAGTCCACCCTTGGAATACGCTGCCCCAATGCTGTGTGCAGCCTAATGTCGATGTCGGCCAGTGGTTGCCAGTTTTTGGGTTTGGGTCCCCGTCTAGTGGGTCGATATAAGAGAAGTTCGGACTTTGCTGGCGAGAGCTTGAGGCCCATTTCATTTATGTAGACTTCAACACAATCTACGGCCTCTTGAGAGCTCTCCACAGAGCCCTCCGAGCCACCGACACTCCATATGGTGATGTCGTCCGCGTAGATGGCGAACTTGATGCCTTCTTGGTTTGAGAAGGTCGCACATTGCAATGTTAAACAGCACCGGGGAAACGACTGAGCCCTGCGGGGTGCCGAAGGAACCGAGATCGTAGGGTTCAGACTTGAGATCCCCAAGCTGTATAGTGGCTTTTCTATTCCTGAGTAACGAGCTGGTGAACTTGTGAAAGTTGGCTCCTAAGTTGAGAGAAGAGATGGAGGCAAGTATGTGGGAGTGCGAGACATCGTCAAAGGCCTTTTCAAGATCCAGACCGACAATAGCTCTAACGTCTTTTGTCTCCTGATCTATGATGTGATGCTTCAGCATTTTCATGACGTCCTGAGTAGATAGGTGTGGTCTGAAACCTACCATGTTGTACGGGAACAGGTTAGTCTTCTCTATGTGCTTTGATATTCGATCGTTGATGACATGCTCGGCGACCTTGCCTATACAGGACGTCAGTGAAATGGCTCGTAAGTTGCTAAAACTGGGACTCCGGCCAGGTTTAGGTATGAGAATAACCGACGCCCTTTTCCAGTGCTCAGGGAAAGTCCCCGTCTCCCAAATACGATTGATTTCTTTGGTGAGGTAGGTGACAGAGTCATCGTGTAAATTGCGTAGTGTCTTGTTTGTAATGCCATCCGGGCCCGGGCTGGAGTTCCCATTAAGATTGTTTAAGATGGTCCGGACCTCTTCTTCCTGGAAGGGCTTGTCCAATTCGAAGGCTGGTGATCCCGTGTATTGCGCGTAGCCAGAAGGAGGCCGGGTTGTGTGCAAAGGGAGGTATCTTTGTTCCAGACACTTCGTTATTTCCGTGTCCGATTTAACCTTCCTTTCTGAGTGCAGTACTCGGTCTACCAAGCGCGTCTAGTTGGATTTAGATTTGGTCTCCTGCAGCAGGTGTTTGGGGAGGTTCCATTTTCCCCCAACTTTCATCTGACCACCCACCTTGTTGCGAATCTCGTCCCAGTGCTGTTTTTCCAGCGTCTGACAGTAAGTCGTTATTTCCTGGTTAAGACTTGCGATGCGTTTTCGCAGTCTTGGATTCATACGGTGTGCTTTCCGCCTGGCTAGGAGGGCGCTTTTAGCCTTGAAGAAGATGAGCAAGCCTGCTATCCATTTTATTGACCGGAAGATCAGTCTCTATCGTTTTGGTGGCCGACTTGACGTCTTCGACGACCATTAAATGGGTATAAATCAATTAATCACAGCACGAAAAAAATAGTCTGACTCCCTCCCGGCAACGGTCAGCAACGTGGATTTGGTCGCCTCATCATTGAATGTGTCGCCATATTTTTAAACTCTGGCTAAATATAGCTGGGGCACCCTTTATATTGAAGGCCTCGAAACAACGTGCTTCATAGCCACATCATGGTTCTGGGTATTGAAGTCCCAACAATCATCACTGAGCCTGACGACGCCCACTGCAAGGCAAATGACTCTTCCATATTCCGCCAGTCAACTCGGTCCTGTGCTTGCTGCTGCCACTTTATAACCGCGAACTTCCTAATCTCATCTGTCCATCTAAGTTACTGTCTCCCCTTCACCTGCTTGCCTTCTCTTGGTCCTTAAGTCTGTGATCCTTAATTACCAGTGATTATTTTGCCTTCGCGCGACGTGCCCTACTTATGACATTTTTTTTCTTCTTGATTTCGACTATATGATGTCGTCCTGAACACCCCTTTGTTCCCTGATATACTCTGCTCTCTTCTTGTAAACATCCTGTAAGCACGCGGTAAATAGCACTGGGGAGATCGTATCCCAGTCTTACACCCTTCTTTACTGATATTCTCTCACTTTTTTTATGTCACCATCCTGCTTACGAAGTGTCTCCAGACAGGTAGGGTAGCGGAATCTTGGAAGAATGCTAAAATCGTCTCAATTCATAAGAAAGGGGACGGCAAAGACTTGAAGAATTACAGGTGGATCAGCTTGCTATCCGTGGATACAAGCTATTTACAAAGGTAATTGCTAACAGAATAAAATACAACATCAAAGTTGAGTTAACCAATAGGTCAAGCAGGATTTATTGCTGGCTACTCAACAATCGGCCACATTCACACCATCCATCAGGTGATAGATGCCCCGCGCTTACATTTAGATTCTTCTTAATGAACCCCATGTGGTCGAAACTACCGGAGCCCTCCGATACGGCGTCTTTGATAATCATAGCGTGGTTTTTGGAACGTGAAACGCCCGAAATAATTATTAACTAATTGATTATTATTACCGTAAGTGACGTCATGTGTCGACGTATATAATGGACTGTGAAGTAGCGACTGTTAGACTTGCGAAAGGCGCTCTCTCAATGACACTGCGCCTAACAAGAAAAGCAAGCCGAAACCATATGCATATGTATAGAAAGGCCTGAAAGCGACACATAGCAATACTACAAGTTGTATTTTATTATGCCATTTTCAAAAATAAATCATGATATAAAATACGAAGGAAACTTAAACCTTTCTTAGACACCAGCACGTGTGTCCATGTTGTACATCGGAAGTGAGAGGAAGAATCGAAACCACAACCCCCCCCCCCCCCACCTCTGGTAGTAGAGTCAGTGATGTATAGTATAGTGAACTGTACCTATAGTATCCCACCTACCAACTGACTGTCAACACATTCACCAAGTGTCCCACAATGTCCACCATTATTCCCAGCATTAGGGGAAGGGGGGGGGGCGGAAGGCCCCAGGCCATTGCCTCCAAATTCGTTTGGATCGGGTGTTTTAATTACCGAGAAAAAAATACTAAAATGTTGAAAACGATTGCCCCCCCCCCTCCCCGAAAAAAATTTCTGGCTACAGGCCTGCCCGGCATATAAGCACACCACATTTCCGAATTTACAACATTTCTATAATGAACTTTAGAACGGGCACTGCTGCGACTCTCAGTAGGTTAAACCATGGTTTGAAGCTATAGCTCTCGTTTTCCTACCTTGTTTCTTTTTCAATCATTGTTGGACTATGCAATACACGGCACATACCGATTTTTTTCCAGTGGGTTTTTTCCAAGTGTATGTTATACAAACAATGGACTTAAATCGAGCCCCCCGAAACTCGTGCACAAAGGAATCATCCACTGAGAGTGTTATGTCTGTGTACCGCGACCGCATCCACCTTCTTTTTTTTTTGCGACCCTCACGATGACATACGGAGGCAAAAAAAAAAAAAAACACGACGAGGAAAAGTTCGACGCGCAGACAGGTTACGGTGGCGTCGCGACGGGGGTAAAAACGGCCCAAGCAGGCTACTGAGGAAATGGAAGCCAGCTGACGAAACGGCAGAGGCACGTATATATATATATATATATATATATATATATATATATATATATATATATATATATATATATATATAGCGAAAGGAAGAAGGTCGCCGTGCCACGAGTCGAGGACTGAAAGAACAAACGCACGCGACCTATTGCCTGCTAAAAGTTTATTACACTCGTTGCAGAGTACAGCCAAACTTCCCCCGAACGATTTTCAAGGGAAGGCAACTCCAGGAAAAAATCTCGTTAAAGTGAGAGTTCGCTGAACCGAAATAGCTATGCTGGAACTAGTTATCAGGAGTTTGAAACCAATCGTTGGAACGGAATACGAACCCTTTTGTTTGCAACGTTGCTTATTGAAATGTGGATTTCTGCTTGGCAGTTTTATACCCCTGTCGACATGGAGGCGTTAACGTCCCTATAGGTTCGAATGTCATTCGGAGCAACGAATGCCATAGTGGTGGTGCTATACAGTAAATAGTAATACCATTCGTTCATGATATGAATGTTCAGAAAAAAAAAAAGATGACCGGAGACATTGAGCAATCTGGTACATGTATAGTGATAAAAAAGTGAAGTTTATTCCCTTAAAGTGGCCCTGCAAAACCTTTTTTTGGCATGGTCAGAAAGCGCTGCTGGTCATTTGTAGAAGCTATATACCAAGAACACGTGAGCCTAATAATGAAGAGTTTTCGAATAGGAGCCCCAAAAGTTTGGGGCTACAAAGCCCCTAAAGCCCTTTGCGTATGGACGATTTGGGTCAAGCAGGAGTGAAGAGTTCTCGAATAGGGTCTGCGGCGCTTTGGGTACTCTCCCAATTCTTGGTCATGTCACTTCAGTGGGTGCCGTCACGTTTGTCTGACGCAAAGCTTTCGGGGCAGGGTTTGGGTCTCCGCCAAATTCGTGAAATAGCGTCCCCAACCCAAAACCCAAACGCGGTTTGGGTTTTGCGCATGCGCAGACGCCTAGACACTATTTCTCTGGGTCCCCAAACTTTTGGGGCCCCTATTCGAAAACTCCCTATTATAGCAAAGCACGTGACTTGAATTTCCAATAAATGATCCAAGTGAGCTAAAACTGCTTTCTCGTTTCTCGACAAATGACGGAGGAAGCTCAAAAAATCACTCGCAGAAAGACATCTATCAGCCATTGGCTGATTTGAACATGGCACGCTCGGTTGTTACAGAAATCGCCGCGAGAGGCCACGACTTGTCCATGCGTGCTCACGCGATCACAGTGAAAAGGTCGCGTATTCGAAGGAAAAAAAAAAGAGGAAGAAAGTGACCAAGGGCACGAGGCGCTCGTGACGTATTTTCTTTGCCCATGCCATCCCTCCCTGCTTAGCCATAGAGAAAGAAAAAAAAAAGTTTAGCTTCCAGCACTTTCGTCGAGACGATGGAAGAGGATTGCAGCGTGCGACAAATCTTCGTAACTCCGCTCGTACTGGACGGATTTTTAAAATTTTTGCGGCGTTGAATTCGTGAGGCAATACGCTCTTTTTACTGAATCCATTCAATGGTTACTTAAAAAAACTGTTTCAGGGCCCCTTTAAAAGACATATGGAAGGTCACTTCACTAAATAAATACGCATAGAAATCGTATATCGCGAGCACCACAAAACCAAGACATGCGTAGCATGACGATAAAAAAAAAATGAAGAACGGTAAAGAAACGTGTCGCGTATATTTAGGTTATCTAAAAAAACGAAGTAACAGATGCAAGCGCATGGTATAGATTGTGGTGCGACCGGCGACCACACACTTAGAAACCCAGATCGTCCCGCGTTTATTCGCTCTGAAACACGCGCGGTCTCACATGCGCCCATGCGGACAAGCGTCTCCACCTGGGGGTCACTGCACTCGTGCAGCTGATGGCGTCACTGTAGACGCACGCTTACACGGGCGTCTGCTCGTTTACATCGCGGCCGACAGCGACGGTGGCCAGACGGCACATGAGGCGGAGAGTAAATACATCATATGACAGCCTTGATTGACTTAGATGCGGGGTTTAACGTCCCAAAACCACCATATTGTCACAAAGGCACAGGGATGCAGGCACAAAAACAGGGCGTTTACTTTCGTGACCAAAGGCCAAAAGCACGAACACCAGAGCACGCGCCCACAGAACTACTTCGTTATCCTCCTCAAAGGCTGGCCACTATAGTTGCCAGCCTACCTTGCGTCAACTCCCCCTTTCAAGAGCGACCGTCCCGGTCGATTGACTAAGATGCCAGAGATGGTCATAAAAAAAAAAGATGGCCACGTCAACGCTGTTGTGGACAATAAAAAAAGTTTGAACAGTTCATAACTCGCGGGCGTGGTACGGTTTCATCCGTACTACATGGACTACTTCTGAACGTGGACGTCTTCGGTTTGAACTGGTATCCAAACTTTGAGGAATTACCTCGTAATTCACGTCACTGAGGCAGCGCACAACTTCGTGAGGGCCAAAGTAGCGTCGCAATAGCTTCTCCGAAAGGCCACGATGTCGAACTGGTGTCCACACCCATACACAGTCACCTGGTTGATAGTGGACGTTCCTTCGGCCTTGGTTGTAACGGCGAGCGTCGACATCTTGCTGCGTGCGAATGCGGTTCCGTGCAAGCTGGCGGGCTTGCACGGACTTCTCAACGAAGTCGTCAACGCTGACATTTCCGCTGGTGTCCTGGTCTACGGGGAGCATAGCGTCTAACGGTGTTGTGACGCGACGGCCATAAACAAGCTCGAATGGTGTTAGGTGTGTGGCCTCTTGCGCAGCGGTGTTATAAGCAAACGTGACGTACGGCAGAATTTCATCCCACGTTTTGTGCTCTACATCAACATACATAGATAGCATGTTGGTAATTGTTTTGTTTAACCGCTCCGTCAAGCCGTTCGTTTGGGGATGATAAGCTGTTGTTTTCCGGTGGTTAGTGTGCGTCAGCTTGGTGACTTGTCGGAATAACTCTGCCGTAAATGCTGCTCCGCGATCGGTTATGAGAACGGCAGGTGCACCATGAGGCAAAACAATGTCGTGGACGAAGAATCTGGCGACTTCAACTGCAGTTCCGCTAGGCACAGCTTTGGTTTCACCATAGCAAGTCAGATAGTCGGTTGCGACGATCATCCACTTATTTTTTGAGGATGACGTAAGGAATGGACCAAGAAGATTCATTCCCACTTGCTGAAACAGTGCTCGAGGTGGATCTAAAGGTTGGAGGAAGCCGGTGGGCTTTGCGGGTGGAACTTTACGCCTCTGACAGTCACAGCAAGTGCGGACATAGCGCTGAACGGACGAATACAGCTGTGGCCTAGTACCTTTGCGGATGCGTGGTAATGTCCTAGCAAAGCCTAAGTGACCGGCAGAAGGATCGTCGTGGCACGCCTGCAAAACTTCCTCACGCAGTGCCGTTGGAACGGCGAGGAGAAAAGTTTCCTGGCTGCTCTCAAGATTTCTCTTGTAGAGAACATTGTTCCGCAGGCAATACGATGTTAACCCACGTGAGAGCCGGCGTGGAACGATAACGTTTTTCCTTGAAAATGCTGGATGGCAGGTAGTAGCTCAGTGTCCTCACGTTGAAGCTCAGCCATTCGTACCACATCGACGATGCCAATAAACGGTAAATCGTGTTCAGTGTCAGATGATGTCGGGGAAATGGGAGCACGAGGCAGGCAGTCAGCATCTGTGTGCTTATGTCCTGATCGGTAGACCCCCGTTATGTCGTACTCTTGAAGGCGGAGGCTCCAGCGGGCGAGGCGGCCTGATGGATCCCGTAGATTGGCAAGCCAGCAAAGCGAATGGTGGTCACTGACAGCTCAAAATGGCCGGCCGTATAGGTAGTGGGTCGAAACTTGCTAATGGCCCAAACGACTGCTAGGCACTCTTTTTCGGTGGTAGAGTAGTTAGCCTCTGCTTTTGTGGGACTACGGCTCGCGTAAGCGATAACACGCTCTGCGCCGTCCTGCCATTGAACAAGAATGGCTTCAATTCCTACGTTGCTGGCGTCCGTGTGAATCTCAGTGTCAGCAGTATCGTCAAAATGTGCGAGCACTGGAGCTGTCAGCAGTCGATTGCGTAGCTCTACGAAGGCTTGTTGTTGCTCTTCTGTCCATACGAAGGGTACATCTGGCCGGGTCAGTCTTGTAAGAGGATCCGCACCTTTTTTGAAAATCCTTCGACAAAACAGCGGTAGTAGGCACAGAGTCCAAGGAATCGCTGAACAGCCTCCTTGTCTCCAGGACGAGGGAAATCGGCAACGGCAGCCAACTTCTCCGGATCTGGTCGAACACCCACCGGGCTCACCACGTGGCCGAGAAACTTGAGTTCCTGATAGCCAAAGTAGCACTTTTCGGGCTTGATAGTAAGGTTTGCTCTCCTTATCGCAGTGAGGACGCTTTTTAGCCTTGAAAGACGTTCGTCAAACGTGCTTGAAAACACAACGACATCATCCAAGTATACAAGACACGTCTGCCACTTTAGTCCAGCAAGTACAGTGTCTATCATGCGTTGAAATGTGGCGAGAGCGGAACAGAGACCGAAAGGCAGCACTTTAAATTCGTAGAGCCCGTCGGGAGTCACGAATGCGGTTTTTTCACGGTCGCCCTCGTCAACTTCAATTTGCCAGTACCCTGACTTGAGATCTAATGATGTAAAGAACTGGGCATGGCGTAGACGGTCTAGGGCGTCATCAATTCGTGGCAGTGGGTAAACGTCGCGTTTTGTGACTTTGTTAAGTCGTCGGTAGTCGACGCAGAAGCATAGTGTGTTGTCTTTTTTTCTTTACTAGGACAACAGGTGACGCCCACGGACTGGTCGAGGGTTGAATGACGTCATCATTCAGCACTTCTTGTACCTGACGCTTAATCACCTGTCTTTCCTTCGGTGACACACGGTATGGATGTTGGCGAAGAGGCCGCGCCGACTCCTCGGTAACAATGCGGTGTTTTTTAACGGTTGTACGTTGAACTTTAGATGCTGTGGAGAAGCAGTCTGAAAATTCCGTCACGAGGTTCAGCAGCCGCTCTTTTCGTGAATTTCGCAAGTCTGGATTAACGTGAATGGGGCTGCCTAGGTGAGTACAAGATTTTGCATGCGGTGAAGTCGTATCCAATGCACTGACATCAGAAAAGTCGGCGATTTCACTGAGGAAAGCGACAGTGGTGCCTCTAGGGACGTGCTGAAACTCATTGCTGAAGTTGGTCAGCAGGACTCGAGAGCGTTTATTCTCTAACCGAACAAGTCATCGGGCTATGCAGATGTTTTGTTTGAGCAGCAGCGGGATATTTGCCTCTGCAATATCTTCATAGTCGTTGAATTCATCGAAAACGTCGCAGGTTACCAAGGTCAACACGCTACTCTTCGGTGGTAACGTGAGGTCATCGTCTACAATTCTGAAAGCATTGACATAACTGTCGTGAGGGTTGCGCACTAAAGCGTGTGCCGTAGAAAACGTCACGTGCGACTCTTGCAAGTCAATCACGGGTCCGTTATCGTGCAGAAAATCCAGTCCGAGAATCAGGTCTCTCGAGCAACTGGGCAGTATTACAAATTCTCCGACATGCGTAAATCCGTGAATACTGACTCGCGCTGTGCACCGTCCCACCGGAGTGAGAAGGTGGCCTCCTGCTGTACGTATCTGCGACCCAGCCCACTGGGTAGAAACCTTCTTCAGCCTGCAGGCAAGACCCAGCCCACTGGGTAGAAACCTTCTTCAGCCTGCAGGCAAGACCCATGCTCATAACGGACGTGTCTGCTCCAGTGTCGATTAGTGCCATTACTTCTTCGTCGTCCACAGTTACCACAATGTTTGACGTCACTGCTCTTCGTACCACGTTTGACTGCGTCTGTACATCTTATGCTGCCGTCGGTGTCGTCGTAGTGGAGGATCTTCCGTAGAGTCAGCGTCAGCGGCTTCACCTTCGGAGGTCGCTGAACTCAGTTTTCCAGACTTGCAGGACTGGGTGAACGGCGTCTCGGAGCGCCGCGTGAGTATGCTGGGCTTGGTGACCTGTAGCGAGCAGGCGACGACGAGCGGGGCTCGTGCGACCGATGTTCGATACTGCGTCGATTCGAGATGAAGCTCTCTATTTCCAATGGTCGCTCACCAGGTCGTGGACGAGGGGCATTGGGCGAAAATCCATGGAGACCCACACGGCGGTATGGACATGTTCGGTAGACGTGTCCGGCTTCCCCGCAGTGGAAACAAAGGGACCTGTGGTCGGGTGTACGCCAGATGTCACTCTTCCTCGGTCGTGCTTCGGCGATCAACGGCGGGCTGCGAGGACGGAAGCCTACATCCACTTGCTGAGCGCGTCGCTCATTGGGGTAAAACACGCTGCGTGAACTGCGCGACGGAGGACGTCGCACTGCTTCCGCACTGCCTCTGTTGTGGCACCTCGGACTATGGGGGGAGTGTGAATGGCTTGCCGTAGCTCGGCGCGTACCATCTCCGCAACGGAGAGCTGCTTTACAGGTGAAGCAGTCACCTGCATCTTTTGTAGCTCCTCCTTAATGAGAGCTCTGATGAGCTCTCGCAACGCGCTGATGTCATTGCCGAGAGTGACCGAAGTGACCTCACTTGGATTTACACCCCGGTTATACTGCCTGGCACGCTGTTGAAGGGCCCTCTCTATGGCAGTGGCTTCCTCATGGAACTCCGCAAGTGTCGCAGGTGGGTTTCGAATCAGGCCCACAAAAATCTCTTCTTTAACACCACGCATTAAGTGACGGACTTTCTTGGATTCGGTCATAGAGGGCTCCGCACGCCTGAAAAGCCGATGCATGTCCTCTATATAAGTCGTCACCCTTTCGTTAGGGCCTTGAACCCTTGCCTCTATAGCACGCTCCGCTGTCTCTTTCCTATCCTCTCGGGCAAAGGCCTTGAGGAACTGCCGGTGAAACTCATCCCATGACGTAAGCGTTGCTTCATGGTTCTCAAACCACGTTTTCGCGGCGTCCTCGAGAAAGCAGTACACATGGCGTAGCTTACGCTCTGGGGTCCAATCGTTGATGACGGCGATCCGGTCGAAATACTCGAGCCAGTCGTCAGCATCTTCAAAAGCAGCTCCATGAAATGTCTTCGGCGTCTTGGGCTGGTTGACAACCAGGTGCGCTGGTGCTGGCGCGGTGACGTTAGGTGGTGCTTGGTTCATAGTCCTCTGACGTTCAGGCAGCAAACCGTGCTGTGGCTCGAGTCCCTGGAGACGACGGCTGGAACGTATCCACAGGGGTAAGCTCGGCTGAGCTACTTGATGGGCTTGCGTCAGGAGTGCTCCCTGGGGACCGTATCACCTAACGTACCCAGCACCTCCACCAGAAAATGTCACAAAGGCGCAGGGATGCAGGCACAAAAGCAGGGCGTTTACTTTCGTGACCGAAGGCCAAAAGCACGAACACCAGAGCACGCGCCCACAGAACTACTTCGTTATCCTCCTCAAAGGCTGGCCACTATAGTTGCCAGCCTACCTTGCGTAAATATGATTATGAGAGACGCCGTAGTGGAGGGCTCCGGAGATTTCGACCACCTGGGGTTCTTTAACGTGCACCCAAATCTGAGCACATGGGCATACAACATTTCCGCCTCCATTGGAAATGCAGCCACCACAGCCGGGATTCGATCCCGCGACCTGCGGGTCAGCAGCCGAGTACCTTAGTCACTAGACCACCACGGCGGGGCATGACAGCCTTCCGTACTCCTGGGCCCGTTAAAATGATAGATGCTTTTTAAAGAGGAACATTAATAGCGCGTTATTATGAATTCGGGTCTAATCGAGAATGCCGAATGTCCCCTTTTAAGTAGTTCCTGTGGTAGAGAGTATATACATTCGGTTCAACTGCGACGGCGATTACATTTCTCAAACTCATTGAATTGCTTTAATTATGCGATTCTGGTGACATTATATATCGCTCTTTAGCAGCCGCATAACGTCATGAGATGCGAACGTCATTCCATTTGACTGGCAATAAACGTCCAGTGTGATAGGGGTACAAGGTTCTTCAAGGGGCGCCCGAATCACACGGGCCTCGAGTGCTCCCGCCTACATCGAGAATGTGGCCGTCGCGGCTGGGTCTCGCGACCGGCGGGCTAGCAGTTGAGCGGTCGAGTGTCATTTTGCGCTCTGTATCCCATGGTGGAAAGCAATGTGGCATAGTGGGGTGTGTTAGTACGTATTTGGTGCGTTCTGAACCGGACGCGCTTTTCTGCACGTCACGTGGTTTTCGCATTGCTTCCGTGATCGGACCACCCCGCGATGACGTCAACGTTTTGGACATGGCGCGCGCGTGGTGGGATTACGTCGATGCGATAATAACATTATTCGGGCGGCTCCCGATTTGCCTGGAAAGGACTGCCGCGCGCTCAAGTACGCGATACGAGGCCACAGACGCACTGGCTGCACTGCGCCGGTGTCGCCTCCGAGCGTACGAGCAACAAGTTGCTAATATAAAGGCGACCTCCCGCTACTTGTCTTTCCCGTACTCTTTATTAGTGGTAGCAATTTGCCCTTGCACCATTAAAAACCACTCATCATCATCATTGGTAGCTCCAAGATGTGTGACGTTGTACACTGCCGTAGCGAGAGAACAACAATAAAGGGAGAGGGGGTGTAACTGGCCAGTTGAAGCCTCTGAAAAACTTTAATGAATGTTCCACGAACATGGTGGCGCCGAGAAGTGCACACGCGTTCACATCGGCTCCGTTAATCATCGTGCCTAGCAGCGGTTAAAATCATGTGACTACCAGTGAAGCTACGGGAATTGTGCAGGAAGACGTCAGGTACACGCTGACACCACCTTTTTGGACAAGCGATCCCGGTTTCCTCTGGGAAGTGAAGACCTTCGGCAGAGCATGCCAACCCGCCACGCTAAGCCTCGCGGCGAAGCGGAACGCGGAATCCTGGCAGCCAGCTCTCGGCCGACGCGTTGCGCTGCACCTGCCCGAACCCCAACGGACAACGACCCGGAACTAGCCCAGGTACTTATGGACATGGATGACCAAGACATCGAAACCCAAGTGAGCTCTGCGGTGGACGCCAACGAAGATTTCCTTTCACCTGACGAGGTGCTACAAGGGGAATCTACTAGCGACGCCGAGAACAAGGAAAAAGACTCTGCGGAGGAACGCGACGACGAAGCCAAGAATGGTCAGTGGCAGGTAGCAATGCCATTGCGACAGCGAAAACGCATCAGGAAACAAGAACGCGCCGCGAGTGATGACAGCGTTGCTCGAGGCGACACTGAGAGCAACAGCTCCGGCGCTAGAACGCTTGCAGAAGAGCAACGCGGAAGAGCATCTGAAAGGGGCCGACGACGAACGCGCGCGGCGCCGCTGCCCAAAAACGATATGAAGATTATCATGCGGCCCAGACCAGGGTTAGTTGTGAAGGAACTGAAAGCATACCAGGTTGCGCGAGCGATAGAACATGCCAGCGGTGACCCGGAGGCCTGTAACAGCCACAAATTTCTGCTTCGCCTTCGCAACGGATCAAACATAATTATTGCAAGCACTCCGTACGAAGATGTAGCAGAAAGGATCTTGAAGATAAAGACACTGGAGCTCAATGGCACCAACTATCCCGTGAACACCTACATATCCACCCCTGCTGGATACCTGAAATGAGTGGTGCACGGATTAGAACGCGAAACTCCAGAAGCTGAACTCCTGAGCCATCTCCGAGTGCGCACTCAAGGAGTGACAATTGTTCAAGCCCGCGTGCTCGGACAGTCACAAACTGCAGTGATCACGTTCGATGGACCAATACTGCCACGCTTCGTGTATTATTACGGTGGCGAAATGCCGTGCGTGCCTTATCAACCCACACGGCAGTACTGTAAACTCTGCAAGAGCCAGGGACATAGGACGGATGTTTGTCTCACACCAATGACAAAGGCGTGCAGCAACTGTCGCCTAGGAGACCCACCTGAGGACCACACTTGCGATCCGGAATAAACGCGTCCCTCAAAAGGGCCGGTCGCTGCTGTCGCACCAACACAGCACACCAAAAACCACTGGCATACTCAAGAGACGCTGGTTCAGCACGGACCGCGAGGACTCTGCACCGCCAAGCAGGGCCCGTTCCAGTTCCCGATCCAGATCTCGATCTACATCCCGATCCAGGTCCGGCTCTCGAGACTGCTGCAACTCCAGGAATGGTGGCCACAAGCAGGCCCAAGCAAAGCAACAACAGCACAAGGGCAAGAAGGCGCAGAAAAAGGAAGCGAAGAACCAGGTGAGCTGGGCAGCAAAATCCTCCCAACACTCACACCAAACACCACAACTCACGCGCTTAGAACGTGAGTTAGAGATAATGCGGGTGAGAATAAGTGACCTAGAACGCGAAAATAGGGAACTAAAAAAGGAACAAACGCAGCACCCGCAACAAAACTCTATCCCCACCCAGAGTGGACAGAAATTGTAGACGCAACCGAATGCAGGAGGTGACTCAATGATTACGTCGTCGATGCTGAAAGAAACATTAAAGGAAGTTATACCGAAAGTTATAGAGCAAGTAATGATAAATGTAGATAGAAAGCTCGAGATTTTGGACAAGAAAATCCAGACACAACACGTCGAATTCACGAAAGCCTTGCGAAAGCATGCCACAGGCATCAACATAAGAGAAAAAGCTGAGAAAATTTACAACAGGCCCGGATTGTCGGCCATGAACCAGGAGACGCATAATGGCTAATCATCAAACGCAGCGGTCAGAAAAGTGCGAAATATGGCAGTGGAACTGCCGTGGTTTCCGGCGGAAAAGAGGGCAACTGTTGCAGCTGGTGGCGTCGCAACAAAACCCACCTGCTGTCATAGCAGTCCAGGAAGCCGGAACACAACCAAAATTACGGGGCTACGAAACTTATAGTACCGGGGACGCAGAATGGAAAGTTGCTACATTAGTCGATAACTCAATTACAGCAATATGTCATCAGCCCATTGAAGAGGCGGATATCCCGCATATCATAACAGAAATAACCTACAAAGGAAGCCATGGAAAGAGCGCCTTCATACTTAATATCTATAGTGCCCCAAGACAAAAGAGAGCAACGTTCGACAAGCTCTTTCAAGAGACAGCAAAACTGGCGAAAGGGAATCCATTAATCATAGTTGGGGACTTTAATGCCAGGCATGCAAGCTGGGGACATAAGATGCAAGACACCAAAGGCAAGAATATCGCAAGACAAATAGAGAAACTGGAAATGACTCTGTTAACTGACCCTGCAATACCAACGAGGATAGGCAACAGCGTATCCATGGACACAAGTCCGGACTTGACGATAGTACAAAACTGCCACAGCGTGGACTGGTACAACACCCTTGAAAACCTGGGCAGTGATCATTACATACTAAGCACCACAATCTGCACCGGCCGAATCCGCAAACACATCGGCACAGCCAAAATTACAGACTGGCACGCATATAGAAAAGCGCTAAAAGCGCACGTGACCGCCATAGACGACTTGGACGAGTGGTGCAAAGTAATTCGAAATGAAAAGAAAATGTACACCAAAACTGTCGCCAGAACAGATGATACCCCTGAAGTAGACGCTCACCTTCTCCACCTGTGGGAAGCAAGAAGAAACCTCACTAAAAGATGGAAAAGGCAAAAGCGAAATAAGAAACTCAAAGCGAAAATTGAAGAAATAACGCAGCAAGCCGAACAGTACGCTAATCAACTCGCGACAGCCAACTGGGAACAATTTTGCGATTCACTAAATGGAACCCTAGGAACAGCAAAGACATGGAATATCCTAAGAGCCATGATTGACCCTCTGAAAACTAAACGCGAAGGACAAAAATCTCTAGAAAGATTATTGCACACATATCCAGGCACAAGAGATGACCTGCTTCAAGACATCTATATTAAGTGTTTCGGCGCCCGAGCCATCACAGCCCCTTACCAGGCTAAATACACTGGGCTCCCAAACTCAGAACTGGATGCACCTTTCACGCATGCCGAGGTCAGAGCGGCAATCGTCAGCATGAAACGCAACACAGCGCCTGGGGCGGACCGAATCACCAATGCCATGATTCGCAACATGAATGACGAAGCCATAACAGCGCTTCTAAACTTCATTAACAAACACTGGGTGAATGGCACTATACCACAGCAATGGAAGCATGCTGTAATAATTATGATACCCAAACCAGGAAAGAAATTGGCAATAGAAAACCTCAGGCCAATCTCTCTTACCTCGTGCTTAGGCAAAGTGTTTGAGAGATTAATAAATGCCAGACTTCAACGGCACTTTGAACAAAATAACTTGTTACCAAACACCATGTTTGGTTTCCGCTCGAACCTTTCGACACAGGACATCCTGTGTCGAACCTTTCGACACAGCCCAAAAACTGGAAGGTATTCCCGACATCCGACACTCCTTCTATGCGGATGACATCACTGTATGGACAACCAAGGGTAGCTTGGCGGAAAAAGAGCGGCTTCAACTGGCAGCTAAAACCATCGAAGATTACACTAAAGAAAGGGGGCTTCAGTGCTCAGCAGACAAATCGGAACTCATTCGGTTCTCCAAGAGTAAAAAACAAAGGACAGACCCGAGCCTCCGCCTTGAGGTCAAGCTAGACGGCAATATTATACCAGAGAAAACAACTGTTCGGATCTTAGGGATGTGGTTACAGTCCAATCAGCGATGTCTCCGCACACTGAATATGCTTAAACGAACAGCTCAACAAATTGTTCGTACGATAGTTCGAATAACGAACAATCGTGCTGGACTGAAAGAACAAGACGTGCTTCGTTTGGTAAAGAGCTTAGTCATCAGCAGACTAACATACTCGCTACCCTACCACAACATGAATAGAGAGGAGAAAGAAAAAGCAGACAAAATAATAAGGATGGCGTATAAAGCGGCTCTGCGACTACCACAAAGCACTTCAACTGCGAAGCTATTAGCGCTCGGACTTCACAATACATTTGATGAGTTGGCTGAGGCACAAGTAACCACCCAGATTAACCGCCTGCTACAGACGACAACCGGCAGAAAACTTCTTCAGAGGATCGGCCTCGGCGAACAAGTACAGGCACATGGAAGAGCTAAGGAATTGTCGTGCTCAGTCAGAGCCTGGTACAAAATATGCCCCCTACCGAAGAACATGGACCCAGTTTTACATGCTGGAAGACGTAAAGCAAGAGCCGTTTACATAGATAAACAGACAAAATATCTGAATACCGCGAGATTTACTGACGCTGCACCATATCAGGCAAATGCAAAGAACATGGTGGCCGTGGTCACAGACCGAAAAGGAAACGTCACAAGTTGTGCCTCCATAGCCCAAGCCTCTATCACAGAAGCGGAGGAGATAGCGATCGCGCTGGCAATCAAGGAGGGCAGGGAGCGAAAAGCCCCAATGACAATAATCACAGACTCGAAGGCTGCATGTAGAAATTACGAAAAAGTTAGAATATGTATGAAGGCCTTCCAAATTCTAACCAAAGCTCACAAGGACTTCCCAATTGAATACACCCAAACCATTATCTGGGCGTGTGGCAGCTTGGGCTAGTTGGTATGGCATGACGATAGTTATAGCGCGAGAACAAAACGACGACACTGTGTCGTCGTTTTGTTCTCGCGCTATAACTATCGTCATTATCTGGGCGCCTGGGCACGAGGGCGTCACCGGGAACCAGTTTGCGGATGAGGCGGCTCGAGGCTTCACAGATTACCGAGCTTCCTTGCACACTGCAATAGAGGATCCAACGCCCCTAGACCCTAACTTTGGTGCAATTCTTCAGTATTACTGTACTATTACAGGGACAATAGAAAAGTGTATCCAGCACCGCATAAGAAACTTACAGCAATGGAATCGGTGGCATTACGCAGAATCCAAACAAACACATACACGAACTTACACAGGCTGCATGTATTCTACCCCACAACATACAAAGATATATGTCCGTGGTGTGGGGCCACACCAACTCTGTTTCACATCACGTGGGAGTGTACGCATCACAATGAAGAACACCACAACATGAACAACACAGAGGAACAATGGGAGGCGCTGCTGTCTAGCTCGGCCATTGTTGATCAGCGCTGGCTGGTCCAACGGGTAGAGATCATGGCTAGGGCCAGCGGAGCCCTGGAATAGGGGCCCGACCATTTGGAATGCTCCGCGTTATGCGCAAATAAAGTTGTCTCTCTTTCTCTCCACGAACATACACACGCGCGAACATAAGGTTGGTTAAATCCCCCACCCCCGAATATATATATATATATATATATATATATATATATGTATGTATGTATGTACGCATGTGTGTGTGTGTGTGTGTCCGGCTACGCCGCTGACTAGCTGGCTTTGGTATACAGACTCGACGCCGATACGAGCGGTTGCGACACATAGTTTTGTTCTTTTACTTATCTTTCTGCGGACCCGATCACAAAATATCAACCGTGTTATGACCGCCATCGGTAGGCGCCATGCTGTCGCTGAGAAGCGTAGCCGGGCCACGTTCCCACGCCTGGAACCCAGGTTTTCTTGGAACCAGCGTCGAGAGCTGACGGGGGAGCGGCGCTCTTTTAATCCTCAAACAAGTAGCCGACTCGCCGGATGCCTATGCCCGCCAGGTATTGTCCCTGCTAGCCGGCGGATGAGACGTCGTGTCGCCACGAAGCTGTAAGCCGTTCCAGAGGGGACAACAAAGACAGCGTATTCCTTTGAAGAAACGGCGACCGCCGCCACAAAGTGCCCAGCTAATTGAGCGGACAGATTGGCGGACCGTTTGATGTCTGCTGTCCGAAGCTTGGGGCCCCTCGACCAGCGACATACACGACGAGCAAGAGCCTCTCTGGCGCCACCTTTAAGTGCAGTGATCTTGACTCGAAATTGGATGTTCACGTGCGCCGTGCATGCTCGTACCCCTCACCTGTTGTGTGTGTGTGTGATTGGTGTTCCACTGAAGAAGGAGGAGCCCGACAGGGCTTATAACGGCGCCGCAGGGTGCAGGACGTCGCTCTGAACCAAGTAAAGGTTCAACCACCACGTTCGTAGTGTGTGAGGCTCTGAACCAAGTAAAGGTTCAACCACCACGTTCGTAGTTTGTGAAGGCTCTGAACCATGTAACGGTTTAACCACCACGCTCGTGGTTTGTGAACTCTTAACATCATGCTGTAAATATTTGTAAATAGTGCCATAAACCTGTTTGTTTTTTTGTATCCCCATCTTGTAAGCGCTCGTTTCCTCAACCCGAAGCTACACCACGCTACCACAGCACCCCGGGATCGCAACAACTGGTGATCAGCGGTGGGATCACGACAACCGTCACCACAAAGAAAGCACTGCCGTATACACAAACGGTCCATCTCGTAACGCTTTGCATAACGCAAACGACGCGCGCAACAGCTGCCCTACGAAGGGAGCATCGTATAACACACGGTTCCAAGAGTGCGTGGGGCATCTGCGTTCCTTTGTTTGTTTGAGAGACCAAATTGTAAGCAGCCAGTCCACAGTAATGACAAGTGTGAAATCTTTTTAGGAGGTGATAAGCAGACCAACTGCGCCAGTTCTGATTATGCCGACTGATCAAAGAACGCGACCGGATGAAACAAATAGAAAACGGATATAGATCTATCTATCAGGTTGGCCTTTGGACTGGAGTGACCACCGAAAGGCCGCGACTAAAGGCAACACGTTTCGCTACACTCTATCCGGTGCAGCGGACTGGAAGATTATTCGGGTACCGCTGAACCTGGCAACAGTTAAGCCCTATTTATTTCTTATTCGGAACTATGGCTTCTGACGGCAAAAGAAAGGGGTGTTCGCCAAGACACGGAGTGGCAGACACGAACAAACCCGAGACCGAAACATCGCGCTGGATGTTGGCACTCCATAGAGAAAGAGAGAAAGCAAAGGGTCGGAGGAGGGAGAGGGGTGTGGACAAGAACGGGCGGCAAGGCACCGACAGGCAGGCAACAAACAAGGATAACGGGACCGCGCGTAGGAGAGAGAGGAGGAAAGAGCAGACTGTTGTTGGCGGGAAAAATCCACGTGGTTGTTGGGTCGCGGAGAGGACCTACGAAAGAGAGAACGACGAGGGTTTGGGAAAAGAAGGACGGGGGAGGGCGCGCGCGCTCTGCGCGTGAGCCCGTGCTCACGTCTGGACGTCGATCCGATCGATGGGTGCGCGCGCCACGCTACGCCGGGACTCGACCCACGGCTCGGGCTGCGGGGGGGAGTCAGCCGCTGCCGGTCGTCCGCGAGCTCCTTCTTGAGTGGCGCGCGCGCTACGTCAGACTCCACGCGCCAAGCAACACACACATACACGCGCGCTGCGCATGCGTCGAGGTCGATCGGTCTCCTCTTTCTCCTCTACCCGGCGCAGCCTTCAACCGTTGTTGTCTTGCCATGCTCCTCTCTCTCCTTCGGTAAAACTCCGCGGCGAGTTTTCCCCGACTTGACTCAAACTTCGCCCGTCTTTTTCCTCTCACCCTCTATCTATCCTCCGAACCTCCGCGTTCGAACTATCTATCTATCCTCCGAACCTCCCGTCACCTCGATCTTCTCACACTCTCTCGTTCAGTCTCACTTTCTCTCTCCTGTCTCTCGCGAGATCTCGTCAAAACCTCACCCTTTCTTCTTCGGAGGAGGACGAGAGATGAAGAGAAGGAGGTCGATGAAGGAAGTTTGACGCGCCGGACCGAGGGATTGCGAGCGAACGAAGGTAAAGCAATCACACGCACGCCAGCAGGGGAGACCGAGGGTGAGGCAACGTCTATGCAAATCCAAGAGGAGGGCGCCGGGCACTTCGAATAGGTATTCGAGTCAAGAGGAGGGAGAGGGCTTCAGACAAAAGCAGGCGACCGATGCGAGAGGGTTGCATGAAGTCTCTCCACCCCGTTATTCTGCTCCCCCCATCTCTCCCCCGTGACTAGAGTTGGTAGTGCGCGCGCGACCTTCTTTGCCTGCCAACTTTTTTTTTTATTTCCCGTGTTTCTTTATATATCTGGTTATCGCCGCTATACCTCTCTGCCTCTCTCAATCGCAAGCCCTTGCGGTGACTTTCGGAATCTCTTCGCTATTTCTGTTTCGGTTGTTGAGAACTTTCAGGTATTTACTCTTCGAGCGGTGGGTGTTCCGATTCTGGCCACCTTCGACCCCATGCCATCTTATTTTTTTCCCCTTGTATATCTGCTCCTGTTTATCTGTCTTGCATAGTATAATGCTCACCATGCTGAAGACAGTGTTCGCCCCAGCACCGATCTCATTAAAAAAGAAGAAGAAGAAAAGGGCATATTTCGTCTCCCTTGGCGTCATCCCCGGAGTGTCCAGCCAATCGCAGCGCAGAGCCTATCGTAGGCAAGGATTGGGCGGTAATACAAATTCTCCGAAAATGTAACGATTTACGTCGTTGCCACCATCACGAACTGCCACATCCATTACGCGGTGTCGACGGTGATTTGCTAATCGTGTTAATGCCCGATTGAGAAGCTAAGTTCAACAGTGACTGACTCGCTCCTTCGTAAAGAAGCTAATCGTAATCGAAACCTCGATCCGGGTTGGGCCCGATCACGATAAAATTGATCGTGCGCCAAAGTTATTACAGTGGGCCGCTATGAGATGACGACTAAGTACGGATTATCCAGCACCACACCCGGTATATCATAGCGAGCGTTGGTTTAGTCGCAAACAATTAAATTCAGTACGACTAGAAAGTTGGAAACCGGATACCCAGGTTTTGCAACCCTTGGGTACCCACGCTGTTTTCGAAAGGCAGGGTGCTTGCCCAAAAACGTTAGCGTTCCATGTACGCACAAAGGTCACAACGCGAGGACACCATGTACGCACAACATTTGCGTGCGCATTTTCAAAGCTCTCCATTAAACTAACCCCCGTATTAAGAAACGCTCCTTGACTTGAAATTGACTTGAAACCGAAACCGGCTTCAATGCAGCGCGTCTGTGCTGCCTTGGCATCGCTTAAAAACAGCGCGTTCGAGACGCCTTTGTGCTGCATTGAAGCCGGTGGCAAGTCAAGTTCAAGTCAAGCAGCGTTTCTGAATGCGGTGGTAACTCAACAGTACTCGCCCGTGGTCAAGTGATTGACAGATGTGACGTCATCGTCATCCGGCCTATAAAAGAACGCGACGCCATGTGATTAGGCATAATATTTAGCCAAGCACCAGCGACGGTGGTCTGTTGGAGAAGGCAATGAATCGGCTGCACCGGCCGCAATATTGATGGAGGCGAAAATACTTGAGGCCCGTGTGCTTACATTTAGGTGCACGTTAAATAACCCTGGGTGGTTGAAATTTCCGGAGCTTTCCACTATGGCGTCTCTCATAATCATATGGTGGTTTTGGCACGTTAAACCCGAACATTTACAATTAATTTAGTCAGGTACGAACGAATCGGCGATGTGTGTTTTCAGGAGAGATCGCCGATGAAGTAAAATGTTTGTGGAAGCACCGACGGTGTGACGAAGACGAACTAAAACCCACAATACGGTTCGAGCAAGAAAAAACAAACAAACAAGAAAGACGCATAAATGCAGTCAACCACTGCACGGGATCTTAAAATTGTTCCGATTTCCAATTGGTTGACAACAATAAGCTTCACTATTAAGACAATAAGACAACGAACGCGCACACTGTACTAATCAGCGCCGCAATATGCGAAGGAACGACACAGCGGTTGATAACGTATGATATCGCGAAGTTGTGTTATCGCATTTCTGACGTCAACCCTGTGTCACGACCCGGCCTGGTGGGAGCGTTCACTACGAAGGAATAAAGGGGGGAATGAAACTAATATCAAGACCGTTATAGAGGGAATTAAACTACAATCAACGCCGCTCATAAAATAAATGTTCCCCGCCAAGTGAGCTTGTTCGCCGGACTAAATGTTGCAACAATGGGTGAGACAAAAAAAAAAAATGTTGAGGAGGCTGTTACCACGCTTTAAAGCTCTCTTTCAAGGTAATAGATTGGCAGGCGTCAGACATTGAAGTTGAACGAAGACAATGCAGTGGTGATAAGCGTGTCCTATTGAATCAGACCGCAAGAAGTAGCCATTGTAAAGCCAATCTATCAGCACTGATTTACCAGTAAGCACTACCGCTGAATTCAGTCTTATATAGCCATTTATCAGTAATTAATTTTTCTGTGTGTAAGTAGAGCCGTTTTCAGTGCCGTGTTTTACTATTGATCATATCACATTCTGTAACAGAGGATGGGTGGGGGTCACAACCTTCATTCAAACGCGTTTAAGTGTCCTCGATAGTGTATAGTACGCGCAATGTTGACCACATGAAAATACGAGATATAGGGGGGGGGGGTGGAATAAATGGGGATGGTGGTTTGGCGCGGGTAACAGCGCTACGTAGCGGTGAAGCAGCGTGGGTCCGGAATAGAGAGGCTTCGCAGATTTCGTAAAAATAACCAGTCTTGCTCGCGAAGATTTCCCAATCACGCGCTAGGCTGCCAATCTCCATAGCAGCGCTCCAAACGATCTTGGCCAAAGAAACACACACACCTTTCCCAACAAGCTCAGCGCGCCGATACGCCTCAGAGAGCACGCGAGCAGACGACGGAAGTGAACGTTTTCTTTGTCGTCTGCTGGAAAAAAAATGGCCGCTAGGTGCGCGCGCGTAGCCGTGCCGCTCGCTTTGCGCTTGAAAATAAAATAAAATAAAGACTACAAAGTCGTAGCGTTATGCGGAAAAACTTGCCACCAACCTTGTCGACCACGCAACGCCAGCCGTCGTCTAGCGTAGCCGAGACGGCTTCAATCTCCCTGCAACAGCGTACAAATTCGTCCCATTCCAACATTTTTTAGCGTGCTGCTCTTTTTTTCATTCAGGCAGACGAACAGGATGTGACGTCATGGGCTTGACCACTTTTTGCAAGTGGGGAAGAGGGGTGAAAACCGGGAGGTTTTTGCAGTTGGGTAGTGCGCTGTCGGTTGCGTTGTTTATTCCCGACTGATGCCACGACCTACACGTGAAACGGGAGGGAAAAGAAACAAGAAGGAATTCGTCAGAGTCACAGTTCAGCGGACGAACCGCACACATCGCTGCGTTTAAAAAATATGGCACCACCGACACCAATGCAACGCGAAATGAACCAAATATGTAGCGCACGATTATGCTCATTAACGTGTTCCTATGTTAAACAGGTGCCCCAAAGAAGCGCTTTTATGCAACGAGAGTGAAGCGCCACAACTCCGAAGGCCTTTTTCTGAACAGCAATGGCACATGGTTACCTGCTTAGCCCTAGCAAAACAAGAAATGCTACTGCGAAGGCAGCGCTGCTAGGGCAGCGAAACAAGCCTGGAATCGCCGGAGCCGCGAGTGCGAATAGCTACGTCGCTGGCCCAACTTTTCTCTCGCCGCTGTTCCGTCAAGTGGAAGCAGCCCCCGCAAACCAATAAAGTTCACGGCCGCGTTTTGTTTTTGTCACAACTTTCTGGTGAGATACAAAACTTCTTTAATTTATAATTGCGTGAGATCAGAAACTATAGAGCCTGCAGTGAGAAAAATGGTTAAACCTTGCGTTTACTGCTGGCCTCAAATACGTTTTTGCAAGATGGTGGTCGGTAATGACGCCGCAACGACCAATGGCAGCACCGACGCGCGTGACGTCACGCACATGCCCAGGGGGAGCCCGTGCATGCTGGGGGGTGAGCCCAATCACAAGGCAGTCTTTGACAGATCAATTGATGTTTCTATGGTAACATGGTCGGTGTCGTCCTGAATGTCGTGACAGGTGTGTGACTGTTCAAATCCACAGTATGTACGCGAAAGGAAAAGGCTCAACAGTACCTTCGGATGCTCAAGCACGGGAAAAGTAAGTGAGACCGAGTTCACACCGTAGCCGCCGCGGCGGCAACCATGTTCGATTCCGAGTGCCCGTGCCGGCAAAAACTCGGCGCGACCCGGCGGCACGCTTGCCGCGTCTCGGAGGGCCATCCCCTGTGCTGGCCGGCGAAAGCGATCGCGTTTTCTCGCGATCAACGCGCGGGGCTCTTGCGTACTTTTTTTTTACGCAAGGAGCCCCCGATGATCGGGACCCGTGTTTTGAACGAGCGAGTCCGCGGATGAGGCCGAGTGAAAAAAGAGATAAAAAAGGCGAGTACGCCGCCGCGTTTTCCCGACGCGGATTGCTCCGTAGGCCTCGGGCATATGGGCGGACCGCCTCCATTCCAGAGAACAAGGGGGGAGAGGGTGTTTCATGGCGGCTGACGCGATGATCGGCTGCTCGGAATGCTTCGAGTAACCGATGTTTCTATTCTGTTCCCTGTCGCAGGCTAGCGCTGTACGTCTACGAATACTTACTACACGTCGGCGCCCAGAAAGCCGCACAGACGTTCCTATCAGAGGTGAGATGCGTGCTTCCGTTTTTCTCTTCTTTTTTTCCCTCTTCTGCGCTTTTCTTTTTGTGTTGTTTTCGCCGCCGCGGCCCGCTTGGCTCGCGGCTTCATGGGTGATCGCTTGGTCGCGCCTGGAGCGTGGCGCGAGCGGCGTCCGTCGACGACGGTGCGCGTAGCGCGCGCCTGCATTTTCGCGAGCGGTCTCTGGGCCGCTCGGGGAAGGAACGGTTTTGCTCGGCTGAATCTGCGACGCCCGGTTTTCCACTGCTGCCACCGTCGTGATGTGTCCCCGCCTGCGAAACTGTTTGTGTGCCCGTGTGTGTGCGTGCGTGCGACGGACTGAACTGTGCGCGATCGGCGACAGCAGCGACTGCCATCATCAAGAACGTGTGAAAAAGTGTAAAAGCAAAAAAAAAAAAACACCCGTTTATTTGTTACGCAAGAATAAAAACGCTACAGAATGTTCAAAGCGAGTGATCGGGGGCGATGCCTTTGCGTACGCAGCGGCCAGCCGTTGCTGCGTTCCACCGGCGCTGACGAAAAATAAAGCAGCTGCCGCGGGAGGAGCGGGTGTGCATGCGTTTTTCAAGTAAACGAATAATCATAAAATAGATCTAAAAGAAACTGGCGAAGCGTAGCAACCAGACACAAAGCGAAAGTCTTGTAACCTGCGCCGAGGCGATCCCTTTGGCGGTCGCTTACTAGCAGGTTGCTTCGCCGGTGCGTTTCGTTTTACACACGACGGACTAAAAGAACCTTGGGATCTCGCGGTTACACGCCGAGCCCTCGGAAGGTCACCGATGTTTGTTGATTGGAACACCTCCCCATGCTGGTCCTCGGAATTGGCGTTCTCTATTTCTCTCTCTCTCCTTTTTTTTTGCTCGTTTTAATATCGCGCAAGACGCGCGTGTCATACTCTTCGTTTACCGAGGCCACCACCTCGTATGCTGGCTCGATGGAGGACAAAAATGCCCCGAACGAATACGCACCAGCCTCTCTCGCACGTTGCCTCATTCGGCTCGTGTAATATTGACACATACACCTTAGTGCAGCGGCCGCCAGGTGCGTTGTCGGTGACCTCTCGCCGACAGCTCCCCGTCAACGATAGAATTGCCTACAATATTTACTAGACTCAACTGTGGCGCTGAGGTGTTTCAGCCACCATGGGAATGATGGGTACTGCACGAATTTGCACAGTTTTTGTGTTTGCGCCTAATGTTTAGGATAAAATACTGGCTCGCAGCAAAACCCAAAGAGGGAAGTCGATTATTTGGGACTGCAGAATTTTTGCTAAACTTCGTCTTGCGACAAAGCTGATTGCAGGTCGTATGTAGCCGAAAGAATGAAGCTTAGGCAAATGTGTCTACTGCCCATCATTTCCATGCTAGTTGAAGGCACCTTGCATGGCAGCTCGCATAAGCACTAGCGCCAGCTTTCCTTCGAATGCACTCTTATAAAACTATATGCTATTAACAAGGTGTAACATTGAACGTCGTAGTCGGCGATTCCGCCTTTGAGGTCCTGACAAACAGCTTTTTCGTTTGATTGCGAGGCTGGGTTTCCGGCCCTCCTTATCAGAGAGCGTTATCATCGTGCTACCTTGCTGACCTGCCCTTAATGGCTAGGCCAAAGCTCTTTTCAGGGCTTCTGGCAGAGTTTTTGTGGAACCTATGATTTGTGATACCCATTATCTGTTTTTGGTCAGGTCCTAGAGGTTTCTGTCACAAGACAAGTAGTTTTTATACATCCTAACAATGCAAAGCAACATTCACAAGAGGGACATACATCTGAAGATGAGTGCTAGACCCGTTTCTTTCTTCATTGTGGGGGTAGTTGCTTTGCAATGTTAAGGTGTAAAAGTCTTGTTACCACCATGTAACCCAGATTTGTGCATTTAATTGTGATGGACTGACATAATGAGCACAAGCCTTCGTGCAAACATCCTTGCCGACGAATCCGGTGCGTGTGTTTCGTTCTTCAGTTGTCTTGATGTGTTTAATGGGATCTCACAAGCTCTTGCTGTCTGCTTACATAGCACAGCATTAGAATATGCAATCGCAGGTGTATATTTGCATGCGTGTCCTCCGTTTCGAAAAGCATGCGTTGAAAGTGTGATTTATGGAAGTGTGGGTCAAAATTTCAGCTTCTGGTTCCTCCCTAGCTCAAAGTATTTGCCACTGTAGTTCATCAGTGCAACTTATTTTGAAATGGCAAGCTCGAAACTTCTGCTAAATAGACCCCGGATTCCTTCGAAAGCGGCTTGACTCTTACATGCTCATTATATTGTTTTGCTATAGTGCAGCTCGGTTTGAGCATGAAGGAACGACGCAATAATGATTTGACATCATAATGAACCACTTGGCCCAATCTGCAGTTCTCGCATGTTCGTCGTTGCTTGACCATTGTTGCTATCATTCCCAAAAGGGATTAGGGATGAGCAGGATTAGAAGCTAGCTAGGATATGTCATGTGTTCTGACGAGCTCACTTTGAGTGAATACGAGAAAGGCTGTCACCTTAAGTAAGCGGGTATATTGAGCACTGTTGTTTGCACGTTATTGTGAAAGTTGTGTCAGAAATACACGAGAGGCATTTGTAAGAGACATGGGTGTGGACCGATAACTGTGCCATGTACAAAAACACTGCATGTTTGGGGGTAATTAGGGCTGAAAGGTGACTTTCGGAATGTCGTCCATGCTGCGTGGTCGATATGTTTCTAAAAAGCTTCCACTTGACATTTAAAGGTACCTGCCGCAATCCGTTCTCGACATTCTCGAAGAGAAGATTCCGATAAAATCATTCTTTAAATTTTCTATGACTAGATAATAGATTAGTGGTCATTGCTTGAAAACATGTTTAAAAATGTTTACAAAAAACTTGTTTATGATATCATCACTGTGCTTGACATGCCCACAGATGAGCATTACAGCATTGATATTGGGCCTTGCTGTGCTATCTTACAGTTGCTGGAAATTTTCTCGCCTTATGTTGCTTTAATGTAGTCAGGCACAACTTAAAAATCTACTAGGCCTGCCCAGGTAATGGTAGGACGGTTGCCTCGAGACTAAAGAATTCGGCTCATGCACTCTGCAATGTTCTGTGAAGGCCTGGCCATGATGCGAATCTGGAGTGTGCATTCTCCTTTGAAGAGGAACTTGTGAAGCCTTCTAAACTTATATCCGATTTCATTGGAATACCAGGCCTGCCTTAGTGGTGGTGTTGTACTGGCTAATAAGCGTGATGCAGGTTCAACTCCTGGTCACGGTTTCAATGGTTAAGAAGTGTCAGAGAACACTTGCGTGCTTAGATTCAGGTGCATGTTAAAGAGCACCATGGCGTCAAATTAAATGAGTGCTTACACGAAATTCTGAGGATGAGCTAACTTGTGGGATCGATTAGTGTGGGCGCACTCTTGTCATCTACGAAATGTGAACTAATAATACAGCCTAGGTCGTACTTAAAATAAATTATAAAGTGTGTGTCGTGCCACTGCATATGACGCGCTTCTTTTGTCTTCATGTAAACAACCAACTGCCACCTGTGTTGATAGCGACTTGTCTCGGCAGTGCTAATTAGAGGAGGTGGTCACACATATTTGCAACATCCCAGCTGGGATTATGGTTGCACACGCTTTTGCTAAAAAGGATTCTCTGCTCGGCGTTCCTGCGATCTCAATGTCGTGTGCTCATGTAGCCAGCTCTGTCAACTCGAAAATCGTTCTAAGGATGTCTCACTAGGTGATTTCGGAAAACAAAACTGCAACTGGGCTCTCAGGAACAGTCTAGGAAAATTTAACCATCGCACGCTCACGCCTACGAGGTTTGCAGCAATTGCAAGTGGATTGTTTGGTACTTACTTCAACTAAAAACAAGTCATAAAATTTTTGTGTCAGGTCAGTACTCTTAATTCCCCTCTGTATAATACTTTGGTGTTTGTGCAACTTTAGCTTGCAAAAAAAAAAACACCTTTCTTTTCTAGAGTAAATTCACTGCCGAAAAGCCGGTTTGCTGGCCTTGAAAGCTGGCCAATTTTACGTAATATCTGGCTCAACAGACAGGCGGACGTAAATGAAACCAGATGACACGAGCGCTGCAGGGGGAAGCTCTTTTGCCTGTGCCTGTTTGCACTGTTGAGCAGTGAATGTTATGCAATGTACATTTTTCTCTGTGTATTCAGTATATTACGCAATATGTACAGTAGGTTTTTTTTTAGGATTTTGCATGTTTTGTGGCAGACGAGAAAGGTTCTCCTCGATCAAGATAAATCTTGGGCGTCTATAAAGTGGTTCAGCTGCCATGGGGGTTTTCATTGTTGTATCTGGTGGCACAAAAGGCTTGTAGTGATGCTCAGTCTGGTCTGTTCAATTTTCTGTCTGTATGCTGGTAGCATAAGGGCTGCGATACTGCTCGTGGTCAGTGTGAAATCGTAGGCGAAAAACAGCATGTGAATAACGTTTGTGGGCGACTGACGGCCGCATTGGAGGTGGGTGTTTTGCCATGCAGTATCTTCTCTGCATTCAAATTTAAAGCTATGTTGCACCCTCTAGGCTTCCTAGGAGGCCGCTGTTTGTGTGAGGAGTTTTTGTGAAAGGACAGCAAAATTTCGCATCATGCATATGTGTAATAACTGTTGTCGTTTAACGTCGCAAAACCACAATGTGATGGAGAGACATACTGTAGGACTCCGAAAATTTTGACTGCACAAGTCATTTGCGTTGCACCCAAATCTAAGCACACGGGCCTCAATCATTTTAGACTATGAAAAAAGTGGTCGTCGTCGCCTGCATTTGATTTCAAGACCTTCGTGTCAGTCGTCAAGCACCCTAACCATGAGATCATCGTTGTGGCTTATGTACATGCATAAAGCTGACTGTGCACGGCGTTCATAGCGGTCCTCGAGGCATGTCGATATTGAGCTTCATCGATTTAGCTAGTACCGTATCACTCACCGGCGGCTCGTGGACGCCTCGGCTCATAGGCGGCTACGTCACATCCAAGTGATCTAAAAGTCACGAGCTAGCCCGAGCGGCCTCAGGCCATCTGCGCGCTTGATGCTGGCTGCATCCACTGTAACATCTGCTATGTCAGGCTGTGCCGTCTGCTCCCTCCATAGCTGTGACACAGGCCACAACGCCGACCCAATTCGAACCTAAACAGCAGTTAGGTAGTGAATTATATCTATTTGTGTTGTGAATGCAAGTTACTGTAAGCGAACTAATCGAGCGCATGCGCATCGTAGACTGGCACGGTCGTTCCACCTCTGTTTCTTCTAGCAAGTATAACGGGTGTTTGCCCGACCTTCGGGAATACGCACATCCTCGACATGGATCAGAACACCGATGACAAGAACTGGGTGCACAAAGAATGCGAAATCCAGAAACACGTGAGAAGCGAACAGAAAAAGCAAAGAGAGAGCAAGAGCAGGTCAAAAATTTTGGTATCTAACTTGAGATGGCCACACTGGCATGCGCCCCGCACTGTCGGCTGCCCGAAAGAAATCGTTCGGATGGCCCCGGGCCGCCTGCAGGCCGCCAGGCACGCCGAGTGATCCCGGAGCAGTGGGCGGAGCTTCCAGTTGGTCTCCAAGAAAAACGAATGAGGTGCCAGGCGTCCGGTGCCGTATGGAGCCGCCCGGGACGTGTAAATCGATGAATATCATTGAAATGCCAGCTTACGAGCTAAGAGTGCCATTTCTCTGAAGGATCGTGATGAACAGACTCCGCTGGAGGTGTTTCTCCTTTTAGAATATAGGAGGCTGTTGCTTGCTGTTCATTAATTAGTATTTTGCTTAAAGGACACTAAAGATAAACAGTGACTTGGTTTAGATTGACTGACTGCACTCTGAGAACTCTCGGGTCACATGTTTTGCTTTCATAAGTTCATTATTAGCAGCAAAAATCAAGCTTGAAGTTTCATTTTAAAGGGCCAATAAACAGGCTTCCACTTTTTTTTTCACCCCCCAAACAAGCTCACTAGTTCGTACAGTAGACTGTGGGGATCACGTTTTTCAAACATTACAGCGCGCCGCGCAGACCCTCCATTTTGAAAAAAAATGGTTCCTGTGCCTGACTGATCCCTTTCGTATGCTCAGTGATCCAAACATGTAACTTAATGTACCACCGAGCTTATTGATTGTTCCTTTATGGCAATTTGGCCCTCCGGTAAAGCAGTATCAGCCGTGCAATGTACATTTTTTGTGTTGCTTTCTGTCGTTTGGCGGAGCCCGAGACTACTGGCAAGAGCAGCATTGCCGGAATGAAAGGAGATAAAAGGGCGTCTTGATACTTCAGCTGCTAGGCAAAGGGTGCTCCTCACACTGTGCCTCCTCCCCACACCTGCTGTGACTCGCGCTCACGTAGTGGAAGCCCTGCTCTCTCGCTGACGTCCTGTCACATTACCAAAGTGGGCGGAGTCACGAAAGCGGGTGGTGCCTTCCCCCTCTCTACGGCGAAGAAGGGTGGTGAGGCTGAGTGAAAATTTGAAACCAGCTGAAACGGATGTTCTAACCCCTGTAACTTCCTTATTATGGCACTGTATTTGCAAAATCTTTGCGCCATCATGTTCACATGGCGGAAGCCGGCATGCTTCTCTTCGTTACGATTTTGGGATCCTCGGGGTTGTTTGCTGCCCTTTAAATGTTGTACTGAAATCTTTGCGCATGACATGGAAGAATTTAAAGATGTATTTTTAGTATGTTTGCAACATTGACTTCATCAAATTTTCTGAAACTTCGTATGCTAGGTCTATGGCACACACAGATGACAATACACTTAATTTTTATCGAATAGAAGCTACATAGGACTCGGCGCTTTATAAATCTGACGCCATTGTGTTGTGTGCGGGAATATCAAGGTGGTCTCTCCACCCACATTTTCTTGCCTATGACACGTTGCATTACGGTAAGAGTGGTGTTTTCAGGATTGTTAAATTGTGCCTTACTAATACGCAAAAAATAGTTTTGCTCTTTAGTGTCCTTTTAATGTTTCGGCCAATAGATGGCTGCGAGCGACTCCGTCATTTATTGCTTTTTACTCATAATAGGCAATGACGAAATAGATCTTGCAGTTCAGGCTTTTCAGACTTTATTTTAACGTACTTTTGCAGAATAATGGTGATTATGAGAATGAGCCATTTTATTATCAGTAAAAAAATAGAAACATCAAGAGTCTGTAGGAATGTTCTAGTGACATTTTTTTGTTGGCAAAAAGTAGTCTTAGAATAGTTCTAGAAAAGAATTGAACATGCTTTTCAAATTGCTTTTGAGCAATGAACAGCCATTTCTGCAAATACTTTGTAAAATATTGTTCCATTTGATTTAGGCATAAGTGTTAGCAAGTCCTTCTGATTCCACTGCATTTTCTGAAAGGTACACGAAACTCAACTGAAAAAAAAGTTGGTGGCATGTTTGCCAACGCCCCCTCGGACTGTGGCAGTGATTGTCATGTAGGTGGAGAAGTTCAATTGCTGCAGAAGTTTCATGACAAAAGTTGGTTTTTGTGAGTTTGCCATGACAGCAGGCATGAAACATGGCCTACTTTTGCTCCATCATTCGCGTTACGTTGGTCAGTCTTTATTCAGTACAATTTAGTACAATACAGCACAAGTAAAAAAGTTGATATAATACAGAAGGAGGTCCCAAAGTAAAAACTGTCAGGGGGACCTCCTGTGAATTCATGGATAAAAATATAGAACAAAGATTGGCAACTCAGGAAAAAACTGCAAGCGAATAAAACAAAATGAACGTAATGAAAATTATTATTGAAACTTATGGTAGTTCAAAATATTGACATGTAAGTGATAAATAGGAGATGACTAATTGGATTAAATGACTATAACATAACACATACATATCACTAACTAATACAGTGTCACTTCAGAACCTATACACGTACACATAAAATGCATATAACCGTATTTAAACACATGTATATATACACATACATATATATTCAGGTGTCGCATGTTGTTAGTAAGAACCGTTTTAGATGCCACCGGAAACAATGTAATGAGGGGATTGATTTAATAATTGATGGTAGTGAGTTCCAGAAAGAAGTTGCGGAAAACAAGGCTGTCATTTTGCCGTAGTTAGTGCTTACTTTTGGAAGCAGAAGGTTACTATTTTCAGAAAACCGTGTGTTATTAGTATTGTGGAGATGCGTGAGGGGAAGTATGTCAGTGGGAATGTCACCGGCTCTACTTCTGAATAATAAAATTCCAAGTTTGAGTTGAAATGTGGAAATGAACGGTAGGATTTCCAGAGTGCTAAAGAGGGGTGCTGCTGATGCTGTGTAGGAACTATGTGTGATAATTCGGACTGCTCTTTTCTGAAGGTGAATGAGAGATGTTAGGTGTGTGGCGTAGGTATTGTTAAGATCTTTGTCACTAGAAAATATCGTGGTATCGTCAGCATAAAGGATGCAGTCAGATGAGTTAAGTGATGATGTTAAGTCAATGTAGATAAGAAACATGAGAGGTCCCAGAATTGAGCCTTGTGGGACTCCCTGGTTAGTTATTATTGGTGAGGATAAAACACCGCCATAATTGACAACCTGGGTTCTGTTAGCGAGGTAGCTTTGTAAAAGGGCTAAAGTAGGCCCACAGATTCCCAAGGAATTAAGTTTAGCATACAAAATAGAGTGGTTTATAGTGTCGAAGGCTTTAGTTAAATCTATAAATAACGCCCCTGCCCGGAGCCCCTTATCGATGGACTGTTTTTATGCTATCTGTTAGTTTAATCAGTGCTAATTCGGCAGAAAACTTGGCACGAAAACCAAACTGCTTATGTGACAAAAGGGTAAATGTTGTTAGGTAGTTCATTAGGCGATTCACAATGAGCTTCTCAATTACCTTACTAAAGAGTGGGAGGATTGTTATAGGGCGATAATTAGAAAAAACTTTTCGGTCTCCTTTTTGAATACAGGTATTACTTTTCCTTGTTTGAGGATCGTAGGAAAAATGCCTGAACTGAAATGCGGTGTTAATAAGCTCTGAGAGCACAGAAGATAACTCATGAGCAACAAGTTTGATCTTAGCTGGATAAATTGAATCGAGGCCACATCCCGTCGTCTTCAAACTTGTTATAGTGCAAAGAACCTCAGCAGGTGACGTGGGTTTTAAGAAAAAAGAGTGAGGCAAGCGAGAAAACAAAGGTAAGCTAGTGACATTCGATACTGAGTTGCTGAAAAATGATTCATTAAAAGAATTGGCGATAGTGACAGGGCAAGTTAGAACGCTGGTGCCATCCGAAAATTCGGTCTCAAGTGCATCTGGCTGATCAAGATGTAAGAATTCCTTAATTACGTTTCAATTTTTTCTACTGTCATTCCCAATTTCGAGCGCTTTACTTTTATAGCAGCTTCATTTGGCTTTTTTGAGTAGGACAGTAAGAGTTTGTGAATAGAGTTTAAAGCGGGTCCTGAGGGACAGGTTGAACGGCTGAAGTTTTACTTTTTTGTAAAGGTTATCTTTTTTATTTATGCTACGCAGCAGTCCTATAGTAATCCACGGGTTTCTAGGCGCATAGTACCAACGCTATATGGTGGATACAGATGTACACGAGTTTATGATACCTGTTAGTTTCTCAGTCATAGGTAATGTTTCGAAATGTTTGATATTGGAGCGACGCTTGTTCTTGTGAATGCCAGCTATCGAATTTATGGACAAAATCGAATCAGACGATTTGATTTATTTTTTGACACATTCAGTTATCCTCTTACGTATTGTGGATGATGAATGCAGTCTTTCGCAGCTTTCACGGGTGCATCCCTGTTCTTTTGATGGAAACTTTGTATGCAGGGCATTGTTTCGTGCATTAGAGATGGTGAGTCATATGTGTTTTTGTTGGGCTCCCGAGTTTGATGCAAGGAGAATTCTGGCCTTGTTACGTTCAAGTGGCACTGATCACAAATATTATTTTGAAGCCCCATTACTGATTTTAGGGTTTTAAGTTCCAAAAGAACCATACGATTGTAAGGTATGCTTTAGTGGGAGAGGTCAGATTGAACGATATAGAGCTGTTTAGCATGCTTCTAAAGTACGATAGATATTTTAGTGTTGTGCTCCTGTCAAAATATGGCTGCCGTGGCTGGGAATAGTACCCGCGCCCTCATGCATTGCAGCACAACACTCGAGTTTCTGAACCGTCACGACTGGTTTTTAGTTGACTGCTCTACAATATAGGAAAAAATAACATTCTTTACTTTAAAAAGAGGCACAATAATCTTGGAACAGCGATGCTACTTTGATGTTCCTGTAACAGTTAATGTCGTGCAGATCTTGAGGGTGTTGGCTGGTGCTTGGTAAAATACACAATGCAGAGAATCGGCCTCAGTCGATCTCGGCTCTCTTATTGGAGGACATTACAAATATTGCAGTTTCCAAATGATGTTGCAGTTTCCAAGATGCATAATCAAGTACTTGATCAATAATAAAGTGAAGAGCCAGCTTTGCACTGCAATACAGTATTGCAATACACTTTTGCTGATGTTTGCTTTCGAGCTAGCAACTGATCATGACTGCGTAGGCTTCCTGCTGTGCTCTCAAAAATGAATTTAACCTTTTAAACTGCAAAAAAAAAAGGGGGGGGGTTATTTTTTGGTAAAATACACAGTGCAGAGAATCGGCCTCAGTCGATCTCGGCTCTCTTATTGCAGGACATTACAAATATTGCAGTTTCCAAATGATGTTGCAGTTTCCAAGACGCATAATCAAGTACTTGATCAATATTAAAGTGAAGAGCCAGCTTTGCACTGCAATACAGTATTGCAATACACTTTTGCTGCAGTTTGCTTTCGAGCTAGCAACTGATCATGACTGCGTAGGCTTCCTGCTGTGCTCTCAAAAATGAATTTAACCTTTTAAACCGCAAAAAAAAGGGGGGGGGGGCATTGTTCCTATTGTTAAAGAAAGGTGAGTGGTATCATAATGTAAAATAACCAATTTTCATCATTACGTCTGAAAAACTGTGCAGCATGTGCTACACAATCAAGGGCAGCTTGGCAGCCGGGGCATGGCACCAGTCGCTTCAAATGTATCGGAGCAGTGCGAACCGAAGCTACCATGATCGGCATATGCCGCAGATAGTTTTGCATGTGACGGCTGCACTGATCAGCTGTAGGGATAGGTCCAAATGAGTGACTGGTTGAGATTTAGAAAATTTAACAACTAGTTAGCACCCTGGCACAAAATGTGGAAAGGTTTTCTTAAATACGCGGTTTATCGGGATTGGTTTGATGTGCGTTTAATAAGGAAGCAGATACTTCTGATAATTGAGTCGTTACTGTGAAACAAAGCGAAATTGTTTTGTGACAGTACTTTCCCAGCCGGTTCTGATCTATCGTTTCTCGTTGATATGTTTCTCTGTTTCTTTTTCCTTCTGATAAAGGGGAAGAGATATTGTATGGTACAACAATACACTATAACCCATCCAGTATCCATTAATTTATTTTCAGGTAAAACTTGAGTGAATAGTCTCCATACTCTTCTTGGCTCCACTTATCTTATGCAAACGAATTTAGTGCATCAGGCGCTTGGTGGAAGGGTGCCACGCTATTTTCGGTGGTTGGCGGAACTTTGCTTGCTCAGCTTTTTTTCCCCTTTGTTAGTCTTAATCTTCTTTCTCATTGCATGCTATTGAAGACAGCGTGTTGCTTTCGACATGCTCGAATTAAAAGCTGGCAGTAGTCCCCGAGATTACATGAACGCCCCAAAGGTCGTTGAGAACCCTGGAACTTTCTTCGCAGAAGCCTCCATGAATGCTCTAGGTTGCTGAAAAGCGAGTCACGGACACATCATTTTGCGAGCTTAAATTAAGCGTGCATGAATTTTCTCGGAAGCCTCGGCCCAGTCAGCCGGGTTGGGCTTTGTTCTGGTAAAGAGTTGTCCAAGTGGGTCTCGGCATGAGCACGGTGTAAGAAAAATAATTTAGTTGTGGACACCCTTCGCCCGCCGCGGTAGAGAGGGCGTCCAGATGATGTTCGGCTTTAGTAGATGCGCCGGCCCCAGTTTTGTGGGGGGTGCTGCGACATGGGGGCTTAAAGGAACACTAAAGAGGAGTGTGGCAGTTTGGGCTAGTTGGTATCACATGACGATAGTTACAGCCCAAGAACAGAACGACGACAAAGGGACAAGAAGCGCTCATCTCCTCCTTGTCCCTTTGTCGTCGTTTTGTTCTCGCACTATAACTATCGACTGAAGAAAAACAATTAGTTGGTTTAAATTTATAAACTGTACTCTGAGAACTCTAATACCATATGTTTCACTACTATAGGTTCATTTTTAGCAGAGAAAATCAAGGTTGAAATCTCCGCTTATGACGTAAGAAATTTCACAATGTATTTCCGCTATTTTAGTGGCATTGGCTTGATGAAACTTTCTGAAACATCGTATGCTAAGCAATAGGATGGAAAGGTGGGCTAGAGCGCTCGTGCTGTGTGCCTCCGCTTTGCTTTGTGTCTATGTTTACCTCCGCGCTCCCAGTTCACTGAACCATCATCGTATGCTAAGTCTATGGCACCCACAGATATAATTTTACTTTATTTTTATTAGCTGGAAGCTACGTAGGACCTAGTAGATACCTTCAAAATTTCTCACACCTTGGTGTTTGATGTGGGGAATCTCAAGGCGGCGTCACCACCTGCATTTTCTTTTCTCGCGTTTTCTCGCCCACTAAGCGTGTGTCACTGCAAGAGGGTGTTTTCGGGATTGTGAAATTGTACTTTACTAATACTCAAAATATCATTTGGTCTTTAGTGTCCCTTTAAAAAACAGAGTGCGATGAGGTGAGTGCGCGTTTTTCCTCATTTAACTGCATAATATTTTTTAAAAACCGTGCACACTAGCAACTAGAGCTAAAAATGCATACTGCGTTTCTCGCTACTGAAAAATGCCATGTGCGGTGAACTCCACTAATTGGCTGCACGATGTAAGAAAAAATATATACGTCTAACGCCGAGTTCTCACTTGAGCAATGCCGTTACGGACGCTATGCATGCAGCTTGTCTTCTATGGTACATGGGCCAGCCGCAGATGCGTGGGGGGCGCTGTGACATGGGGGCCGAGAGGAGAAAAGAGTCTAACATTATCTGCATGCGCTATTTGACGGTGTCCGCACCTAAGTTATTTTTCTTACACTGTGTGCATGAGCTTTGTGCTTAGGGCAGGATCGGGCCTGATTCAGGCCTGTAATGTAGTCACATACAAGTTGATAATAGGTGCGGGTGTGCTATATTTAATCTTTGAAGCTATCCAACATAAAGTGTCATGCTTGCCAGGGCCATACCCAAGAATTTTTACGGGGTGTGCTAATGTATCGAATGGCTCCCTTTGACAACTGGTGGTCGATGTGTAGGCAGCGCGTAAATACTTCAGTACTACTGGAAAAGTTTAAGAATGACATAAATTTCGGCGGGCTATCACAAACTCAACGTTCTCCCTGTTTACGGCCCTGGTGCTTGCATAATCTTGAATTGCAAATGTTTTTGGATATCTTTGAAAAATAGGGTAGGCAGACAACAGCACAGCAACTGTACACTGGCCAGATATATTAGAGGTGCCGTCAGTCTTTAGAAACATTGCGCATTTTGTTGATATGCGCATTCTTTTTGAAATTTGGCTGATATAACTGCCAGCCCGCTTAATTCTTTGTAACTTTTATATGTGTATTTATAATGTGTGGCATAATTCACATTCCATATTCACCTTCTTTTCAGTTGTGCCTTCCGTGGGGCTATCATTATTTGAGTTGTCACTAGTTTCAGCAGCAGTTTCACTTCTTTTCTCCTGCGGCATTCTAAACTTCAATGGCTTAATAAATATTCTGAATTTCTTCCAGCTAATAATGGTCGGGTCATACTTGCACCAGTTTTTCGTGCCAGGGTCGTACTTGTTTACTGAATATACACATAATTTTGGTGTAGATGGCATAGATGGCATGGTGGCAGATGGCATGTGGTTTGTGTACAGCCCACATCGTGTCCGACGCCCCTTCAACGTGACCCTCTTCACTGGTTGTGAATGTGTGGCATGTGAGCCTGTGGATCCTACAAATGACTGTGGATTGGTGATTGTGTGATGCCGGTATGATGGGAGCCCCGTTACAGCATGATGTTGTCGATGACTTGGTAATGATGGTGGAAAGACAAAAAAAAAAAAAGAGTGAAATGCTGTGACAATCGTTGAAGGTGATGATGGTGCGATGACATGAAAGAAGCGAGACAGTAGATAGCTGGCAACAAGGGAATGGAGGCAGCAAAGTGATTGACTTGTCGAAGGAACGACACTTACTAAGCGACTTAACCACTATGGCAACATTGAGGTAAAGGGACAAAGATGATGGATGCAGGCAACAAATGATGGCTTGGTGACTAATAATGAGAGAACAATGATTGCGTGACTGGGACAGTGTGATGACTGTACCTGGTAGACAACAAGGAAGTGGCTAAAAAGGAGTGATGGCGACTAAAGCATTATGAACACATACTGATGACTGATGATTGACTGATTGTAACCTGAAAATGAAGAGAAGTCTTCAGTGATGCGAATGTGACAAAGTGACAACAGCACTTTTCTGTACCAAGCTTAGATTTGTGCTTGCGTGAGTCACCTGCTGTCAGGGGTCTCCTCAGTTTTGCGCAGTGTCTAGGGTTGACGAGGCAGTAGCAATTAGCCACCTGAAGGCGATACGAAGTGGCATAAAATGCTTTATTTTGGAAGTGAGAGACGTTATTTAAGGTTTCAACTGCTTATTGCAAGAGGGGAATTTCAGCTCCCTTAATTAATGCATGCTTGGGTTTTGTCTTTAGCAGTCCCAAAAAAGGGGGGAATGTTTCAAAAGGCTCGTTTCTTTGCGAGACACAATTAATGAAATTGGCAGAAAGTGAAGCCAACGAAGGCATCGGGGACACTATTTGATGTATTCAACCGTCGTGTAGTGATCAGTATTTTAGTTCAAAGGAATTAAAATGGCCATAAGATAACACTTCCCATTGATGGTATCCAGGTCCCAGAATCCCTCGCTCAAGCTGGGGCTGATTCCAGTTAGTATGATGTTCATTGGAATGGTGATCTTAATGACTGTCATGTCGGGATTCAGTAAGTGTTATAACCAACTAGAACAGCCATGAAGATGGCACCGCAACAAAAAGCTGCAAACGATGCTAAGTACTATGTTGCACTCCGAGTGCCTATCTGTGACAAAGTGCCGATAAATTCATCGTTCACCTGTACGACCTCCCTACATGGTGATAAAAACAAGAAAGGAAGGATCAATGTCTCGTTTTTTTATGCAATTGTGGTTCGACTTTTCGCTAACAAGAAGCAACAGCAGAGCAGCTCCATTCTCATTTGCTGTGATTCCACTATGCTGGCCTTAAAACTGGAGTTGTACTTCTGTATTTCTTCACCATGAATGTAAGAATGGGTCAGCTTGCGCTGTCCCGCTAATGAACTTCTTGCTCCACTAACTACCGTTCATTAGGCTTAGTTCGTGATGACTTTACCTAGTTTCATGCGAATAGCTACTCAAGAGGTGTAGCTATATATGCTTCACATGCATATCTGTCACTCACATTTTGCATGTGTGAGACCTCTTGACGAAATATTAGTCGTGTTACGACAGCTTGTGGATGCAATGTTGTAGCAAGTGACACCTTTGTGCATCTTTGTGCTGCTTCTTGTAGCAGATACACACTCTTTCGGTCACAGATGTAAGCAAGGATTGGTGGTGGTTTGATTCAGAAACTTGTCGCTCTGATTGTTTGGAGGCGAATTATTGTTTAAACTTATATTAGCCTTCATATAATATTTAATCACAATATATATTCGAGCAGAAAGTGTAATGCTTTATGTTTCGACCATTCACGTGATGCCTATCAAAGCATTCCTTTTGCATGTGCATCACTGTTTCTTGGTTGAGAATTTTGGTAGTAAGATCATTCCTTTTAATATTCGTGGGGTGGCCTTGCGCCAGAGAAACAAAGTACAGTAAAACCTCGATAAAAAAAGTGAGTGGTCTATTTTGTTATATTGAAACATTGTTGAATTTAAGTTCGGCCTTTTAAGTTGGGTATTGGCCGTGAAATCGGTATTGCCACCTGCAAGCCATTGCTTGATGAAGTACACCTACTGTGGATTGCTGCTTACATCGTCATCCAGCCACGCTGCGTTTTCATGTGCCGATACGTCGTGCCTGTCCTCAAAAGGCGGGTTGTTTCGTTGTGTTAGTGCAATGTTAACTGCTTGTACTTATGCCTTACGTGACGTGCAGAAACATGATGTACCGAAGCTTGCTTGGCGGCATATGCATTGTAATAAGATAACATCTTGAATCGGAAGTCCCAAAACCACAATACGATTATGAGAGATGCCATTGTGGAGGACTCTGTAAATTTTGACCATCTGATGCTCTTTAACGTGCGCTGACATCACACAGTACATTTCTACCATTTCGCTGCCGCCGAGATGTGATGGCGCAGCCGGGATCGATCCCGCAAACTTCAGGCCAGCAGCTGAGCACCGTAGCCTCTGGTCCTCCCAATCAGACATTGTAATAAGATCAATGAGTGCAACTTTTGAGAGTGCTGTGTATTGTGGTTGTACTCTTCTTTTGCCAGTCATTTCAGTAAAGGGCCCGGTTTCTGGTTCATGCACATCGTAAAGTGCACTTGGCATGTCCCAAACATGAGCAGTATAAATAATGTGTGAATACAGTGTTTTATTGACTCAATGGTTAACAGGAACACGGCTCTAGGCGATGGACATTTGCATTGCTTTCAGGTTTATAACTGTGGAACTGTAGTTATGCGATAAGCTTTAGTTGCACTTGAACGGTCGTGGTTCCAATACAGAAAAATATTTGTCTGTGTGTGTGGAAAAATTGTAATTGTTGTTTACCATAACTTCTAATCCAAACATCAGGTCTAATCGTAGTTTTGATGTTGAAGATTGTATGGTATCTTTACTTATTATGCGTCTGTAGCTTTCTGATAGTTCCAGAATTTATATAATTCTGAATGCAAAGCAATTCATTCTTGCCTGGAATCTGCTGTTGATGTAGCTATAAGAGAACCCAAAAGCATTTAAAACAACGGTGTGGCTCTCTGATCGAGCATATGCTTGTCACGCAGAAAGCCTCAGTTTGATTGTTACTTGAATGGAAAGTTTGTATTATTTTTATTTCCATCTTGCTCAATTTTTTGGTCATGGACAACGCTTGATATTTCTCTCACAATGGACGACACCGACACTGACTGCCAACATCGTTATTTCTGTAAAATTAGCTGTATAATGCTATTGCATTAATAAAGGAAGCATTACAACTACAAAAACAGGGTAAGGGTGCTGCTGGCAGCATTTTTCTCGTAGCATCTGTGCAAACGAAAGTGCACATAAGCATTTGCCAGTACGCTGAAGCTCGTTTTCCCCTTCGAGGACCATTGGCATCAGCTGGGCGGTATGCTCGTAGAGCGTAGTTCAAGGAGTAAAAGCCCTTTACATCGATCCCTCAGTACATAGTTGTCTCATCACCCTTGCTGTTGGTGCATTTGGCTTCAACTCTCATTGGCGGCAGGGCATTTATGTGAGCGGGTGAGAGACATGGGAGTCATGACACTGCGAAGATTGAGTTGAGGGCAGACTTGTCTAGGTATTTTTAGGTATTTTGAATTTCATAGACCGAGTACTTCCTCCACGCATGCCTCTATCACTGCTGTTCTTGCTGTATCTATCCATTCAGTTGTCAATCTGCAGGACTGGCAAGTAAGCAGTGGAGGATTGAAACATGTATTTACCGGCCTGTTGAGTGACCCATGTCTAATTTAAGTTGGATGTCATGGGCAAGCGTTGTGAAAAACTACACAATGTCACCACCACTCACCTCAAGTTAGTTATATTTTCTCTAAGTCTCGTATTGAGGCTAGGCCTAACTTTTGTTGTTCCAGGAACTTAGGCTTGCAGGATAGATGAACTTCCATCTCCTAAAGCACGGACTTTTGGTTGATAGTAAAACAGACCTACTGATTCATCGTTTTATGTGATGAAAATTTCAGGAGTGCATTGTGAAGGTCAGCGGCATGCTCATTCTATCGACTCATCTGTAAAGTGCTTGTGCAGACCACGTTAATACACACATAAAGTTGGAAATCTTTTCAGCAGCAAGCGCAGCTGGGAGAGTTATTTTTTAGGCCGGTGACCAGCTAGGCAAACATACATACGGTTGACTCTCACTGAACAGAGTACGCCTTGGCGGAGAACGGTGGCTACAGTGCTCAGTTGCTTACTTAAAAGTCGTGGGTTCGATCCCGGCCATGGCAGTCGCAAACGATGGCGGTGAATGGTAGAGGCCTGCGCATTGTGCGATGTCATTGCACCTTAAAGAACACCACATGGCCAAAATTTACGGAGCCCTCCACTACGGCGTCTTTCTTTATCATATTTGGTTTTGGGAGCTAAAAGCCCATGTATTATTAAGTCACTCAACGCAAATCTGTTAAAACAGAATTTTTGTCTAAGTGGAACAACTGTCTGATATGATTGGTCTAGTTAGTATTGGTATTCTTTACCCCTTTTTGTGTCTTAGTAAATGAAACTCCTGGTCCTTCGAGGTTACGTATAATGATAATCTATAATATTTGTTTTCTTTGAATTAGCTCTCAGTTTGTTGGTATAGTACGCTGCATTAGGAGATACTTAAAGTGCGTACACTACTTTATGGCAGTCCGTGTGGCCATCTTTCGTTCATTACGCTGTCAGTGATTTGTTACGACTGAGTGATGGTGGTCAATTACCCGGCAATTGTGATGGATCAACTTTGTCACACTGCACTTTGACGAGTTGCTGATATCAGCTTGTCTGATAGTACACATTAAACTCTTCTCATACGTTACTGGGACATTGCTGTGGAAATCGCTCTTGAGTACCCGTAAACACATTTGCAGTCTAGACACTACACTGACACGTGGGCCCGCCGTCAGGTTCGGCCTCGAGCGAGTCTCGCGGCCTTGTTCGAAAAGCAACTCGAGCCATTTGAGTCTGCTGTAGGCATGTGCCCAAATGCCACAGCTGTGTTGAGCAGCATTCCATTGTATCGTGTTGAAGCCATCTGCGTCACATTTGGTATGTGGGCAGCTGTGCAGCAGCTGGCCTATGCTTCTTCGTGCTGGCGTTTTTTGTTTGTTATGTTTTCCTCTTTGCAACAAACACCTTTGCTGCGCACATGCTGCGCTGCATGCTGACTGTGCTCCTTTACACCTCAAAGCTTCCTGGTGGCACGCTTAAATTACAGTCCCAGTAATGTGCGTCCTGGATGCTTGTGTTGCTTGAATGAATGAAGGTCGAGTGCCCCCAGAACAATGAGTTATTCATCAAGGTGTAGACACCAATACCTGTTCAGATTTTTTCCTAAAGTTAGCGATTATGGGCAAATTTTTATACTTCATTGGCGCTTTGTCAGATTTCAAGGAAGCAGCCCCGACAATTATATGCATTTCGCTTTTTGGTTCTTGTTGACCTGCTACCTCAACACACGAAGGATTTCGGAGCGCTACTTTTTTTTGTTTAGTGAGCTTCCTCAAGTAGGCGCAAGCAAGTGCGGCATAGTCGGATAAACATCATCATGAAAAGAAAAAAGAAACTCATTGCTGCTCAGTAGTCGCTCTTGCAAGTTGGTTGCCGCTTGTGCTTCTTCGAAAAACGAGATGTCTGTGGAGGGCTTATTTGTCCCACAAAATGGCCCAAGGGCAAACTTCAAACATGTGCTCTTTCTATCCATTTTCCTGTACCTTTACCGTGTCATGTTGGCAGGTAGTGACTGCTGCCTTGTTACTATGTGTTGTTACACTTGTTGGCATGTGTGCTTCAGTAGGTACGCATTGTACCTTGCTTGTTGGAAACACAGGAGAACACAAGCAGTTTATCCTTGGGAAATTGATACTTGTGGACCTGTGCCTTTCCTTTTTTTTTTGTTATGCTGTTGTGATGTTGCGCTGTTGCAGCTATACATACAAGTTTCTTTTATTGTGGCAAATTATTGTAATGTCTCAGTTCGTGAGCGTGTTTTGTAGTAGGCCTAAATTTTGTATGTTGATTAAGTGTATAATAGAGTGATACCATGTGGATGTCCTCGTCACGTGATTATTTATAGGTAGCAGCATATCCCTAAGAACGCTACAGAGGCCACAGTAGTATATAACCTTGGGTTATGATAAATTTGTAATGTCCATACAAAATGAGAAATTAGAAAAATAAAAATTCCTCCTCGATTTTTGTGGTATTCTTACTCTAATGCTGATTTGATGCATATTGAGTGTTTTAAATAACAGCTATTCATTTCAACCACTGAATCAATTGGAGCTGTTTGATTCTTAAAAAAATTTCTATGGTGCTGTACACCCCTGCTTTATTCTGAAATAAACAGCAACTGTTGCTCTTCATCATCCTGTTCCTTACTCACTCCATTCAGTTTTTAATACTGTTTTCAGTTTTTAATCTTTCACTGTGATTGTGCTGTGCTTTCCGTGCAGTTGTGGCATTTTTTTTTTCTCTTCGTGAACATGTAAACGTTTATTGATTTGCCCTGGACCAGCTGCTTATTTAGTGGTCCCTGACACCCTATTTTTTCTTAACGTTTTGCAGATTCGATGGGAGAAGAATATAACGCTAGGGGAACCTCCTGGGTTTCTGCATTCATGGTGGTGGTAAGTGCCCCCTACATTTTAGGCTTTTACAGTGGAGCTGGATAAGTTGGAGGGATAGTAATTAGACAGGACACCGGCTTGCTATCCCAGGAGATAAAAAAAGCTTCAAATGCTACAGACAAAATAGAGCTGTTGGAACTTTCGAGGTTAATCAATAGGCATAAGGTAGCCGACATGAGAAAGTATAACATAGAGAGAATCGACCCAGTTGTAAAAAGAGAAGTCTATAATCTGCGAAGGCAAACTTGTGCATAGGCAAAAATCGGGTTGTATGAATTAAGGAACAAGGAAGGAAATGTCATAGCCAATATGGATAGGATAGTCGAGTTGGCAGACGAGTTCTACAGAGAGCTCTACAGAAGCCAAAACAACCAGGATCTTATCGTGAAAAGCAATAATAGTCCAGAAGAATTCAAAATCCTACCAGTAGTGACAGGGGAAGTAATGAAAGCCCTAGAAGGAATGCACAGGGGCAAAGCCGCTGGTGAGGATAATATAACAGACCTGTTGAAAGATGGCGGAGACATTGCGTTAGAAAAACTGGTCACCTTGTATACGAAGTTTCTCTCTATGGGAAGGGTACCAGAATATTGGAAGAATCTCAACATCATCTTAATTTAATAGAAAGGGGACATCAAGGATTTAAAAAATTACAGGCAAATCAGCTTACTCTCCATTTTCTGCGTGATATTTACAATAGTAATATCAAATTTAATTAAGACATTAGAGTTAAATCAACCAAAGGACCAAGAGGTTTCCGTACAGGCTACTCCACAGTTGCATTATATTCATACTATTAATCAAGTGATGGAGCAAATGCGCGAAATACAACCAACCCCCTATGTATAGTCTTAATAGGTTACGACAAGACATTTGACATGGTCGAGATATCAGCAGTGATGCAAGCGCTATGGAATCGGGACATGTATGAACCCTAAATAAACATACTGGCAAGAAGAAATCTACAGTGGATCCACAGCCACCATAGTCCTTCATAAAGAAAGCTACAGAATCCCAATAAAGAAGGGTGTAAGGACAGGGAGGCACAACCTCTCCAATGCTATTACCGCATGTTTACAGGAAGCTTTCAGAACCCTAGATAGGGAAGAGTTATGAATAATAGTTAATGGAGATTATCTTAGTAACCTGTTATATGCTCGGGAAATTGCTTTTATGAGTAACTCGGGAGACGAATTACAGCTCATGATCACTGAACTGGACAAGGAAAGCAGAAGAGTAATGCTGAAAATTTATATGTGCATAACCAAAGTAATGTGCAACAGTCTTAGCAGAAAACAGCGCTTTGCGATAAGTGGAAATACACCGGAAGTTGTGAAGAAATACGTCTACTTAGGACACGTAGTAACTGCGGAGCCAAACCATGAGATAAGTAACTAGAAGAATACGAATGGTGTAGAGCACATTTGGCGAGCATTCTCAAATCATGAATGGTAGTCTGCCACTAACCCTCAAGAGGAAGGTATATAACAGCTGCATCTTGGCAGTATTTGCCTATGGTGCAGGAACCTGGAGGCTTACAAAGGGGGTTCAGCCTAAATTGACGACGGCGCTGTGAGCGATAAAAAGGAAATAAGAGACAAGAAGAGAGCAGAGTGGGTCAAGGAACAAACCGGCGTTAAAGATATCATAGTTAAATTAATAAGAAGAAATGAACCTGGGCTGGCCATGTAGTGCATAGGAAGAATAATCACTGGTCATTAAGGGTAACTGACTGAATCCCTAGAGAAGGCAAGCATGCGAGGAGGGTACAACAAGTTAAGTGGACTGATGAGATTAAAAAGTTTGTGGTTATAACGTGGCAGCAGAAAGCACACGACAGGGTCGATTGCGAACACAGGAGAGAGCCTACAGCCCTGCTGCGGGTGTATTCAGGCTAATGATGATGATGTAACTCTGCAGAAAACAGCCGTGGTCATTTTCCTGAATGGCCTATACCTTCAAATTTAGCCGAAGGGACCAACACCTCCCGGATGAAGCTCAGACAGCAGTTGGCGAACTGGGTGGTTGATGCGACTGCGAGCCTGAGGGTTTTAAGAAATATGGACCTGTTGCAGCTGTGGGAATCCTAGTCAAAAATTACCTGCTAAACAGGAAAGCCCTCACCGATATTCGCCACATAAATTGGCAAACCCAACTACTCACTAAGGGTTGACTTGAAATTGGTGCTAACTAATAGATTATTTTAGTAATGAGATAATTGCATTGAGTTAATGAACATCTGAAATAAATGCATATACTAATAACCTGTGTGCTGCAGTTCTAGCCTGTGCAAATCGAGGTGCTAAAAATGAGCATACGCTACAGTAAAATATATAAATGCATAAATAATAAATAAATCGGTCTACTACGCGGCTTCGCTTGCCATCCTTCTTCGCAGAATGTAATGGCTCATAAGCTTTTTTTTTACCGTCTTAGTGGATCAGCCATTAGAGAGGACATGCCTTGTCATCCTGGTGTGAGCAGCAGCATTTACATACTGTATGTTAACTGGCTGTTGATTCCTTTTGTGGGCAATACCCTTGCTGAAGCAGCTCAACGCAGGTCTCAATGCATTAGTGCCCGCTGCATATCCGAGCAAAGATGTCCAAGGTTAAAGTGGGGTCACCAAGCACTGGTAGCAACGTCCTTCAATGCTCTTTCAAACAACTGCTTTCTAGATGTGTGCTTCATGAGCATTCTCTGCTGGAAAAAGTACAATTTGTAAAGAAGCATGTTTGTGGCATCCTGCTGCCGCCTATTTCCTGTTGAAGTAGCATAGAGCACACTCAGTTACAACTGCAATCACTTTGTGTTGTTTGCTCGCATATGCATCTCTGTTAACCTGGTGAATTGCAAATGGTGAGAGTTAATTGCAAATGGTGAGAGTTTTTAGACAAGCTAATAACTCTCGCTAACTTCAGCTCATCTGCAAGCTTATAAATACAAGTCATGGACAGCACTGACGATGCTGACAAAGACATCTTGACTGACGTTGAGTTTAACCAGAGAAATCCATTTCTGCTGTCACGTCAGTGCAGATGAGACGTGTTGGTGACTGTGAGAGAGTGTGAGAATTTATTGAAAGGCAAAAAGGTCAACCTGAGCTAGTGCGCTCTAGCCTGCTACTCTACACAGGTGATAAGGGCAGAAGGAATGAAAGAGGGATGAAAGATGATGTGGACAGGAGAGGGTGGTGCATATGTACAGTAGCCACTTTGCATAGTACCCTACAGCTTAGTATCCACTTCAGTGCTTTTGATAACGTCTGATAAAAGGCTTTTTGGCAGTTTTGCACACTGTTTGGTTGGTTGCACATTGCTGATAAAATGTAGCTTTCACAAAGTGATGTTCGTCTGATGCTTGCCAACTGTTGAAGTTAGCACCTTCCTTTGCGTCACGTATAATAGGCAGGCACAAAATATATGGGCTAAAGTTTCGTGCACTTGGCAGTGCCCACAATTCGAGCGGTCCGCATGCCTGATTACGTGGGTGTAGTGTCGAGTGAAGGCAACGCCCAGGCGAATCCGTTGCAGCACACTAGCATGTCGTCGGCCGATTTTAGAGTGAAGGCGGAAAAGTCATATCGGGGTTGGTTTCTCGCAGACGCTTGTTCCGATGATGTGGTTGCCACCAATAAGTGGCTGTGCATTCACGCATGAGCGATCTCAACAATATTTTGATGTCACTTTGGGAGCTATGGTACTTTGACGTTCATGGGCCGTTGTATACTGCCGCTCTTGCTTTGCTATCAGCCTATCTGCTAGTTCGTTTAGTTCGTTACCAACCAAGCCACAGTGTCCAGAAACCCACTGGAGTTAATCAAATGCCCACTTCTATGAGGTAGGTCGAATGCTTGGACTATTACTAATGCTAATTCGTAATATTGGCCGCTTCTTGAGCAAGAGTTTATTGCCTGAAGCACTGACTTTGTATCAATCAGAATTGTTCATTTACGCGGTGCTTGGCCTTTCACAAATTGTATAGCGTCCTGTATAGCAGCAAGTTCCGCAGCTGTCGAAGATGACCTGTGATATAATTTGTACTGCCGGGAAATTCCGAATTGAGGGATCACGCAGGCTGCAGCTGAGGTGGACGAAGTTATGGATCCATCGGTGTAGATGTGCACAGAGTCGATGTACCGGTCAGCCCAATATGCCAAGGCGAGTCACTTGGGGGCAACATTAGGAACGTGCGACTCATTCCAAATTTCATGTATGTAAAGGCACACGAGTGGTTTAGTCAATGTCCATGGAGACACTTCGGAGATTACGGAGGGTGCTAAGTCTGAAGGGATCATATGTCTGCGCGTATCGAGGCATGGTGAATGGTTACAGCCTGGTCGGTCTGCTTTAGTGAAGACAACAGGTGCTGTGCATGTCAGGGCAGCAGATGACGGTACACCTGAAGAGGCTCACAGGACTTGGAAATGTGTATAGGGTAGGTGTGGGACTGCTCTATAATGCCAGAGGTTGACGTGCACCGTGGCAGGCCTAGGCATGTCCTCAGTGCTCGTGTCTGAATGCTCTCCAAGGTACGAAAGCACGTTGCACACATGCTGGAAAGCACACGTGAGCTGTACTGTATATAGCCCACAAACGATGCGTACTGTATATAGCCCACAAACGATGCCTCGTACAGCTGCAGAAGACCTTCTGAAGGTAACAGAAATGCCAATGGCCCAGTTGCGAGTACAGGCGCAGATCATCGAGCGCGAGTTCCATTGGCTGTATGTGAAGGTGAATTAAAATTGTAGCTCAGTGCGCAAGGATGCGAATATTGGCAAGTGTAGGTCACTTTCGGTGAACGCCTGAGCCTTATCCTGGACTAGATGAAGTTCCTTTAGTGTGAGGGACATCCAGTATGAACGCCCCGCCGCGGTGGTCTAGTGGCTAAGGTACTCGGCTGCTGACCCGCAGGGCGCGGGTTCGAATCCCGGCTGCGGCGGCTGCATTTCCGATGGAGGCGGAAATGTTGTAGGCCCGTGTGCTCAGATTTGGGTGCACGTTAAAGAACCCCAGGTGGTCTAAATTTCCGGAGCCCTCCACTACGGCGTCTCTCATAATCATATAGTGGTTTTGGGACGTTAAACCCCACATATCAATCAATCATCCAGTATGAACGCGAATGAATGAAGTAGGTGAATGTGAGGCACTGGAATGTGAACGCCATCATGAGTGCAGACGCAGATCGAGGTCATTGAGCGTGTGTCCGTGGGACAGTGTGTGTGAAGGCAAATTGAGATTGCTCGGTGGAGCGAGGACACGCATAAGATCAATTGTATGCGAAGGACTGTGTGCGAGCGCGAATGAAGTCGGTGAATGTGAGGTGACGGAATGCGAATGCATACGGCCAAGCCTTGGGTGCGGATGCAGGTCAAGATTATTGAGCATAAGTTTGTGGGACTGTGTGTGGAAAGGCGAATAAAAGCAACTCAGTCGCGGGAATGTCTGCGATAGTTGGGCAATGTGCGTGAACTTCCGAGCCTAAAGCGAGGACGCTGAAAAGGATCAGCTGTACGTGAGGGACAGTGTGTGAATGCGAACGAAGTCGTTGAATGCGAGGTAATGGAATGTGAATGGCCACGGCCAAACCATGATTGTAGATGCAGATGAAGGTCATTAAGCGGGTGTTAGTGTGACTGTGTGTAAAGGCAAATGAAGATTGCTTGGCATTGCGAGGACGCGAATGTTGGCAACTGTAAGGGAATGTGAGTGAATGCCCGAACCTGAAGTGATGATGCAAATAAGATCACTTTTGTGTGAGGGACAGTGTGGGAACGCGAAAGAAGTCGTTGAATGTGAGGTAACGGAATGTGAACGCCCACGGCCAAACCATGATTGTGGACGCGGAAGAAGGTCATTGAGTGCGTGTTCGTGGGACTGTGTGTAAAGGCAAATGAAGATTGTTTGGCATCGCGAGGACGCGAATGTTGGGAACTGTAAGGGAATGTGAGTGAACGCCCGAACCTGAAGTGAGGACGCAAATCAGATCAGTTGTATGCGAGGGACAGTGTGGGAACGCGAATGAAGTCGTTGAATGTGAACACCCACTGCCGAACCATGAATGTGGACGCAGATCAAGATCATTGAGCGCGTGTTCGTGGGACTGTGTGTGATGGCAAATTAAGATTGCTTCGCCTCGCGAGGACGTCAATGTGGACAACTATAAGGGAATGGTAGTGAATGCCCGAGCCTAAAGTGAGGAAGCAAATAAGATCAATTGTATGCGAGGGACTGTGTGAACGCGAATGAAGTTGGTGAATGTGAGGTAATAGAATGTAGACTCAGATCAAGGTAATCGAGCTCGTGTTCGTAGGACTGTGCGTGTGAAAGGTATACCTCTTCGCAGCGAGGACACGCCTGAGATCAGTTGTATGCTAGGGATAGTGTGCGAACGCGAATCAAGTCATTGACTATGAGGTAAAGGAATGTTAGCACCTATGGCCGAGCCATGAGTGCGGACACAGGTCAAGATCATTGAGCGCGTGTTTGTGGGACAGTGTGTGTGAAGGCGAATCACGATATCTCGGCGACTCGAGGACGTGAATGTCGGCACCTGTGAGGCAAGTGAGTGAACGGCGGAACCTAAAGCATGAACACAGAGAAGCGTTTAAAGAGAGAGCAAATGTGAGTACCGGTGAGCGTGAGGCAACGCGTCTGACCGTCAACGGCCGAGTGTTAGTGTGCGGACGCAGATGTAGACCATGGACTGTGTGAACGTTAACGGAAGCAGCATATTGCGAGTGGGCGGGAATTTTGGGTGGCTATGACGCTGCGCCTCTTGAACGTCCGAGCTTAAAATTCACACAGATGACTCGAAGGAGCGTGTGTGTGGGCGTGAATGGCGACCTTGAGAGCAGGTGTAAGCGTTAGTGCCTGGAACGCGCGCACTAACACATACAGGAACGTTTACGCATTTGTTACGCATTCGTTTGCTTTTACTTTGGGGCTTGAGTGTACCGGTGAAGCGATTGGAGTTGTCATCGCTGCTGGCTATTTTGGGCTGTTGGAGAGGGGGAGATGGTTCCATACCGTGCGAGTTTTTTTTTTCTATTTCCCAAAAGCAAACAAAGCACCACGCAACGCGGCTGTCCTCGTCCCCGCCGCACAACGTAACGCTACAGCGTTGCCACTTGGTCCTGGTCTAGTTACGCCGTGATGGTTTTCACCGAACGGGCGCCCGGTTTTCCGCGTGTTCTTGCGACCCTCTTCTTATTTTGCCGCTCTCGGGTTGCGTACGTTGTCGGCGCTTTTCGGCGACCATACCTGAACAGCGGCGCATGCCCAGATCGAGCGACGGAACGGGCACACGCGGCGCGCATGCGTCGTCGATCCTCTTTATGACGTCTTCCGTGTCTCGCCTTGGAACGCGTGAAAATAGGTGTGACCTGCGCGTACGCTCGGAATTTCATGGTTATAGTTTGTATCTTTTTGTAGCGTTAGCTACACTGGCCTCGCTGAGCCAATTTCGCGTGGCACTGGTCTGCGCATGCGCAATGATACTCCGCAGTAGCCGCCGGTGTGCGCGTAATTCGATACGCTGCGCAGACTGTCAGTGGTGTCATGCACCGGAGCGGGCACCTCCCTCGCACTCGGCCGCGGCCGCGCGCGACTCGCCGCCGCTGGTGTGCGCTTTCCAGAGGAGCGGCGTCATAGCCTTGGTAGACATATGGACGCCGACGCGCGCGCCTTCCCTGTGCAGTCGCCATCTGACACTGCGCTGGAGCCGCTTGATAGCTAGCGCCTCTGACTGGCGTTTGCCACTGTGGTATAGCCATGTAGAAAGAGAGTGCAAATGCTGCTCAACGGTGCAGTAGAGCGGAGAAGCTTAACTCATCGGATCCCGAAGTAGTTGCCCGGCAAAATAAATATACATGTGCCACATAATACGTATACCGTGTGTATGTCATTGGAACAGCTGTAAGCATGATATCTGGACAGCTAAGATTAATCAGCTGAACCTTTGCTAACGCTACGTATATCCTGGCATAGCTGAGTAAGCCACTGCCATTTTTTTGTGCGTGAAAGAGAGGCAGGGAGTTTAACTAGCTTAACCGCTGGTGTAGTCATACGGCTCGGACATAGACATGAGCAAACGCAAACCACTATTGGCTATCCGGGGCAGCTAGCGCTGCTAGTACGTGAGAAAATGTGGTAGTTACATTTGGTCCGTAATACCCACAGTGCCACATTGCAGAATGTGGTTGGATAAGGACCGAAAATAGTTTTCGAAAACCTGGTTTGCTTCCCTGCACTGGAGAAGGTGGGGAAGGCTGAAAATGAGGATAATGACTAGAGATGAACGTATGATTGGAATGTTTCAAAGCACGGCGTAGTGCTTTCAAATATTCAATGCGTAGTACTTTACGCGGATCTGTTGTTGCCGATGGCGGTTGTACTGCATCGGCTTTATAGGGTTCAGGCGAGAATTGCAAGACTATCGGCAGTTTTAGAATAGCGCACCGCCAGCCCTTGCGGTGCGGTCGCTGCCACTGCGCATGCGTCGTAACGCGAGTCGGCGTCCGTGGCCCTTCCGCTGAAAATTCGAAATAGCGTGTGGTGATGCCGGCCCGCGAAGTGCTGTGTGTAGCTCCGTGCATTTGCTTTTGCGGTCGGGGCGGAAGTCCCTAGACTTTTCCCTAGGGGGAGGGAGCAAACGCTATTCTAAGCTCAGATATGGCGCCCGCAATTAAAGCAACGCCCGCAACATCTGCAAACGTTATTCTAAAACTCCCTTACTGAAAAAAGCGATGTAGCGCTGATTTCCAACTCTTGAGAAGGAATACCTTTATATGTATGGCGATATAAGGGAAAGATAGGGAGCGTCATGGTTAGGGAGATCGTTGCATACGAAGGCGCGTTCGTCAAGTTTGGCGCTTCACTTGTGTGCCGAACTGATGCGAGCACTGCGCCTCGGGGATCCTATAGCTCCCCACGCGGGAGGCTTCTCTATAGGCTTCTGTTTTCCCTACGAGCAAAACAAAGAGTGTTCCACAGTCCAAGCGAAAGTCGGGCCAGTTCGGGCTTGGGATTACAATAAATTTTAGTTTCGAGTCCAGCGCCTTGTTGTCTCGGCTTCAGTCATTGGTCTGTTATTTTCGCGCTGTTTTTACATCACAAGAGTGTTCCACACTCGCCGTAATGGCTACTGGCGGCGCTGAGTGACACGCCCACGTTTAAATGCACTTTTGTACTACTCTACACAGTGGACGGAGCGATCACCGCCGCGGTAGCTCAGTCGGTATATCGTCGGACGCGGTGGTAGAGCATCGGATCGTGCCCGGGGCAAGTTATTTTTTCGTCCACTTTTCGTTCTTCACACTTGCATTACAATTACTTCTAATAACATCCCCGGCACTTTCGCTGGCATCACTGTCTGTTCTTACTCATAATATGCGTAACTAAGAAAAACGAGCCCTTGGTAAAATTTACACTTTTTTTTCCTTCTAAGTATCCGTGTGACTTATGGCCGCTGACACGCATAATTCACGTCTGCTTGCATCGCTAAGGCCCCGCGAAATAAGTTAACGTCTCGTTGCTTCGCGTCTGATTGGTTCAGAGATTTCGCAACCACCGTTGCGTGACTGAAAAAAATTACTCCCCACTAGAGGGAACCATGAGTGGCATGCGTAGTAGCGCATGGGTCGAGCTAATTAATGACGTAACGCCTAAAATATGCGAGACGGGACAAAGAAAGGGACAAAGGGGAGCGCTTATGCCTAGTTCACACTGAAACATCCGCTTTCTACAGCGACCGAGATTCCCCTGCCGCCGAAACGCAGCGTCGTTCGCACTGGACGCGCCCCGCGCCGCCGAATATGCCATCTACTGCGGGGCGAACGCGGGATGGATGCGCTGTCACCCGGTTGTTGTCACGGCTCGCAAACGCCACTACGCTATCCGGTGGTGTGTACTTCGACGATTCTCGTACACAAGAAGCAAGAAATGACAGTACTGCTTACTTTGCTGGCAAGTGGCTGTCTTGTAATGCACGAAGAGCAGAAAAACCACCGACGCCAGCGGCGTTGGTGGGTTCGTTTTGCTCTGCAAGACCGCAACAAGCTCGGTCACGCCAATAGCAAGCTCGGTCACCTCTTTCACGAAATACGGAGGCGAAGTAGGCACAGTGTAGGTTAAACTCCCGTTGGTTTCAACATTCAGTTACGTGCACTGCGGCAAACAAGTGAGTAGGGCTTGGCCGCCATTTTTCAAAATTCCTTGACTAGCGCTCCTATTGGTCCGCGGTGACCGATTCGGCGGCAGACGCCGCAAAAATCGGTCCGTGAGCGATCGGCGCGGAGAGGGCCCTTTCGGCAGATCTCGCCGCCGCCGAACCGGATTCGGAGCACTTTCGGCGGCCGGAATGCTCAGTCTGAACGCGGCCTTACTTCCAGCAAAATTTTATTTCGAGGAGCGTACATAAATATGCTCACGAAATGCGAAAAAAAATGGTAGTGGCTTAGCTCAGCTATGCCAGGATATACGTAGCGTTAGCAAAGGTTCAGCTGATGGCTATACCACAGTGGCAAACGCCAGTCAGAGGCGCTAGCTATCAAGCGGCTCCAGCGCAGTGTCAGATGGCGACTGCACAGGGAAGGCGCGCGCGTCGGCGTCCATATGTCTACCAAGGCTATGACGCCACTCCTCTGGAAAGCGCACACCGGCGGCGGCGAGTCGCGCGCGGCCGCGGCCGAGTGCGAAGGAGGTGCCGGCTCCGGTGCGCGACACCACTGATCGTCTGCGCAGCGCATCGAATGGCGCGCACACCGGCGGCGGCGGAGTATCATTGCGCATGCGCAGGCCAGTGCCACGCGAAATTGGCTCAGCGAGGCCAGTGTAGCTAACGCTACCAAAAAAAAAAAAAACGGACAAAACAGATGAGAATCCTTCAATTGCCCATGCGCGACCTAAAGTTCCGTACTTCACGGACACTTTGCCCGATGTTGACGCGTCCTTGCAAATGGAGCGCACCGTAATTCACTGTATTTTCTTTTGCTGTTACTCGTACGGAACTCTTGTGAAAGCACGTCATGCGGGAGGAGCACGTGGGTTCATCGTGCGTCTGCAGAATTTCGTTCCCCGAACGCCATCACTTGATTGCTGAGAGAGTGTGAGAGGGAGAGGCCACGGCGCCCTACACAGGCCGGTCTGGCAGTGCTTGGGCCAGGTGTTGCGCATGCGCTGTGAGCGTGGTTACGCGCACCGGATTGAGCTTCGGCATAAGGTGCTTCGCATCTGAAATCGAGCAGCGTGCGGCCGACCCTAACCGGTCGCTTTGCGACCGACTTGGTCACAGGTGTGAACAAGGCGTTTAGTGCTTCAAACTTTTAAAGGATGCAATATTGCCCCTTGAGATGGCGGTACCGCAACCGCTTGTTGTCGGGTTGTTGAATGAAAGTTCCGGTCAGCGAGTTTACCCCGTTGCCATCATATCACGCCTCTTTTAAAAGTTCGATAGAGCGCAGCTGGAAAAAAACAGTCCTCTTCATTGTATTAAACCGTGAATGTAAGCCCCCCGGTGCACGGTTCACATAGTGCAACAGCTGCGAAATGCAAGGCGTGGGCGCTTATGACGCGGATCGTGTTTTTTTTTTTTCTTGCTGCTGACGTTGTTCGCGATAGTTGTTTCTGAAAACACAGCCGCAAGCTAAGAACGTGGCGACCGTTGGTTCTTTGCGCATAGCTGTGGAATAGGTCTGTGCAGTCGGGGTCAATATTAAGTGCAGTGGACTTTAGGAGCCCAGGCTGTCGTATGCTGTCGTCGTCACTTGGCGTAACGCAGGGCGAAATCGTGCATAATATAGAAAGAGAAAAATACACGGAAAGCGAGAGACTACTAGAAGACCAAGAAGCGGGATGAGTGGGAAGGAACGGATAGAAAGAAATGGATAAAGGCAGGAAAACCGGCACAGAGAGAGAGAGAGAGAAAGGAAGAAAGGGAATCGAAGAAAGGCAGAAAATCGACGAGAAACAAGCAAGGCTGCCCAGCCCCGCACTTCATTCAGGCTTGGCGCGGCTACAGTGCATAGCTGCCTTCATTTTTCTGCTCCCGCGAGTAGCGCGAGACACCTAGGGGGGACCGTTCGACAAGAAGTAAGCAAGCCGTTTTCATCGGTGATTCTCAATCTGCCTGTGGCATTCACCGAGATCGTCGGGCGAGTTGGCCAAAGCTGTTCAACTTAAGCGGAGAATCGGCATTAGTTTCACACTGGAGAGACACGCGGTGGTCATTTGTGTGTGTGTGCGTGTGTGTGTGTGTGTGTGTGTGTGTGTGTGTGTGTGTGAGAGAGAGAGAGATCGGAAGGGATGTTTCATCCAAGGAGGATTAAAAAAAATTGCTGGAGTGGAAATGTCTGCCCAGGAGTGAAGCCGTTCCACTGGCAAGATGGCGGCTGTGGTGGCCATCTTACTAGGGGCGTGATAAATTATCACCGTTCAGCGAATAAAAACGAAGCGTTTCCCTCGCACGCCCAACAAGTTTAACGTGGGAACTTTTTCTGGTCACGTAGTGCTCCAAGTGCGTCTTACAGTTCCTAGTTTTTTTCAGTGAGCCTCTAATTGGAGGCAAAGTTCTTTGAAGATTCAGTCATCTATACTCGTTTCTGTGTGTTATTTCGTCGGGAACAACTATCTTTTGACTTGGAACTAACGTTGCATTTACATAACATATCAAAGCCACTTGATCTTTAAGTGGGCACCACCAGAAGAGAGCATGTTTCCGCCATCTTGGCAGTGGCAAAAGATGGCTTCACTTCTGCTGGCAAGGCATTGCTGGAGCTTCCACTCCAGCAACTTTTTTTTTTTTTAATCCTCCTTGGTTTCATCACGCGGGAGTGACGGCGTCGGTCGGGCGTTGTGATTGGTTCGAAGTGACGAATCGCGCGTGATTTTCACGTGGTCCCCAGGTAGGCCACGCTATTTCGCGCTTGAACTTACAGGCGTGGAAGAGCGGCAGCAGGCATCAGCGCGAATGGATCGTGAACTCGTCTACGTGCTGCGTTGTCAACGCGAAGAGACAGCGTATTGTAGAATTACGTGATGTCGGATGCAAAAAAAAAAAAGAGAGTAGCATTTAGCCTTACAGTTTGTTGCTATCGCATTCATTGTTTCAGCCTTGTGGTGATGCTTATATTTTGTAACTTAAAGGTCAACTGCAACGAAATTTCACTTAGGTGGAAATGGCCATAAATACGTTGTACATATTCGTTAAGTTACGATAACAACAGTGAAAGATCTTGCAGTCGCGTATTTAATTTATAATTGGTGCCCTAATTGTCAGCAAGCAGACGACGCGCAGCTCTAGCGGTGTTCCCGGGCGAATCGGACAGAACCGGATATGACGCTTACCACAGAACGTCGCCGCGTCGCTCCATGGGAGCAACCCTCCCTGCCGCTGGATCGCTCCTTCCTGTGTTGGAACCGCTTTCAATGAAGCGCGTTTGAAACGCGTCTGTGCTGCCTTGGCACCGTTTAAAGACAGCGCGTTCAAAACGCGTTCGTGCTGTATTGAAGTCGGTGGGAAGTTCAAGACGAGCAGCGTTTCTGAATTCGCGGGGTCAGACACTGCAAACCCACCAGTGGGAAGCCCGGACCAGAGTTCGATAAGAGGCGTGTTCAAAACATAGTTCGATAAGAGGCGTGTTCAAAACATAGAAAAGTTACACACTCTAAGGGGCGCGTCCGCGATGTGCGTGCTCGAGAAGCGCGGAGCAGACGATTTTTTTCTGTCGTTCACGTCACTTCCGGCTAGCCGTAAGGGCGCCGTTTATTACAACACCGTCGTTTGCAAGCCTAGGTAAACGCTTGTGTTTCGAAGGCGATATTCGGCAGGCAGTACTACCTTTAGCTAGACTATCTATATATTGACGTTTTGCGGAGTGCCAAATTTCGTTGCGGTTGGCCTTTAATTGCAGCGTTCAGAAACGAAAAAAAAAACTCCCAAGCATTTCCCCGAGGGTGAACATGGTTAAGTGCGAATACACGCGGTGATGCTATGAGGGGTATTTATTAATTCGCACTATTATATTTATTAATCACACTATGGTGCCTTTATGGTGTAATGGTTCCTGGGAATCGCAATTTGATCACACGGGGGAGTTAACCTTAACTCACTGGTGAATGCCAACGGATTTTTTTAACTTTATGCCCCTGACACACGGGCACCCTGAAGTCCTTTAGACAAAAGGACATCTTTCGGAAAGGCGTTCGGGCGCAGTGACACACGACAAAGGAGTAACTCCTTTCCGGCAAAGATCCTTTTCGCAAAAGCAGATCCCGCATCTACTTTTCTGGCAGGAAGGGAGTACTCTCGCATACAGTGTGCATAATTTATCAATAGAAGAAAACGTGTCGCAACACTGTGGTGCCCTGTCAGTATTTTTTGCGCTGAGAAAATGTTTTCATTTTCAGCAGCAGTGCGATTTGTTGAAAAGTGAAGGCCTATAGTCTGTCCATACTCTCAAACGCCTGCATTACGTCACTTGCGCGATCATGTTAGGGTTGGCAGCGGCAGTTGCTGTGTCGGTGACGTAGTATCTCGTAACAGTGGAGTCTGTTCAGTCGGTGAAGAAAAAATCGCGCGTCCAGTGGACTGAAAAGGAGACCTGGGCGCTGATAAAGCTATGGGAGGACCATTTGGACGCCTTGCGAGGGCAAAAGCACAACGGTGGAGTGTACCAGGCGATTGCCGAGAGCCTCACCGACGCCGGTATTCCCCGTACACGGGCGCAAATTCACAGCAAAATTGCCTTCGCAGCGTTTAGCTCATCTTCAATGGAGCCGACGGCGACAAGAGTCAGGCCCACCTCAACTGTTGCTTTACCTCTGTCTCTGTGCTGAGACATTGCAGGACCACGATGAAACGCGGCACGCCGTCACTGACCCAGCTGCACGCAGCCATGTTTTTAGCACGACAAAAAACAAAAACAGCGAAACACCAACTGTTCATAGTTGCCAGACGAACTTAAGTTGCTACTAAAAACGCAAAAAGCGAAAGAAAATTACAGGTATGCGCATTATAAGCCACCAGACAATAAAAAAAACGGTTTTATGCTCCGGCGTCGCTGAATGTGATGTACATGCGCAGATTCCTTTTAATATTTCCAATCAAGCTGCTTCCACACACAGCGCCATTTTTTCTGCAGCGTTCTTTTGTGGCACCGCCTAAAGCAGTAGTCCGGTGCCGTGTGTCATCAGCGCCACTCCTTTCTGCAAGTGGTCCCCTTAGGCGACAAAAGGGGTTTACTTTAAAGTACTTTACTTTTGCCCGTGTGTCACGGGTATTACTCCCCCTCACGACCCGCTCTCGACGGGAGACTGAGAGAGAAGGCGGGCGCGCGAGAGAGAGGGGTGCGCGCGCAGCTGCAGCGAGCGAGGAGAGCGGAGGAGCGAGCGAAGGGGGAGGGGGTATAAGGCGCGTTACTGACACCGATATCAGCGTCGCGTCCGTGGCTTATTCGGTAGAGCGTCGCGCTGCGGCCCGCCAAGTCCTCTTTCTTTTAAAGATAGAGAGAAGACTGCGGACGCCGCCGACGGCGGTGGATGGTTTGGGGTCGCTTATAAAGTGTATTCACACTTAAAAGATGACGGCAATGGTGATCAAAACTCAAATTATTGGCCGATCCCCCACAGTGGGTATGAGCAACAAGTGAACGTGAACAAGCCTGGCTGGTTTCCGGTGCCTGAAACTGCCCACCGAATGGAGGTGCACAGGGCTGCTCACCGAGCACATGCGCGTATTCTCGTTCATTTCACCGCTGTGCTCCATTTATACGCTGCTTATCGAATTGATGGATGACGCTCGTGCGTTCAGGTTTTAAAAATGAGTGGCTGTACATCGCTAACGACGTTAGTTTCGTCGCACGGGCGAAGCGATGATTGCGATAGCAACAAACTGTAGTATACAAAGTGAGGCTGGCAGCTAACGGTTCTGGAACCTCCCTCTCGTAACTACAAAATCCTTGTGTAAGAGCATACGACCACTCCAGGGAGAGCACCACATGTTGTGGTCTTTTTGCGATCAGAGCGTAGCGCGTAGAAGTGTGTGCCTGCTAATGAATGCCGAGCCAGCGTGCGCGACCGTATCCTTTGAGGCAAAGTTCACAGTTTCTGCTGGAGCTACCTCCTCCCCCCTACCTATTTTCACGCTAGCTTTGAAGAAGGGCGAGGTGTTTCCTCTCTTTATCGATGGCGGGCCTCCTGAGCGGTGTGATGTTATCGCGTGCGCCCTTCGAGCGACTGAGGTGGGCCGGCTCGCTTGATCTCTATTCCAGCAGCGTTCGTCGCCCCTGCTTGGCGCCTTTACCTGCTGGTAACGATGCGCGGGGTGTTGTCAATCTGGGCATTATACGGGACTTGAAAGGCACTGCAAAAAACCGTAGAATGTGTCCATTTAGTTTTTATTGCACCACCTCCCCCCTTCCTCGCACCTTTTTTATGCTCGCACAAGGCTGGCAGGGTGTTTGCTCTTTGCTTCGACGGCGGGCCTCCTGAGTGGGTGGATGTTACTGCATGCGCCCTCCGAGCGACAGGGATCGGCCGGCTCGTTCGATCTCTCCTTCAGCCGCGTTCGTCGCTTTTACCCGCGGGTAGAACTTAGATGCGTGTAGTGTATAATAGTATCAATTAGGTTTTATACGGGACATGACGACAACGGCATAAGCCCGTCCAAACCTGCTCCAGTAGGGACTTTTGTCTGCTCCCAAACCCATCTACTCTGTTTTAACCCTGAAATTAGATGAGCACTTTTTATACTTCCTCGGATACAAAAGAATTGCTGTTTTTAATTATGACAACTTGGAAACAGTTGCATAACTGCGCTAGGTGCGCTGTCAATGGCCACCACTTTCTAGCAGACTTCACTCTCCCTTCACAGGGAGAGGCCGTTCTTTAAGGGCTGACCAATCGCGTCCGTTGCGACGAGTCAGCGCGTGGCTATCTCGACGCGGCGCCGCGACCTCTCTCCATGGAAAGAGGATGCAGCACCCTCACTCTCCATAGTGAGAGGGCGCGGCCGCGTCAGAAAAGCCACGCGCATCAATGGCTACGTCTGTTCAGACAGTATAACCTCATTGGTTCAGACCTTTAGAGAGAGGACATGCCGTGCGCTGACGCGTTGTGACGCGTACGTGTGGCTGGTGCCTTAGCGTTTTATTGTTTTATAATCGTAATGGGCGAGAAAATAATACGAGTACCGTATATCGGAGTCACAAAACTTTATAGAAGGGTACTTGAAGGGCCACTTAATACAGCTACACCAATGAAAACAAACAAACAACGGAACTGAGTACGGAACGTCGGGTGCTTCTTTTCCTCCGTTTCGCTTTTCGCGCCGATGTTCTCGCGCATGGGACATCTTTCTATATGCATACTCCAGTGTGTGTGCGTGTTTGTGTGCTTGCAGATGAAGATTTTTGATCTGGTGGCAGCTGGCTTTTAGTCTTCCGAAAGAGAGGGGGGGGGGGAGCACTCTTGTAACGCAATGTCGTGTTTTTTTTTTTTTCGCAGCGTGTTTTGGGACCTGTACTGCGCGGCGCCTGAGCGAAGGGACACGTGCGAGCACTCGAGCGAAGCCAAGGCCTTCCACGACTATGTGAGTACACTCGTGTGGGTTTGCACCTTTTGGGGATTCGATTGATATGTGGGGTTTAACGTCCCAAAACCACCATACGATTGTGAGAGACACTGCAGTGGAGGGCTCCGCAAATTTGGACCACCTGGGGTTCTTTAACGTGCACCCATATCTAAGCACACGGGCCTACAACATTTCCGCCTCCATCGGAAATGCAGCCGCCACTGCCGGGATTCGATCCCGCGACCTGCGGGTCAGCGGCCGAGTACCTTAGCCACTAGACCACCGTGGCGGGGCACCTTTTGGGGAGTAACTTTTTTTTTGTCCTCACAGCAGCATTATTCGTCATCTGGCTTGCTTTTATTTCTCTTTGTGAAAATCTCGACAGGCAAACAGTAGATAGATAGATAGATAGATAGATAGATAGATAGATAGATAGATAGATAGATAGATAGATAGATAGATAGATAGATAGATAGATAGATAGATATAGATAGATAGATAGATAGATAGAACTAGATTTACATAGATTTAGATAGATATGCTCAAAGGGAATGGACGTCTCTTAATGTGTAGTTTTTCAGTGAAAGTTTATCTCGCGCCTCTGCTTTCCGATTTCTTGGGGGAGCCTGCAGTAGTGATCAGAGGGACACTGGATACGTATTTGGCGAATGCTTGTCGCATGAAGTCCGTCGTCTTGGTTGCGACGTGGCGATTCCTAAACCGGCGTGCCTTCGTCGGTGCACTACTGCGTTCTCTCGGATTGGCACTTTCCCCTCGCTGCATTGATTTTTTTTTTTGCTTCCCTCATCCTCCTCCTCCGCAGTAATAACCCTGGCCGCCGTACTTTCGGGCACTGCTTTTCCTTTTTTTTTTTGACCTTCTTTCTTGCCAATCTCACTCTCCCCTTCTTTGTGTGTCTCTGGGCGCTTATTATTTGCCTATCTATTTCCTCTGGATTCCTCTTTCGTGCGTCGATCTCTGTCTGTCGCTTGCCTTTATTTTTGTTCACTTCATTTTTTTAGTTCTTCATTGTCCCTTTTACGTTGAGGTGTCGTCATCCCCTCCTCCTCCTTCGTCGTTGCCTGTTTTGATTTTCCTTTTTTTCCATATTTTCTTTTTCGTTCTTTATCCCCCAACCTCACTGCGAAGCTTTTTTCGTCCTTACCCTCGGTATTGCGGGCTGCTTCTCTTTTTGTATTGCTTCGTCGATTCCCTCGACGGTCGGAGACCGTGGCTTGCCCCTGTTCCCCCCCCCCCGTCCACTCTCCCCGACTGTGCTACGCATTTGCCCTTTGGCGTCGTCCCGCTGTTTTGGGGAAGGCTACTCTTTCTTTCTTTTTCGTGTATGTGTGTGCTTGCTCCCTTATCCCGCTTTCCACCTCGCCCGCTTCCCTATTCCTCTTCTGTCCCTCTTCCCACACCCAGTGTTCTTTTTTGTCTGCTTTTCGGGCCGCAGAAGTATCGTCTTCCCGTTTTTCTCTTATAGATTCTTTATTTATTCGCGTCTCTCCTAGTATGCTCGCTTATTCCATGTTCTGCTGATGTTGAATTTTTTCGTCCGTGTCTATCGCACTGCTGTTTTAACTGTTGCTTTATTCTTGCCAGTGTGTTTTTCTTTGTTTTATTTTCTAGAGCTACCCTGCTATATATTTTGGCGTATTCGTTCTGATGTACTGTGCTTTAATTTTTGTTTTCTGTCCCTCCCCTCTTGTAACTGTTGGCTTATTTTTGCTAGTGTGCCGTACTCCTTTCATTTTTTTTTATTCTCTCGCTCCCTCCTTTATCTGTTGTCTTATTCTTTCTTGCGTGCTGCGCTTTTCCTTTTTCCATCGTGGCGCCCTCTAGTTCTCCTAGCTGCTCTGCTTTTCCGAACCGTATTTCTCTCACCCTCTCCATCTACGCCCGTGCGTGTGTGTCATCGCTGTCTCCTTCCCGCCCTTCGCCCGATGACCCTTCCTTTCGCTCGCCTGCGCAGCCGGGTTCCCGATTTGTACGTTCCTCGCTGCACAGCGTCACGACTTCGCAGACTCTCTCTCCTATTCGCGTGTCTTCCAGGGGTACTCTCGCTGTTTTCTTTGCCCTTTCCCTACTTCCCTAATGTCGCTTCTGAAGTTCGTTTATATATATAGCGTGCGAGCTGCGCTGTAACCTGCACCTCGTTGGCTTCTCCCTCACTTTCTGCGTTGCCCCTTTTCTTCGCTCTCTGCCGATTTCCTCCTCGCGTGTTCTATCGGTCTCGTAGCGGTCTCTTTCCTTTTTTTTGTTGGTTGTTTGGTTCCCTTGGCAACCACGCTTTCTTTCGGCCATTCGCGCGCGTGCGCGAACTCACTTCCTTTGCAGCAGCACCGGAGTGTGTGTGTGTGTGTGTGTGTGTGTGTGTTTGTGTGTTTGTGCATGCACATGCGTGTGCGTGCGTCGTCTCGCTGCACTACACCTGTACCTGGGCAGCTGTGCAGCGCAGTTTAGACGTCGCGGGAGCCGGTGACTACCGCGGGAGGCTTATGCTAACCCTGAATCAAATTTTCTACTCCGATTCAAATACTAATTTGAAAATCGCCTTTCTTGGTCAATTTCACGTTGCGAGGCTGACTAATGTAAGAGAAATTAAAGGTCGAATGCCCCTCCCCCCCTTTTGTTTCTCCGAAAACTGAGCGCCGGTGTGCACCATCAATTACGCAGAAGGTTTCAGGGTAGCTTTCATACCATGGGCGTTCCGGTGCAGTAAACTTCTACCCATCATGTCTATCTCACTGTGTCACGGTCAAGTCGCTTGAACATTTCACGCTATCAGACCTAGATATGCTATGTTCTTCCTCCTGTTCCTTTGATCGTCTTGCACCTCTTCCTTCGCGCTCAAGGAACATACGGGTAAAGCCCTAACCACACGCGCGCATTACAGCGCGTGGCGTGTTAGCTCGCCATCATGCAACAACGTTTTGACTAGCTAAGGCCTGCCCATATCCTCCTCTACTAGTGCCTACGTCACCACACTACGACACCACACTGCTAAGGAGCTGCTTTGTCAGCGCTTTCGGGACAGGGGAGACAAGTTTTGCAACGCGCCGTAAGTACACAGACGAGCGTGCAGCAATGCGCACTTCTGAAAACGCCTTATCCGCGCCCATCGTGCTGTGATGGCGTCACCGAGGAATGGATAGGCCTTAGTACAGTGAACTAGATGTAGTTCACTGTAGCCTTAGCTGGTCTAGAGGGTGTCGCGTCGCGTTCCTATATGGTAAAAGAAGGCGCAGAGAGAATGGGTGCATCACGCGCTGATGCATTGTAACGCGTACGTGTGGCTAGTTAGGTTCAATGGACTACGGCAAAACGGCGTACATTGAAGAGGACGGGGGAGGGGGGGGGGTTCGTGCGTGCACTGTCATTACTGCGATCAAGAGATCGCTCATACCTTTGCACGTTGTGTGTTCTTGGTGCCGATTTCGCGTTCGCATTGAAGTGATACAGAGCATGAAGGTCATTTCGCTCGCTGCGGCGGCCGCGATTCCTTACGCCAGCGTTTCAAGTGCTTGAGGTGCCCGTCTTGTCGTGCATGCTCACATCCTTGTGGCGTGGTCACACTCGCAGTTAAGTGCACAATGCAGGCAGCAAGAAGGCTAGCCGTGCTGAAAACTTGATACAATAATTGCTGGGGTTTCACGTCCCAAAACCACTGTATGATTATGAGAAACGCCGCAGTGGAGGGCTCCGGGAAATTTCGACCACCACCTGGGGTTGTTTAACGGGCGCCCAAATCTCGGCACACGGGCCTACAGCCTTTTCGCCTCCATCGAAGAGCTCAGTGCTCGAAGCTTGGTTAGAAATGAACGAAGAAGGTCTAAAATACCGTAATTAACTGAAGTAATCAAGAATGAATCGAAATAATTGACTAAAATCGTTAGACACGTTCCAAAAATCGGCGTTGCAAACTCCGCGGCTGGCGAGAGAGGGCGCTACCGACTCGCCGAGCTAGCGAATGCCCCTTCTTTGCCAGCGCGTGGAATTCTGACGCTGGTGCTTCGCCCTCTCCTTAGGGAGAGAGTGCGCCCACAGCTTCGCGTAACCACGCGCCCTTTTTTCTCTCTCTCTCTCTGTATCGGGAGAGGGCGTGAGCCGTATCGGAAAGCCCTGAGCTGACACGCTGCAACGGGTATGTGCCGACTCTGGCCTGAGCATACGCATTCAGCGCCCTTTCCTATGAAGAGAGTGGGCGAGCAGCTTCGCCTTAGCCGCGCGCTGTCTCTCTCTCTCTCTATGGGGAAAGGGCGCGGCGCCGCGCCAAAATTCCACGCGTTGACGCGCTGCAGCGGCTACGTGTGGTCAGGCCTTTTACGCTTCGGCGGTGCGTCGTTGCTACTTGTGAAGGGAGCAACTTGACGGAACTGGCTCCACGCGACGCGTATCTGAACTGCTGTAATGATCAGGGAGTCGATGAAAGCGCCGCGAAAAGTAGCGCCCGTGTCGCACACGAAGTTTGCGAATCTCCCCAACTGGATTCCACTCGTGTCGGAGGGACCCTATGCGTGCTTACCTCAAACATTGGGCGTCACTGACGCTTTGGTTTAAAGACCAGTGGGAACTGCACGAACGGGATTCGCCGCGTTACAGCGTGATGCACTTCCTCAAGTTTTGCAGTAGCGGAGATGTGCCATGCGTTTTCTTGAATTTCGTGTAACCTTGCAGAACACGCTGTTATCACATGTCCCCCTTGCGGCGAAACTGCGGCCTCTGTCATATCTGGACCACGTAAACAAATAAAAAATCCCCGGAACTTGCCGCCTGGAGTCTCTTGTCTGCCCTTGAACGCGATGTGTTTTTATTTTTACCGGTGAAAAACTGTGCGGGCTCTAGCAGACGCTGCCAAAAATATCAACGCCATGACGAGCTGTAGGGGGAACTATATGGGCGCCACCTGTGTCTCCTTACTTTTGCTCGTTTCCCCTATTACAGAGCGTCACCTTGCATCGGTTGCGTTTCCGGTATTTTGGCATGGTAATTTGGGAGGACGAAAAAAAAATATCGCTCTTCGGTTTACTATCACTCTGAGAGTCTTCGGCAGTCGAAAAAGTCAATCCGGAGCTCGTGCCTTTAGAAGGTGAAACCTCTCTGGTTTAATTAGTACTAGGTGTGTGCTAATGGGGAAATAGGTAAGAAAAAAAAAAACGATGACACCTGAATCAAACACTATTCGAATACTGAGGGAATCATTTTTTTTTTTTTTGGGAAAAAAAAATGATAACCACTAGCCCCGCCGCGGTGGTCTAGTGGCTAAGGTACTCGGCTGCTTACCCGCAGGTCGTGGGATCGAATCCCGGCTGCGGCGGCTGCATTTCCGATGGAGGCGGAAAGGTCGTAGGCCCGTGTGCTCAGATTTGGGTGCACGTTAAAGAACCCCAGGTGGTCGAAATTTCCGGAGCCCTCCACTACGGCGTCTCTCATAATCATATTGTGGTTTTGGGACGTTAAACCCCACATATCAATCAATCAATTTGAAAGCGAGGTAATTCCACGTGTTATTTAAAAAAAATCAACAACTCGGTAAGTTTACGGTCACTTTTAGCCGAAAAAAAGGGAAATTACCGCAATGATATCAGTTGACTCATTGAAGCAAGCTCGCATACAGCCGCAACTAGGGCACTGTGTAAGAATGAGTGGACTAGAGCCATAAAACTGATTTCGTCCGCCGTGGTGGATCGGTGGTTTCCGTGCTCGGCCACTGACCTGATGGTCGCGGGTTCGATGCTGGCCGCGGTGGCCTCATCCTGTGACATGGTTGACGTGCATGTACCGTGCGATGTTGGCGTGCAGGAGCGACCGTTGTGCAGGTTAAAAGGAAAGCAGTGCTCAAAATTTTCGGAGCCCCTCCACTTCGGCGTCCCTCGTCATCATAACGTGTTTTTTTGACGTAAAACCCAACTTATTATCGTTGTTAATACAGGTAATTTATAACTGCTGGCTGAAATACAGCAGCCACTACAGTATGAAAGTGGCGCGCCGTCAATGGCTTTTCAATACAAATTGATCGAAATATTAAACCACGTTCATGAGTCAACATCATCGTGAATGTCATGATGGAGATAGTGGATTGCTGACGGTCGGTTCGGTGATGCTGGAGTTTCAAGCGGGAACGCCTTCATCCTGTGATCAGAATCGTGATCAGTCTAGCATCCATAGTCTCGTAGTACCTTGGGCAGCAGCATGCATCGTGGTGATTCCATGGTTGAAACGAGAAACATAACACCCCTCTCTCTTTCAACGTGGCCTTCCTCCGAGGTTTATCCATCGCTGCTTTACTATTCGAAATATTACGAAACATATTCGGCTGGTATTTCTGATACGCAGTATTCGATTGCTTATTCGAAACGTTCGAATATTCGCACTCCGCTAATTAGGACCGTTTTACTTCCGCATTAACCAGCAATGGTGTTTTGGCGCCCTGCAAACAGGCTGCAAATCGATTGGTATGTGCTGTATACCGTATTTTACTCGATTGTAGCGCGAGGGCTGACTTTCAATTGCATCTAGGAAGGAAAAAAAAAAAACGTTATTATGGTATACTCCACCGTAGCGCGAGAAAGTCCACTGAAGGTGGCAAAAATCTGAGAATAGAGAACAGTCGGGTAAATACGGTATTTCCTAGCTGTTCTTTTCAGCACTTAGTCGTGCCGGCACTGGTGTCAGCCGTAGAAGCGTGGCCTTTTGAATGCTACGTTTTTTTTTTTTTTTTTGTTGCTTGCGCGTTTCTATTTTTTTTTCTTCGAGCATCGGCGCCGAAGTTCTAACGTCACCGCCGGCGTCATTCGCGTTGCGCCATCATCGGTCACGTCAGGCCGATTTGTCTCGCTGCGGCAGCTTCGGATTCGGCTACGCACGGCCCTCTTTTCGTGCCTCTTCGCGCACTTATTTTTTTGAAGGGCTTCCCTGCTATTTTACGTCTCCTCCGCGCGTTTCTCTCTCGCTCGTTGCTCTCATTGGCTCGACTCGGGTCAAGGCCAGGGCTATGTTAAGAGCGGCCCTCGGGGTTTGCGTCCGTCGCCCGCCGCCTTCCCAAACCGGACGTCCACGTCAGCGCGTTCATCTCGGTCCTCGCGCAAGCGCACACCTCCCCGCCCGTGTGCGTCACGCTACAAGTGCAAAGGAAAGGGTTGCAATTAGTTGCTGTCAATCGCTTCGATGTGGAACCTGCTGTGATCTGTCGCTAATTGCATGAACCGATTACGCGCGAGAGATAAAAATCGGGGGGTACGGTTTGACGTATCGTTCGGGAAAGCGTATCAAGGTCGCAGGATAAGCCGTGACAATCTTCGGGCGATGCACGTATGTGGTTAACGCTCTAGGAACGATCGCTTGCAATCACGTGCGTTTCCCACGATACCTCCTGCATCTCTGTGTTAATGACTGTGCTTCTAGGGGCGTTTAAATGGTTTTTTTTTTGTTCACTGTTTTGAAGTGTAGAATGTCTTACCCACCAATGTAGAAACCCATCATTTGCTCAATTCGAGTTCTACGTTTCTATTGAGTGTTCGTGCTCTATTGACATTCGTGTTGAGTGTGTCCTGTTTTATTTTACAGCTTTTGAATTTGCTCCTCCCCACTATTGCTAGGATGACGCCAGTGAGGGCACGAGGGGTTAGCCCGCCCCCATGAAACATTTAGACCCCCTCCCCCAGGAGCAAACTTAAGTTTCCCCCGAAGGGTCTGGTCTCTCTTGTGGGCAAACACATGGCGTCCCTATTCTCTTCTGGGAATAACCCTTCTGGGCTTCTACATGTTGAAATAGAACAGCAAAATAAGTAAGTCTATTGTAGTTTTTCTTTTCATCAAGTTTTCTTTCATCGGTGATTGTCTGCGATAAGATAACGGTGGACTTCCTTGGCATCTGGCTGGTTTCTCATGTATTTCTGCCTGCCTTTTTTTTTTTCTTTCTTTCTTCGCAGGGCTTCGTTAATTCCGGTTACGCCGTCAACGGCATCGCTGCGCACGTGAGTACTTATCTCCGTTGTCTCCCACGTCCATCCCCCTAAGCCCCCCCCCCCTGCCTAATTTAATACTAAAGCCACCAGGTGAACATATGACGCCAGTGGTCCTTCCTTGCGGGAACTGCAACAAGCTTGTCGGTTCAGCCAGCAACCTCCTGGTTTCGGAAGAGCTCAGAATTGTGAAATTGGCTTATTTTCGGGAAAGTATGACGTTATAAACGCATCGCTGCGAAATGATCGTGGATTCGCGGTGGAGAGGAAGGTACCCGCTGTGGAACTGTTTGGACAGAGTAAGGCCCGATATCTGAGAAAATGTATCACAATGTGAGACTTGTTTGGCTGTTGCATCTGACGATGACACCCGCAGCAATAGGAATGCGTTCGGCCAGTAAAAGCTTCTCTGACAATTTGATCGATGACCCTCGAAGGAACTCAGCCGCCTGCTTTCCCTAAACTGTTCCGGGCGTCTCTCTCAAATGGGGTAATTAATCGACATCATGCTATTCCATTGTAAAGCTCCATGCATCCGCAGACGGCTCGGAGTGCGAATTTTGGACGAGATGTGCGTGCCCCGTGCTGTCCAGGGGCCGGGGCCAGGATTTTCGTGGGGAGGGGTGGTGCTTTCCGCTGTGTGTTTCTCCGTGCACGGCATAGTTAGGAAACCGCCATTCGTGTCATAGCGCCTGTGGAATAGTTCCCAAAGTAACCGTTGGAGCTCTGGGGCGTGTTTCGTTGGCGTATCGTATAGCCCCCCTGCAACCCTGCGTACGTATATGCCTGAAGTCATTGCGGCTTGACGCTCTAGCCTGAATCACGACAGATACATCGAATTATATTCTATAAGCTGTTGTCCTCGCGTCTTCGTTGTCATTACCAAAGCTGCACTAATGCTAGGTATTGGCGATAAAGGAGAAGCATTACTATAACATAAGCCGATTCTCGCCGTTTGCTTGTTCCTGTAGAGGTAAAAAAAAGGTCGTTCTCCGCACGCGGAGCTTTAGCAGTAGGCAACACACAGGGCGTTGCGCCGAATATCTCTCCCGTGCGAACCGGAGGAAAAAAAAGCGAGAGAGAGAGAGGAGAGAGAGACGTCGGCCCTGCCGCCGCCGGGAGGCGAGAAAACGGGGCACGCCGCCGACGCGTGCGCGCGCTCACTCGCCGCCGCCGTCGGACTGGTTTCGACGCCCGCCATTCGCTCGTCGCCCCTCCTCCTTTCCTCTATCTCCTGCCGTTCTCTTTCCCACTGTCCTCTCTCTCATGGACTCGCTGCGGTGGCTGCGCGAGCGATTGTTCTTCCGCACCCCCGCTACCGCTCTTGTCTCGTACCTTCTCTCTCCCTCACTAGTTGTTCCCTTTTCGTACCTACTTCTTTCGGGTCTGATCCGACTCTTTCTGTGTTTGTGTGTACGTTGTTTTCGCCCTTGCATTTCCTCCTCCGATGCGTCCCTTTTTTCTGGATGCGTTCTTGTCCAGTCTTTCTCCTCTCTTTATTCTCTCTCCTCGCCGTCTTCTTACACCCCGGATCAGACTCTCTCAGCTGTTTTTTTTTTTTTGCGTATGCGTTTTTGCTCTCGACTTCTTTCTTCTTCGCTTTTTCTTTATCGTATGCGTGTGTCGGTCCCTGCCCCTTCTCTCCGTAACACTCATTTTTTTTTTTGGGGGGGGGGGGGGAGGGGATTTCTTCTAACGGGAGCGAATCGTGGGTGGGTTTGCCTATTTGTTCATGCTTGGCCTCCGCCCTTTCTTTTTTTCACGCTGTCGTCTTCTTTCTATTTCCCTTTTCGCTTTTTTTTTTTACTTCGCTCCCGCGTTTCCTTCTCGCTGCCACGTCGCCTCTCCGCTCGATCTTTACCCAGCTCTCCGCTATTGTTTTTTTTTTTAGCCTCTATTCTTTTCTGCTGCGTCGTATTTTTTCTTGCCTTCTCTGACAACGTATTTATTTTCGCCCTCTCCATCTCTCCGTTCTTCTCAGCTCCTTTCTTCCTCTTTGCTGGGTTGTTCTGTTCGCGAATCTTCTTCGCTCGAGTGCGCGCTCGATGCCCTTTTTTTCTGTTTTTTTTTAATTCTCTCCAGTCTTTGCCTTGTATCTTTTTTTTTTTTTTTGCTGCGCTGCTCCTCGTTTCTTTGCTGTTTGGCCACTGCTTGCTTCGTCCTCTCCGCTTCTTTTTTTGCCGGCCGCGGCGATTGGATGATCGCCTGTTGCTTGCGTGCCCGCCCTCCTTCCATGCGGGGTTATCCTGCTTCCTTTTCCGTCATTCGCGAATTCGTTTTGATTCCTAGCAGATACCCCCTCTCCCACCCTCCTTACACACACCTTCGCTGTTTCCTCACTTTCTCTTGGAGTACATGTTTGATAAGATGTGTCGGCTTCAAGCAGGACAGGTGCTTGTTTCCAGGTGGTGAGTTCGGTGGCATACTGCACACATACGATAAGCCGCCACGAAAAAAAAAGGACAACAGCACTGCTTGAAAATCCTGACAATAAAAACGCACAAGGACGGGAACTGCCTCTCTTCAAGCGAAATAATGATGACAGTGATTGATATTGTGTCACCTGCCTCGGTGGTCTTGTGGTTATGGTGCGTGACGCTGACCCGCGCGTCACAGGATCAAATGACAATCGCGTGGCATATAATCAATGTAATAGCATTCAATATGCAGTGATGGAAGTGCTGCTCCAAAACGACACGGAGACAATGAGAATGACGAACTTTTACCGTTTGACCGACTCGTCAGTCCCAAAGAAACAAAGAAGAATCTATGTGCTACCATCCCGATGTGCTTACCAGTGTGCAGCATTATCGGCTCTGATCTCATTTATGCAACAAGTATATGCATATTAAGCATATAGCTCACTTGGATGTCATTTTTTTTTTCTCAGATAGTTCATTTGGTTGTCTTTTTTCCGCGGTCAGACATGTAGGCTAATGTGGTAAAATGTGAAAACGAGCGGGATTGCTTTTACTTCATACCGATTATCTACGGCTTATTTGGCACCAGTTATGTGGGACAGTGGTTACTTCTTAAATGTGGGGCTCAGCTTTTCCTGTTCGATTTCTGTCACATGTACTAGTATTTTAAATTGTAGCTCATTTTACAGCATATTTTTTTACAACTTGCCATTGTTTTATACATGAACTTTGCATTGATGGTTTTCTGTTAAATATACTTCATAATAAATATGAATATTTATGAGATGCTTCGACAATGCTCTCAACTGCAATTAATGCATGGCAAATTTAATATCTGCTCCTAAAAACCAATGGCTTCTCTAAACTAGCATTTCTTCCGCCTTTGAAAACACTTGCAGCTGCTGCAAAACAGTCCAGAAAGTAAAAAGGCACTTCCATCGCTGGATATGCAGCATCACAGATAATGCGGCAGTGGTGGCATTGTATCTGAGTGAAAAATCTCGTGGATGCGAGGAATAAAAACCATAGTTTGAGCTAGAATTGAACTGGAAATTCTGTGTGGCTGTTAAGTATTGCACAAGACAGGCACTCCATTGCTTGAAACTGCTGAAGAAAGACCCTATATGGTCATGTCAGGCAAGAAGCGTATGTGTAATGTCGCATAACAGAAGCGCAGAAATGCACCGGGCATCGCACCATGCGAATCGCATGGCGAGAAAGTGATGTTAAAGCATTTCAACGGGCTCGACTATAATTGACCATCTGCCACAGCATTAACAAAGAAAGTATGCTGTAGTGTTGGTGGGAGCGTTGCTTTACAGACGTTGCAGTGCGTACTTAGCTGTATCACGAAAGGTTGAATCATAGCGTGGTGGGTACTTCGCAACTTCACTCGTAAGTACCTCAGGGGAATTCACGATGGCCAGCATCACGCGCACTGGGGTTACTTCATGGCAGAGTTCAAATCTCCTGCGAGTAATGGTATATGGCAAGCGAACGAGAAAGCGATGCGCACAGGTCTCGATGCACGCTATCGCATTTCACTCTTGAAAACCTTAAAGGGGCCCTTTAGAATTTTTGAGTAGTCATTATTGGATTTATTGAAGAAGTTTATTGGCTCTTGAATCGACCGTCTTGAAAATTTAAAAACCCGTCGAGCACATGCGGAGTTACAGGAACTTTTTCACATGCTTCAAGCACTCACTCTCTCCTTTCGTACCAGCGAGTGCTTTAAAAGCTACGCGAAAAGGAAGACGACAGCACTGCAAGATGTACTCCTTCGTCAGCGCGCGTCTGTACCGAGCACTTTCTTGTTTTTATAAGAATGTGCCTTTTATTTTAGCGTGATCTTGAGCGCGGGCACGTGGCGGCCTCTCGTGGCATTTGCAGTAACCATGCAACTCGCGATGCTTATATGGGCTAATGGCCGTGGACTTTGGGGTGGACTTTAGGTTTTTGGCACCTTCATTTGGGTTTATGACTTCATTGTTGAGACAACAGCGAAAGTATAATAGATGACTTTATGATATGATTGCTAGTTTGAGGTCGTGTGCTGTATTATAAGGTGTGACTCGCATGTTCTCGGGAGCCTTGATAACCGATTGGCAGCGTTTTCTCACCGTGTTCAAAGAGTTTGCCCGAATTTGGCACTTTCATTAAACCTTTCAGCGCTGGATTTTTTTCTTTTGGTCGGATACATTTTTTGTGCATGTTTTTCTCGTATTTAGGACCTCAGAAGACCACAAACAAAAAATTGGACCAGTGGTGCAAGTATTTTTGGATTAATTAACGTGGCATCAAATTAGGTCATCAGGGCTCACGGATTGGAAAATGAGAAAAATGGCTTCTTTTTCGCTGCTAATCTATAGTGTACGCATGATGTGAACCAACATCTTACTTGTCAGCCTAATAATCACTGAAACAGCTTCAATGCGTCGTCCCGAAAATCGCGCTTACTCGCCTCACCTTATGCACCTCGGCTTCACCGATGACCTTTGTCGTGCTTCTTTTTTGTGGCTGCTTGCTCCACAAACGAGCCTGCAATATTTATGCCAATTGCAGTGGTTGATCATTGAAGAACTATGCCCCCAAGGACGAGTTGTATTGTTTACGTTTCCGAGATACTAGGGGAAATGTTGTGCGGTGGTGTCAATTGACACCGCCAGAGCCGGAAGGGTTAAGCGTTCTTCGGACTTATTAAAGCTTAACACTTGCTCAAAGCCACCTGTTTATACAGGAGGCTTATAAGGAGGAGTAAGCACAGCTTTTAGAATCTGTGTCAGCACACACAGATGCCAAGGTACTGTAGCTCTCTACTACAATATTTTTGAGACGTGTTATCTTGAAACAGCGAGGTAGTTGCACAACTAGGTAATTACAAAACACGAGGTGGTATACCAATCGATACTCAATTGTTACGAAGGCTGCTGTACAGTGCTTCTACATTATGAGAGCACATGTACTCACACATTTTTAGTCTGGCAGTATTCAGTGCTCTTCTTGTATGCAGTATGAATCCGGTTAAATCTAATTATCGTCTCACGCTTCTTCTTTTCGTACATGTTCATCAATTCACGGAACCCTGAAGTGCCAACAACAGGCCACTTGTCGCTGCTGTATGGTCAGTGCTAATGGCAACTTGCTTGATCATGTGCAAAGAAGTGACTAAAAAAGCAGCTATGATGTCTGAAAAAAGCGACGGCACTGCCCGATTTTTCTAATCGGACAGGCTTTCCGAAATTAACCCTTTGATGCCCAAACTTTTAATGTGGTATTCAAAGTTAATGAAAAAATTCGCATCACCTTAGGGCACGTACGTGCGTCAGAATTTTTGTTATCAGGAAAAAGAAAACATTTGTGGGGTAACTGGAGAAGAGTTGTTGCACCTGAGCAGCATTCGAGCACTGTCGTGCCTACATCTCAGGGGAAAGAGATGCTTGTTGATGCTTGTTAATTCACTCATTTAGCGTTCCTTTTGTGTGCTAATTTGTTTCATGTTATGACTCATTCCATCAAATTCTGTAGCCATCCTTGCAATGTCTCGCAATGAGACGGCAGTATATGTAAATGAAAGATAATACGAGGAGTTTCGCTTGTTTGCTTTTATTTTTCACACCAGATGAATATTTTCACACACTCAATAATTGAGCCTCTTCCGTTTCTGGATGTCTTCAGATCGGTGGTGGTTACCCACGTACGTCGCGTGCACATTTTGTCATAGGCTGCTGGAGGCCTGTGTATTGCACATAAATAAGCAATGGCTGCCAGCTGTGTCGGTTCGCGGAAGCTCCTGTTGCCCAATCGCAATAAATACTATCTTGATCATTCCATGGATAGCATGGGAAAGGGTGAGAAAAGTTCAGGACCTCTTCCCTTACGGGAAAATGGGTGCATGCGAAACTTTGTTTAGGTGTGTCTGCTATACTACTTCTTTCTTTCTTCCTTTCTATTCGTGGTGGAAGGTAAACAGCTCCGATTGGTACAAGAAAATCAGGCAACGCAAACCACCCGGGGGTTCATCTCCAGTGGTTTGCATCGTCTAATTTTCTTGTAACATGTATAGCCCAACAAGAAGTTTTACTGAAGCTCTGATTAGTTGCGCCTGTGCAGTTGGCATCGTGCCAAATGAGTGGCATTTCGGTGCCGGAACGTGGGATGATACCCGTTCACATCTAGGCAGCAACGAAATATGGCAGCGCTAAATGACGAGTATCAGAGACTGTTGATCGCCGACAAAGCCACGATACAGAGAGAGCATCAGTTATTCGAGAATGAAGCGTACAAAAACGCACGCGACTGGCGCACCTTTTTGTACCTAGCCGGCGCTCGGTCCTTCACATATGACTTTGCCGCCACCCTAATAACTAGCCTTGCTTGAACAGCGTTCTTAAGAACAATGGCTGCTCCTGTGCTATGCTGGGTATCAAAAGGTTTGCACAATGTGCTTTCGGGGATTATTTACATGAGTCTACGATGAGGTCTCACTCTTCTTTCTTTTTTCCTTATATAATGTACTCTCACGTAAGAGAAATGTGAGGCTGATGCTTGTACTGTATTACTACGCTCTTCTTTCTCTGTAGGGGGCTCTGTTTCATTCAGGGGGAGACCTTGTGGGCATTTTTTTTTTTTTTTGGTTGCATTTTGGCATTGGATCGAAAGCACAATGTTGTGTTAGGGTTTAATGTAGATGTCTAGTCACGGCTTTGCACAGTCGTTTTTATCTTTGGTGCCTATGCATTTGTGGTGTTAGAGTTTTTATTTGGTGTTTGCTAAATGCTTGTTCAGCACCTCCTAAATGTGTACTTAATTAGGCGAATGTTAGAAAACACCAGGGGATCAAAATTTCTGGAGTCTTCCTCTGGTCTGTGCCTTGTAATCATACTGTGGTTTGGCATGTAAAACCTGGTATATTACTGGTTGGACAATGATGGTTTTCTGTTTTCTGTATCTGCCTTTGAAGGTTCCCATGCAATCGTCTTGCGATATTCGCAGAGGCGTCGAGATATTATTGTGGGGATAGCGTAGTACTGTACTTGCGAATATGGATGTTACAGGTACATGCAGTTTTGCGGCTGTACAATGAAACAACATGTAGGAACATGTGGAAAAAAGCTATCGACAGCTTGATCAAGCCGCAGGCCCCTGCATTGGCGTTCACAGCACCGACATAAACACAATTAGCCTGCAATTCGGGAAAATGATGGACAGTGTAATGGTGCACAAAAAGCTGTAGTACATCTTTGGGAATATCAGTGTAGTCATCCTTGTCAATATTGGCTATTATTAGTCTTGTAGAGACTGGAAAATCTGAATAGTTCGAAAGACAGTATTGCCCAATCTTTCTGTTTTACATCTGTACGTTGCTGTGCCTAAATGATTGAAACTTCTTGCATGCCAAGTATCAGGGATATTGAGAAATAGAGGTGCTTTTCCGTGCGGTACCATTGCATGAGCGCTATTCAAGGGGAGAATTCTTCGTTCGGTCCTTTCTGTTTCTTCCAGAATCCTTCGGCACCAAGCCCGCTGGGTCAGATGCCACCCAATGAGGGCATGCCCGGTGGCCCCATGCCACCGGGCGGATTCTTTCCTGTGAGTACTCAACTCCTTCAGTTGTGCACCTTGCAGGGCTCGGTAAACAGGTGCAGCGAACGTAACTTTGGCTGATGTTCAGTAAATAAAGCATTGTTGTAGCGGAATCACTATTTCGAGGCTCTTTCTTCTTTTTTCATCTTGATAGACTTTGTCGGGCTTAACCCCCCATCTTGAAGCTGCCTCTAGTTTCATGTCATTGCCATAAATGTAACATAAAGCTGGCGCGCAATAGAAAGTTTGTCTAGTTAGAATACTTGCATGATTGATGCAGCTCAGCAGACAAAGACGTAAACGACAGCGCTCATCCTATGCACTCTGTTTTTTACGCCTTCAACTTTAGCGCTGCATAAAACGTGTAGTGTGATGCGTTTAGCTTTTGTAATTACACACGTAATACAAGTGGATATAAGTATCGATATCATCACTATTGTAGCCAATTCGGTGTTGCGCAATTATGACGGTGGCTGTCGTAGCTGTGCAAGTTGTCCCTGCAATTGCAGGCACTGCTTGCTTCTTCAGAGCCGATCCTATTTCTGTAGCATTTGTGCCCCAGGATTTGTTCTGGCACACGCATCTAAAATGAAGTGTCTATAAGTGCACTGGCACAATTTTTTTTTTTAATCCTAAAAGCTGCAGTTATTTTGCCCTTGTGCTATGAGATGTGACAGATGTAAGTGTAACTTCAGTCATTGAACATGCAATGCAAAGCACATGCAGGCCACGTTTAGCCAAAGGGTTAGAGCAGACCTGTGTAGTCTATGCAGTGCGGCCCAAATGACTGCCTTCACTGTGGTAAAACAAGAAAAAGAAAAGTATATGCATAAGGTGCTGCGCGTGCATGCTTGAGCTATTGTGCTGACCTGTGCGCTTGTGTCTCCCGTGGTGGTGTAGCTCTGTGTCGTGTGTAGTGTTTACGAATGCGCCGTTCGAGGTGCCGCATTGCCGCTTGTGTTGTTGTTGTTGTTGTTGCTGTTGTTGTGACCGGAGAGAAACGAAGGAAAATGTCTGAGGCACCCCTTCTTTTTCTCTCTTTCTCTCTCTCTCTTTCCCCTTTGTGCTCTCGTTTTGTTTTGTTTCCTTCTTTATTTCTCACTTGTCTTTCTTTTCTGTTTCTCTCTCCCTCCTCTTTCTTATTCCCTCGCTGTTATCTCCCTAACACACACTCACTCTCTCACACTGCAACGTTTGACTGATGGTTTTGCCTCCTGCCTTCCTCACGCTTCTCTCTCTCTCGTTCGACTCTCTCGACCTTCCTCGGCTCACTTCCGCACTTCCTGTCACACCCTCTACCTCGCTCTCGGAAAACCCAAATAAAAACGATGCTGGTCACTTGCATATGGCTTCCCCCTCGCTTGCTGCTTTGGGATGGGTGCGCTTATCTGTGCTGCTTTTTGTCTGTGGCTGACCCTAACAATCTGTTATGTGCTCCCTCCCCTTTTTCCTCATCCAATGTGCTTTTGCCTCGTGTGCCTAACCTTCCGTACCTTTGTTTCCTGTGCGGCGGCCCCTCTCTACTTGAATGTCGACTTGAACCTTGACCGTCCTTTCTGTTGTCATTAATGAATGGCGTAACTCGCTTTCCATTTCCCTAATCATCCCGTCACTTTTTGACCTTCTGTGGCTGCTCCTCCTTGCATTCTCATCTACCCTTTCTCTTTTCTTACATGTTTACCCTCATTCTTCTACATGCGTTTATTCCCACTCTTTTGCTTGTGTGCCTCTTTCATGTTCTGTTTGGTGTCGTCCGTCCACTTTTTTGTTTGTTGTTCTGTCCCAAACGACTTTGTTTTCTCCTCCTCTCCCGTTTTTGTCATTTCTCTTTCCACTGCTGCCGCTGTGGTGTTTTTGTCGTCCCCTGCCCCCCTCCTCCATGTGTATGTCTGTGTGTGACCCTCCCCCATACTCCTCCCACCCACCAGCAGAACTCGCACATGAGGCCTTCGCCGCCACAGCAGCCCGCCAATCAACCGTCCCCTCACCCCCAGCCCCCTCCCCCTCACAGTCAGATGATGCAGAACCAGGTGAGGAACAAAATGCCCCTCTCTCACTTTGCATCTCTCTCTCTCTCCTTCTCACCCCACTCCCTCTTCTTCATGGATTCTTTTGTATTTTATTTTGTTTGGGCAGTCTTTGTTCTTTATGTTTCACGGAGATTTTCTATGTGCTCAGCGTAGTTTTTGAATACGACTTTTGTTTCTGCTCATACGTATTGTTTCCAGACTTTCTTTAGTTCTGCCCTTTCTTGCCACATCTTGGTTTGGTTGATGTCTTTCTTTTCCGTGGACTTATTGTGTCTGCTTGAAGTGACAGCTTGAATGTGGAATGGCTTATGGTAAAATAGCAGCGGCATTCTAAGTGTACACTAACTAGAGAAACGGTTTATCCGTGTAAGCGTAGCTCTCTTGTGCAATACTAACACTGCTCTTGCCACACTAAAGTGCTTGGTAAACCAGGAAACATGTAAAAAAGAATACTGGGAAGCATTGCCTTGACGTTGCCTGGTCAACTTGATGTTAAGTTGTGGATGTTAATTCCACCTGCTTGGGCCCACATAGTTTTTCTTTATTGGTAAAGATTTATGGGAGTGTGTTCTAAGGGATTCAGAGACCCGGCATCGCAAGTTTTTGAAGCACTCAATAAAGAAACCATGCAGAAGTCGGAAAGAATTCCTCGAAATTTGTAACATTATGATAACATGAGAAGTATCAGGTATTCCCACAAACAATTATCGACACTTAGATACATATCACAAGTGTTTACCTGTGGGCGCATTTACCCTCGTTTGACTGATAATAAACCTGGGATGGTGAAATTAACTAAACAGAAAATTTGGAGTTGAAGAAATACTGCGTGCTGTGAGACTGTGGCCGGCACTCTCATTGGCTTTACAGTTTAGCCGCATTTGCGCACCAAGCCTGTCTGCAGTTTTCGTATGTGCATGTCACCTTTCGATGCTGTAGGATCAGGGTCGTGTCAAAGCATTGTGCTGTCGGCTGTGTTGAGCATGCCCGCCACGTCTGATGCATAGAGCCCACTCGAAGTTTGCCCCTGATCTCTCTATGTTCAGTAGAGGAAGGACTTTGCAACTTGCTCTAAGCGGTGAATTTCAGCTGCACGCTGTTAAAATGACATATTTCGAGATGTGCGCGCATTGGTTGTGCTAGGCGCTTAATCAAATGGGGCAGATTAGCTATGCAGGGTGCATGAAATGGTGTTTCTTGTAATGAATGTATCTCCTGCAAGTGGCATGAGGCACAGCAGTCTAGTTGGTCCCGTGGTTAATAGGTAAATTGTAGTGAAGCACTGTTGACAAAAATCAATATTACTCATCATGGGTGATTGGGACGACTTGACTGAATTTGGCCTCCAAGATTCGGGGCATAGCAGTTTTGTTGGAAGGGATGAGAATGGCTGAGGAATTGCCAACGTCGTCATTGCAGAATGTCAACATTGAGTGAGCTTTCTAATGCTTTAGAACTGCTCGGATTGATTCAGTGATTGCTTTTGGTGGCTAGCCAAGTGGTGAATCGTCCTGCATCTCCATGTATGATTCAGCATAAGAAGGGATCTTTGCTAAAACCTGATTGCTGCCTTTGTTGCAAAGCTTGCGAACGCTTGCGGAGCAGCATTATTTACGCTTGTGGAGCAGCTTGTAAAATGCTTGCGGACCAGTGTTGTCTTGCAATCTACCTGTGGCTGCAGTTAATGTTGTCGTGCCTTTTATTTTTATCTTTAAATTCCGGGCCACATAGTTAGTTGTTATGGCATATTAGTCCTTTGCATGGGACTAATATAGTTAGCATGCTATGTGCTTGGGTGTTGGGAAAATTGGGGGAATCGAATGCAGCCATGGCTCTATGACTGTTCAAAGACTGAGAGCTTGAAGAAGCAAATTCAAATGCTGGCCACGACAGGCCACGTTTTGCGTCGTCCCCCAATTTGCGTACACAATCGGCTCATTTATGTGCCGAGATTAAAAAAAAAATGCACTTTTACTTGATCAACAGAGCTCTGTTCAGCACTGTTCTTGTCCGTTCCTTTTAGTAGACCTTCTGGTAGGGATAGGTTGGTATGAATAGTATGTGTTTTGCGACTACGAAAGCTCTGCACCCAACTTTTGTTGTTAAAGCATTGTACATGTTTTCTGTAGTTTAGGCTGGCAAGCTTGTAACATTCACTGCTTGATCATATGGGAAACAAAGGGAAACTTGGTGCACAGAAACAATAATATCTCTGACCAAAGTTTGTGGCTCTAACCTCGCACCCTGGTACTGGAGAAAATGTAAGCGTATGCGTTCAACTGTGTTTGTTCGTTACTAGTCATGTTGACAGAAGGCTTTAGCAAGGAGTGCAATTACAGCTCCTTAATAGAGAGCTTTCTTTTGGGGACTCGCAACTATATTGTATAGCAAGTTGGGACACGAAAGGAGTAAAAAAAAATCTAATGCTTAAAACACTGTGTGAAGCTGTGCACTGTCCCGAAGTTGAAATTTTGCGCAGATGCTTGTGCTAGTTTTCCAGTGGGAGGCGATTGTTTGCGAGGAATCGGGAACAAGCCTGAGCACCACATTGTAAGGAAAGCATGAACTTTTGTCTTGTATCGAGGAGAACTATTTCAACAGTCGTTTATGTGAGGGGTGCAACCAGCGGTCATATGTTACATAAAATTTAAAAAAAAATGTGGCTGGGGGTCATCGCCTTTGTCTGTACTTTAAAGGCAACCTGTGCAAGTGGCAGAGGTTTTCTGATGTTCATTCATAGGATGGGAACGTCTTTCAGCGTCAGTTTTGTCACCAGTACTGAGAATAATGATATGCTTACGTGTTCCGGAGGGCGTACTAGTCCAGCACCGAGGATGGTGGCATCTCATGCAGTGTAGCGATTGGTTGGTTTGTAGGGCCAATGGGACGCAGTGTTATAAATTTTTTATATGACCATAAGTGATTAGAAGGCCTCTGAAAGGGTTATGGTATCTGCTTTAGCAACTTGTTTAGAAGTTCGTGTTCACTGTAATACTGGCATAGGTATTCCACAACATCCAAAACCAATGATGCTTGCAGGCAAGGAATGTCTTTTTTTTTAACATTAAAAGTGTCCAAGGGCTGCTTGATGGCCATTAGAGCATATTCCATAATTGTTGTTCACTTTCTTATGACTGAGTTTTGGGTAATGTACACTATTTTCATTGCTGGGTAACATTTGAGAGTGTGGACATACAGTGAAAGCTCGTAAATTCGACACATGTAAATCGTACACATTCTCTGGCCCAGGAAAACCTATTTTTTGTTCGGTGGCCTTGAACTTGTGTTAATTTGGTCATATTCGGCCTCAAATGTGCCAACTCAAAGGAGTTGCACATTTGAGGCCGAAACGGCATTAGCGGGGAACCAGAACGAGGCGGTGCATTCTACATCGCCATTGTTGTCTGTGTAAACCCTACGATAGCGCTTGTGAGAATGTTTTGAGTCAATTCCAAGCTAGTGTGTTTTGGTTGAGGACAAAGAGGTCTCGAGCTAAAGTGGAATTGCGAAAAAAGTTGCAAATGGTGAAAATTGCTGTTTTCACGCCACTCTTATGCAAAGTAAGCACAGGATTTACCTATTCATCATGAAAGTGAGTTTGTTGACATGATGACTATTTACTTATTGTTTTCTTAATATTTCGATAATTCATTTGATATGGACATGTATTTCAGTCCTATGAAATTGGAACTAACGAGCTTTTACTGTACTTTCAAAATAATTGAACTTAATTGTTATTAGTTACTCTTTCCCGGTGCTGACAAATTAGCGTGAAGGTTTGGTATCCACTGTACGAGACGTTAACTGCGCCACGAAGTGATAACTGAATGATAAAGTGCAGTACCGCTAGTCTGCCTTGGTGCTTTTACCTATGCGTGTATATTCTGAAACGAAGCTTAGTTAGAAGTCAGCTCTCGTCCGTGTCTCCACGCTTCTTTGTTAGTTTGTATTCTTACGGCGGCCGGTAATGCCTCGTACAACGATGCTGACAATTGGCTCGCTTCCTGTGCCCGATTTCGGTGCATCAGTACCTTTAAGAGGTGACGAGTGTTTTGGCTGTCTTGAGGCAGGGGCCACTCGCGCCAATTTGTCGGGCGACCAGTGCTGGAAGTGTCCTTTTAGAGGGCCGTTTTTTCGCAGCCGTTCATGTCGCCCCGGTACCCTGGTGGACCGAGGCCGGGCGTCCGGATGCCGCAGCAGGTGGACTTCAATGTGAGTACAATTTTCTGTCCTAATCAATAATCCTTAAGACAGCGCATGCTAATATGTAAGCTTGTTGGCCTGTGTGCGGCTGTGTCCTGGTCAGGAAGCACTGGGCATAGTTGATCTCTTTTTATCGCTTCCAGTTTCTCGGAACACAACCAATACTCTTCGTACAACTGTAGTTTTCGTGCTGTTGTGCGGGCACAATCGGAAGAGTAAAAGAGTGTGCCACAAAGCATTCAAAATCTGCCGTTGTGACGTGTGTTTACTGGACTAGTGGCCATGCTTTATGAAGGTGTCAATTATGGAACTCGCCTTCATTTCCTTTGCCCAGGAAATTCCTTGGCAAAACCGTTTTTTTTTTTTTTTGTAGTGTTCCACTTCTAATAAGTTTTGGGGTGCATCCAAATAACTTCTGAGCCTCTGGCAATGTTAAAATAATTTTTGGCAACCGAGTTGTTGCAATTAGATTGAATGTTGATGAGTGTTGCCATTTTAGCAGGGAGGGACAGAAGATGTTAACCAACGCATGGATGGCTGGCGCAGTGAGCTAGATAAGGAGGCAAGGCTTTCTACGTGAGAGTGGAAGCTTTGTCAATGATTATCATCAATGTTCCCACTGTTACCGTCTTGCAGAGAGAGGGTTGAAGGAGCCTGGAAATATAGTGCCTTCAAAATGTCATCATGCGATCACAGTTATTCCAGAATACTGCACTATAGCGTCATTCAAGACGTAGATGGAGTTGTGATTGGGTTTTGGCTTTCAGCAGGTGTGGGAAGGGAAGTTTTTTGTCTTCGAACAGAGATGTCTGGTTGTCCAGTGGCATATTAATCGACGCCTCTCATTGTGCCCTTATTGCTGAAAGTTGTGTGTGTGTATAACAAAGTGGGCCATTTTTTTTTTTCTTTTCTTCTTCTACGCAGCCACCTGGTGGTGTTCCTGGTCAACCCATGATGCCAAACAGCATAGACCCTACACGACAAGGTAGGTTCACTTTAAATGTTTTTGAATTAATTTTACTAGAAGCTGATCCATTTTTTTTTTTTCCTTTCACAATTGTTTTTACCTTAGCATTCAGTGTCATTTTCTTTTTGTCTGAAATGTAGATGCAGCCCAAAATTCACTACGGTGGGAGAGATTTAAGTTTACTTGTGCCTGAACAAATTTTGATAATCAGTCTTGTCATACCGTGTTGAGCACGTGAGTATTTCTCACATGTGAAATTGAACAGGTGCAAGACAAGCCTTGAATAAATTATGAACATGTGAGTTGTGTGGTGCCTGCACTGTTAAGATCTGAGGGGGATTTCTTCTACTCTTAGTTCAATGCTGAGCCATCTGCAACTGACCTCCGCAATTACTTACCATTGTATAGATTTTCTTGTGGTTTACAGTACTTCGGTTTCAGTTCTCAAAACTGGAACGCCGACAGGCAATCACAGTCGGCCTCCATCGGGTGTTTTTGCTTTCGTAAACCCATAAGCCGACCATTCTGGTGCCCCTCGTTGTTACCAATGCTTGCTGAATGTGTCTTGTTTGTACTGTTTCATTTCAGGTGACGGAGGAGAGTTTGCTGGATGGCAAGGTGCGTTGTTCATTGCCCTCGATCGTTCCTACACGATATTCTGTGTCCAGGTGATCCTTGCACGCCATTGGGACATTTGTAACTACCGTGTCATGCATGTGTCTTGCGTGTATGTTTTGTCAAAGTTGGGAGCGATATTACCGTACTTATGTGCATAATTTGCACGCTCCTAATATTTTGCCAGCTTTTTGGGAAAAAAATGTTTACTCGCAAATTTCGCGCTTTCCGACCTGCCCGAGCCAGATCTCCGACGCGCGCACCGCTGGACATATCGATGCTTCGGCCGGGTGTACGCCTTGCCGCGCAGACGAGCGCAGTCAAACAGGCTGTGAGTGCGAAGTCCCTTCTTCCGACGACGTCTCCCAAACTAGGGTCCGTAGAGTACCGCACCCGAACACAAACCTGTTGACGTGTCGCCGGAACTACTCGAGCGTTTGCCTCCACCTATCTCCCGATCTCTACCACTGCGACAATGGCGAGAATCGCGTCACGGCACCAATGACTTTCTGCATCAAGGCGTGCGAGGGCCTGTCGCGCCAACTGTTCTCTTCGTTCTCCGCGTCATCACTGCAACACACTCTTGGTCGATTTCGGAAGTTTAGGTTTTGCCATCCGGCCGATGCGTTTTGATAGTTTCTCTACGACGGGCTACAGTAATTATATATACGGCGAAATTAAAGCTCGCTGTTGTAAATTTCGCCAAAGAAAACTGGAAGCGTGCCTCCGCGAAGCACTTCAAGAGGTCGTACTTCAGCATGACAACCGCGTGATCGGTGCGCGAGAAAGCTAATGCGCGCTTGCTCGGTGTGTGCTTGCTAATGCAAGTTTCCTACCATTGAAGGGGGGCCTTTTCAATCATGTCCGGATGCTTAGTTCTTCTGGTATCGCCTTGTCATGGGACGTAGTTTCTCCAGCATTGTCGAAAGAACTGAAGAAAACAGGGCGTTCAAAAGTGCTCGATGCAACCGAGGTCGATTCGCTTTGGGGTGGGGGTGGGGGTCGGAGTTCGTTATCAGTGATTCCCCGCTAGACCGTGTGTGACCCGATCTGTGACTGGATAAAGTACGGGCTGATTCTTTCAAAATAATAAGTACACTTTGTTTGTGGTTCAATTTATTTTTTTTTTTCATGTATATACTACGTGCATTGACACAATATTTCGTACGCGCTCGCGAAATCCTTGCGTGATATGCTCACCCCCTTTTCGGGGCCCAAAAAGTCGCGGAAAAAAGTGTGCAAATTATGCGAGTAAATACGGTATGTCAAGACCAAGGGGTTCTGACGCATGAGAAAAAAAAGTTGGCTTGTTTGCAAGAATTTGCAGGCATTTTAAAGGTTTTATTCACTGGTATATTTTTGTAGGTTTACAGCTTTTTTTGTCATAGCATGTTGCTTCCGCAGCACTTGCCTCGGCAAGTATAAAATAAAGTAAAGAGGCACTGTGCGACTTCAGAAATGTTCTTTTATAGTTTTTCTGGGTCCGAGTCTTTTCTTACAGCATTTATGGCGATAAGAAAATATTTCGAGTCTCTGCAATGCCTGTGTATAGCCAAAGAGTGGTCTAATAGCCTTTAATGAAACATAACGAGGGGCAGGTTTCGAGGTCGACTTGAATTCTCGTTGGTAGTTACCGTTTTTTTCCCCCTGGCTCCGTTGCCAGTTTTCTGCATGTGTGTCGACTGGTTACGAGTACTTTAGCCAATAGCCAGCGTTGTGTTGTGCGTCTTAAAAGGAAAAAAATTACCATCCACTCATTTGTAGCACAAAGGTAGAAATGATATGCTCGCGCATTTCTCAGAAAATTCGTCTGATTAAGGATTCAGACCCAGCAGTAACTAACACACAAACATATTACTAATTAACTGTGATTGCTGACTTTCTCTTTAAGATGTCTCTTAACTCTGCTTTGCTCTGTGATCTGCTAGTCCCCAGATTGGCTTTGATCATTGGTTTTGCGCCACTGAATTAGGGCTCGGATGAAGGTTTCGTCTATTGGAAAGCTTTTTTTGGGGGAAATTCTCATGAACTTTTTTCTCATCTTACGGGGTGTCCACAGAACTGATTTGTCTTGTGTTTGTGTTGGCCACGATCTAGTGTTAACGCTCCGTCTTCACCACGCACGTCATCTTTCAGGACCCCCGTCGATGAACCCCATGAACCCTCGAATGAACCCTCCACGGGGCCAGCCCCTCGGTCCCATGAACCCCGGGGTGAGTGGATTCCTGTGGAACTATTCTTGTCTTTCTGGGTGAAGTGCATTGCATGAGAGTACAGTGAAGGCTGGTCAATTCGTAGTTCACGGGGCTGGGAAAAATGTAAAAAATAATCAAATTCCAAGTTGAATTTTAGGGTTACAAAAAGCACCAAGAATTTGCTAAACAAATGTTTTTTACACATGAACCCGGATATCCCAAAATGGTGGCTATAACTAAGTAAAGGAAGAATAGTCTTGCAATAAGTTCTACGTGAGAGTTGCAAGATACAGTGTTAGGAATAGACCTTTATATCGAATTTTCGGATATAAGAAACCTATTTTAGTGTAAGATGCAATTTTGATACAATGAGATAGTTAATGTCCAAATCCTGTTCTTGCTTAGTTTATAGGCAGTGGAAAAGCTGCAAGTCACCGCTCACGACTTTGTTCACAAGGTGACTGCAGCTCAAAAGCGCTGTCTTAAACTAGCCCAAAACGTGCTAACCCAAAATGAACCAGAAAATTCGTTGTTGTCGTTACCACATGGTTTGCATTGATGACAATGGCAACGCAGACTGCACCATCTTGTTTAATTTTTCTGCAAACGATGTTTTTGTTCCTTTGAATCTCGTTTGTGGTGCTTCGCCCTTGGCGTGCTTGGAGAATTATCCGAATTAACTGGGTTGCAGCCAAATATGACTGAAATACTGAGTAAGATCCCATCAAGCAAGAAATCTGCTTGCCGGGATTAGAGAACCCGTCATAGTTATCGAATTTTCCTAACTAACAGGTGTACAATTAATGAGCACTTCCTGTAGTGGGGTTATTGATGGGTGGAGGTAGCTAGAGTTGCTGTGTATGCTACCTCTGGGTTGTGGAGTTTCGCATCTGCTTTCCAACAAACAATGCTAGCAACTGTGCATTGCAGAAGCTGATGCATGGGTTCATTTTTATATTTTGTGATGGTGCCAGTGAAATTCATTGATGGTTGATGGCACGGTAGCCTTGATGTCTGCAAACACGAGGGCAGCTTGTGCTGAATAGCTGTGGCTGTTTGGCAGACCTGTGTGCGATTCCGCTGTGCAAAGGTAGCATATACAGTAACTCTAAAAATACCCGATTTCTCGTGGGACCTTGATTAGTTGCTTCGCATTGTCTGTGTACTAAAGCTGAGTAATTGGGTAATTGAGTAATTGATAATTAAAAAACGAGAAGAGGGCATGTAGCTCTGTTCATACTGCTTTGTCATTGAATAAGTCATTAAATGGTAATTGCTATGAGTGGCTTTTGTCCCTGAGCCCCCCTCCCCCCCCTAAAGAAAAGAGGGAATACTTTTGGTCTAAAGATTTGGGGGGGTGTAGGAGATGGCTCTGATCCAGTAGAAGGTTTTGCCTTAACCAAGGTGGCCGTGTTATCGCTACAAGCACTGTCAAAGCTAAGAAGCACATCCTGAAAACGTCTGTGTTGTTGAGATGTTCTGATCCTAGCCTCTCAGATAAGGCCTTCATGTGGGGAGAACGTTCTTGTGGGTTTTGGATGTTTTCCATAAGAAAGATTGGGAGATTAGCGGACAATATTTGCATGAAGGAACTAGCAGAGTGCAAAGAGATAGAGAAGAAAGTTGGTTTATTTTGCAGGCTCTGAGCTTGGCAGAGTGCGAGTGGTAGAAAAGTTCTTTTCTTGAGGGGCAGTACGTTGAATTGTGCTGTGTTTTCCTGCAGAACTATGGAGGTATGAGGCCGCCGCCCAACAGCACGATGGGTCCCGGAGGTCCTAACATGCCGCCCATGTCCATGTGAGCCATCTCACTTCGCACACGTTGCGTTATCGTTGGTGTTTCGTGGTGGACGGAAATGGTGCAGCATTTCAAGTTGATTGAGAAGCTACAGCTTGCCACTCTAGTAAAGCCCAATTTGCTCTTAAACCGAGATATATCAAACCAAGATGTGTGGATTGTTATCTAGCAGATCACATATCTCGAAAATTTTGCATAAAACTTTAACAATGCACCACCGACTTGCCGGAACCTTGTTTGCCTGCACATTTTGCACATTAGCAGTGCCTTTCATTCTTCGGGTTGTCAGAAAGCGTGTGCAACACTTGCCGCACTAAACATGCGATTCCTGAACAGGGTGTTATGTTTGACCAGTTGGTGCATCGTTGCTGAAAAGGCGCGGTGCAAGCTGAATAAAATAAAAACCCTCAATCGGTCGTCTCAGTTTTCAAGCCTTTCAAAAAAGCAAATGTGATTCCTGCTCATGTGATGCAGGTTGTTGATCTTAATTTTGCAATAAATGTATTCAGAACTGGCCAACTTAAAAAAAAAAAACGTAATTGAAGTGTTCAAGAGTAAAATGTCGGGCATTTTGTGGTACCTTCAGGAAAGTGAAATTGGTCAGGTCCAGTCTTGCACATTCTTGGGAAATTGTTGGAAATTAGTTGTGGAAAATTTTCACATAAGCTACGGATAGAAACATAATTCCTCCCCTTTTGGGCTCAAATTGCAAGAAGCCCGCTTATGTCAAACTTGCAAAAAACCTGGAATTCATTGTATCGGATGATTTGATGTATAACTTTTAATGAAGTTGCATATTCTCAGTGCGAATTTCAAGGGGTAGGTTGGTTTCGTGACACTGCCCAAATTAATCTGAAAAAGATGTCTTCACAGCAATACCACGGCTTTCTTTATTTTGTATCTTTTCACGGTATGTAGTTGGGCATTCGAGGTTACATCAAGGTGTATTGGTCATACACGAGAAAACATGGTATTTATTGATGTAAATAGCTCCCTAAAATTTTATGCACAGCTGTGCCTACTCATCGGGTGCTGGAAGCATTTAGTCTGCATTGGCCATGTTCGGAGCCATCCTTGTTGAAAGGAACACCATGACGCTGCCAAGTTTTTGCTGGCGCAGCATCGAGTGAGGAGCTTCGTATATTGGCCTGTTTTATCCTCTTTACTATTGCACAGAGGTGTAGGCAATAAAAAGAGATGGCGTTTGAAATTATCATTTCACGTCGGTTCCACAAGTACTAAGAAAACATACTGTGTCAAAAATTTTTATTTCATATGGTAAAAATGGGTGTCCATTTTATCTGCCTTCCAGGCCTGGTCCCGGTGGGAGACCTTGGCAACCTAACGCGTCATCGGTGAGTACCTGCATCCTCTTGTTTTCGTTTTAAATTCTCTCTTTGACTAGTAAAGTATGCTCAGGACAGGCTTCCACGCGTATGCATTTTAAACGTTACGCAAAAGCTTTATTCAAAAGCTTATGCAAAACCTGCCGTGGTTAATTGATGGGTGAGGTTCGCGATTCTCAGCTCGGCGGGGTTCAGGTTCTATTCACGATTGCAGTGGCCACAGTTTGATAGGGACTGAAATGAAAGAACACCCCTTTATTCAAATTTAGGCACATGATAAAAGAACCTCAGGTGGTGCTAATTTCTAGAGCCCCCCCCCCAAGCCTTCAATGACTCAGTCATAATCGTATTGTCATTTTGGCTCGTAAAATCTCAGGAATTATTATCTTTGCTAATAATATTAATAATATAACTATCATATTTACTCGCAAAATAGGTGCACCCCCAGTTTGGTCTTGAGAAATCTTTTTTTTTTTTTATTTCTGCGCATAATAGGTGCATGTCGAACTTGGTCGTGACCCGTAGTTGTGTACTGTATTTGCACGGGTGCAACTCAACGCCCCTTTACTTTAACTGGAGCGAAGAAAAATTAAATAAAAGAAGACCGCGGCAGCACTGTGTCAGTTCCCATGGGCTCGCCGAGAGCGGAAGAGCGGTTGCCAGGGAGTCGAAGTCAACTTTGCATCGACACGGGGGCATAGCTTCGGCTGCGCACGCTCCGTATGGAACGCGGGATCGCTTTCCCTACGCACTGCATTTAGTTTCCTGTCAGAAAAAAAAAAAATTGTCGTTGGACGTTTGCTACCTTGCCACAAAATAAGAGCTTTTAGGCTTCTTGACGTAAGCTTGAACCTTTGCTGCCACTGCGTTGACTTCACAATGTTGGCAGGTTCTTGTCATCGTTGATTTCCTGGCTGTGAACTTAAACATCGCATTATGTGCGCTGATTTTGGATCAGTGCTTGGGCGCGGTTTTGTTCGACGCCCAATCTTCAAGTTGTCTTGTACAAACTTCCCGCGACAATATGCCGAACCGTAGGCTAGGCTTGATCAATTTTTGTGCCCTTCAGTGGCGGTCTTGAGCGATCAAAGTTGCGGTTTGGTGCGGTTCTACTTAAAGGAAAGGGCGCTTGTAACACTCGAATGGGGGTTCGCGATTCGAGTGCGATCTCTTGGATAGGGGTGAGAACTAGTGAAATCGATCGATCGTACCGTACAGTGCACGAATAATCTATGTGGCCTGAAACGTAATCGGCGAATTTTCGTGATAGCACTTTTTTTTCTTCTCTGGTTCTTGTTTTTTTGCGTTCATTCAGTTGGCAACGCGGGTCTTCCGATGTTAATTTTGTAAATTTCAATGCATCACCTGCCTTGATTCTCAGACACGCGAGACTGCATGCTTCACACGTTTTGCACCTGTATAGTCTATCAAGGAGGTTTTTTTTTCGCTGTAGGGCGGATATTCGCAGATTTCGGCGGCGTATACGTTATCGGCGATCTATGCTGTAGTCAGCAATAAAATTTTCAGAAATTTTACTCCATTTACTAGGCGCATCCCGAACTTCGAGCCGGCATTTCTGGAAAAAATGAGTGCTTATTATGCGAGTAAATATGGTATATCAGATTCTCTGCACATTGAAGTTGTAAAATTCTAGTTACATGAAGGAGTTTTTTTTTTTTTTAAGTTGTATGTCACTTTCACCAATTGGCAGTGGTGGGGGCTTTGAGTTGCAATGCCTACCTTTGACTGCACTTTGTGGTGCATGCCTTCATTTAAACAAGATTCGAGGTAGATGCAAATAAAGATGGCAGCTAGAGACTGGTAGTACTTTTACTTTTCTTGTGGCAAGCACAGTTTATCTCTCTACATTGAAGTGCAGGCAAGACGGGGATTGTGTGCATGCGTGTGTGTTTGTGCGTGTGTCAGCTCTTGAGAAAGTAAACTGCTCGGTATGATGCTGCTTTGTTTGTTTTTTGTTTTTTTCAGTCAGCATGGTGAAATATAATCGCATCTAAATGCAGTTTTGATGTGTGTTTCGGAAATTTTACATGGACTGTGAATTGTTTTTAATTTTTGGCAGTTACGATATTACATTCTTGCGCACTCCATTTTCAGCGATATATAGTCATGTGGTGATGATTTGTTTGGAGTCATGTCTCTTTTGTTTCTAATAAGGTGGCTGTGGTTTCTCTTCCTTTTCTCTCTCTACAGATGAACTACTCTTCAGCGTCACCTGGTAGCCACTATGGGGTGAGTGAGGCCGGCTGACCAGTCTATCCTCTTGCTTAGCTACTGTCCGCCGCGGGGGAGCAGTGGTCAAGGGGCTCGGCTGCTGACCCGAAGGTCGCTGGTGCGATCCCGGCTGCAGCAGCCCCATTTGGACGGAGGCGGAATGGTAGAGGCCCGTGTGCTGTGTGATGTCGGCGCACGTTAAGGGACATCAGGTGGTCCAAATTTTCATAGTCCTCCACTACGGCGTCTCTCATAATCATATCGTGGCTTTGGGACAGAAAAACTCCAGGTATTATTGAATGTTATCTTGCTTGGCTACTGTCGCATGACAACTAGAAGTACTTGCTGCGTGCGTTTCTGTTTGCACAATTGTTGTTCGTGTATGCTCCTCTCGAGCACAACACAGAAAGTTTTTACTGCATAGCCCTGGCTAAAGGCGCAGGCTTGTCATATTTTTTCGTAATGTTGGCCAGTCGTAATGTCGGCCATGTCACAAAACTGCCACTATGAACGGGTACGTGCCACAGAACTTGTGCAAGTCCCTCTACCCACCACTACAACATGACCTGTAATAGCCCTGAGAAAGAGTACAGATAGAGAAAGGAGAGACATAGATGAGAAGAATGTTTGAAAGCGGGAAAAAATTCTCGCTAAAAAAAATTCAAGAGGTGGGATTAGAACATTCTAAGCTGAGCATCCTGACCACTTGGCTATCCAAGTCTGCAAGCACAGCATAGCCTTGTATAGCATATTGTGGCGAGAAGGTGGGAAAGGGCAAAGTGCGAGGAGCCACGCGTCTTGAAGCTAACGTGTAAGTTGACGAGGATTACAAGCGGCTTTGCATGTCTTTGCGCAAGAGAGACAAATGTTTATTTAGAAACAGCGTTCCGAGCGAGGCCCGGTGTCACCCTAAGGTGGGAGGGCTTCCTAGTCCAGGAACCCTCTGGCTTCAACTGCCCTCTTGACCCTTGCGACAAGTTGTCGCTGGTCTTCCAGGTCCTCGAGGACGAGCTTGGCCTGCCACGTTTCCATTAACAATAAAACATTTTTTTTTTTGCCAGTGCTCGGAGAGCAGGTGCTGGAATCGAGGAAGATTAAACGCTCGCACTTGGTACATAAAGATGCGTGCGTGTTCTTGAATAGGGCATGTCGCTGGAGTCATTGTGTTAGCAGGTGGCCTTGCCTTCTTCAAGGCAGGTACTGGAAGTGGTTCATCTGTCCATCTCGTCCAGCTTCCGTACCTTCTCTAGTTGCTGTATTGAAGAAAACTGGACTGCACACCCCCGTCCAAGAGTATACATATCTGCCTTGCGCTCACGACATAACATGAGTGTAAATGTCTCCTGGTCGTTTGTCCAGCACGGCTGAATATGGAGGCTGGGGCGCAGTTTTGTACACGTTCTGTGATAGAATGCTCAATTGCGCCGCCCAGGATTGGTCGAGGCTTGTCTGATGGTCAGTGAGAACAGAAACCGGAAAAAGGCAGTGCTGTCAGTCATCTTGTTGTCTATTAGGCAAACACCGGGCACAGAGTGAATGGCGAAGTCATTCCGTCCCTAACAAGTTATATAAAATTGTCTCCGTCGACCCGAATTGCATTGACACGCAAGCACTCTCGGTGGAGAGCAATTCATCCTCGTTTTATACACCTAGCCTATCAAGATTGCAGCTAGAGACTGGTAGTACTTTTACTTTTCTTGTGGCAAGCACAGTTTATCTCTCTACATTGAAGTGCAGGCAAGACGGGGATTGTGTGCATGCGTGTGTGTTTGTGCGTGTGTCAGCTCTTGAGAAAGTAAACTGCTCGGTATGATGCTGCTTTGTTTGTTTTTTGTTTTTTTCAGTCAGCATGGTGAAATATAATCGCATCTAAATGCAGTTTTGATGTGTGTTTCGGAAATTTTACATGGACTGTGAATTGTTTTTAATTTTTGGCAGTTACGATATTACATTCTTGCGCACTCCATTTTCAGCGATATATAGTCATGTGGTGATGATTTGTTTGGAGTCATGTCTCTTTTGTTTCTAATAAGGTGGCTGTGGTTTCTCTTCCTTTTCTCTCTCTACAGATGAACTACTCTTCAGCGTCACCTGGTAGCCACTATGGGGTGAGTGAGGCCGGCTGACCAGTCTATCCTCTTGCTTAGCTACTGTCCGCCGCGGGGGAGCAGTGGTCAAGGGGCTCGGCTGCTGACCCGAAGGTCGCTGGTGCGATCCCGGCTGCAGCAGCCCCATTTGGACGGAGGCGGAATGGTAGAGGCCCGTGTGCTGTGTGATGTCGGCGCACGTTAAGGGACATCAGGTGGTCCAAATTTTCATAGTCCTCCACTACGGCGTCTCTCATAATCATATCGTGGCTTTGGGACAGAAAAACTCCAGGTATTATTGAATGTTATCTTGCTTGGCTACTGTCGCATGACAACTAGAAGTACTTGCTGTGTGCGTTTCTGTTTGCACAATTGTTGTTCGTGTATGCTCCTCTCGAGCACAACACAGAAAGTTTTTTACTGCATAGCCCTGGCTGAAGGCGCAGGCTATGCAGTATTATTTTTTCGTAATGTTGGCCAGTCGTAATGTCGGCCATGCCACAAAACTGCCACTATGAACGGGTACGTGCCACAGAACTTGTGCAAGTCCCTCTACCCACCACTACGGCATGACCTGTAATAGCCCTGAGAAAGAGTACAGATAGAGAAAGGAGAGACATAGATGAGAAGAATGTTATAAAAGAAGAAAAAAATTCTCGCTAAAAAAATTCATGAGGTGTGATTAGAACATTGTAAGCTGAGCATCCTGACCACTTGGCTATCCAAGCCTGCAAGCACAGCATAGCCTTGTATAGCATATTGTGGCGAGAAGGTGGGAAAGGGCAAAGTGCGAGGAGCCACGCGTCTTGAAGCTAAACGTGTAAGTTGACGAGGATTACAAGCGGCTTTGCATGTCTTTGCGCAAGAGAGACAAATGTTTATTTAGAAACAGCGTTCCGAGCGAGGCCCGGTGTCACCCTAAGGTGGGAGGGCTTCCTAGTCCAGGAACCCTCTGGCTTCGACTGCCCTCTTGACCCTTGCGACAAGTTGTCGCTGGTCTTCCAGGTCCTCGAGGACGAGCTTGGCCTGCCACGTTTCCATTAACAATAAAACATTTTTTTTGCCAGTGCTCGGAGAGCAGGTGCTAAAGGTGCTGGAATCGAGGAAGATTAAATGCTCGCACTTGGTACATAAAGATGCGTGCGTGTTCTTGAATAGGGCGTGTTGCTGGAGTCATTGTGTTAGCAGGTGGCCTTGCCTTCTTCAAGGCAGTTACTGGAAGTGGTTCATCTGTCCATCTCGTCCAGCTTCCATACCTTCTCTAGTTGCTGTATTGAAGAAAACTGGACTGCACACCCCCGTCCAAGAGTATACATCTCTGCCTTGCGCTCAAGACATAACATGAGTGTAAATGTCTCCTGGTCGTTTGTCCAGCACGGCTAAATATGGAGGCTGGGGCGCAGTTTTGTACACGTTCTGTGATAGAATGCTCAATTGCGCCGCCCAGGATTGGTCGAGGCTCGTCTGATGGTCAGTGAGAGCAGAAACCGGAAAAAGGCAGTGCTGTCAGTCATCTTGTTGCCTATTAGGCAAACACCGGGCACAGAGTGAATGGGGACGTCATTCCGTCCCTAACAAGTTATATAAAATTGTCTCCGTCGACCCGAATTGCATTGACACGCAAGCACTCTCGGTGGAGAGCAATTCATCCTCGTTTTATACACCTAGCCTATCAAGATTGCATGCAGGACAGTAGTAGTCAAGACCAGCGATAATGCTGAAGGTTTCACGACTAATGAGAGATACCATGTTCTACCGTTGACCGGATTACTGATAGCTATAATATAATCTACAATATAACATAATCTTAGGCCAATAGCTGGTGAAAATGTCCACCAGCTGTTTACTTATGAGTACTTCTGTTATGTGATACTTTCAGAAACAATAAATTTTGACTTGAACCAGCATGACCACCAAACCTCTCCTGAAATTCTGACACTACCTAGCACCTAATCAAGGCATTAACGCACAAATTGTTGGTCATTGTGCTCTTTCATTTCAAGCTGTGAAGAACAGTGTCCTCAGTTATTGATAATCAGGCATACTAATCATTGCATTAAAAAATCTATCTGGATTCATTTTTATCGGAATTCACCAAGAGACGATCTGATGTGACGCATTCTTCGGGGTGCTTTCCCTTACTTATTAGATATTTGCTTCCTTGCATTCTCTCATGATTTGTTCAGCTCTGTCACAGAATGTGTACAATACTGCCACGTGTGTTTTATTCCAATTAACCCGGGTTTTGGCCACTAAGACTGTTAGGTAATCTTGGCGCATTCGCAGTGTTTGAGAAGCTTCGCGATTGTTTGAGATTATTTTGTTGAAGTTGCGTGCAGGACGAAGTAGTCAATGACGGGACTAGTCAAGTCGCGGACGGGAGTAGTCAAGATTGCGTGCAGGACAGTAGTAGTCAAGACCAGCGATAATACTGAAGGTTCCACGACTAATGAGAGATACCACGTTCTACCGTTGACCAGATTACTGATAGCTGATGCTCTGTTCACTGCTATCAATGTACAGCATTGATTGCATGTACACTCAAACCTCATTAGAACAATGTTGTACCTTGCAAGAAAATAAGTTCATTATACCCAAAAATCTGTTATAGGTGAATTCCTAACACAAAGTTTATTGCAAGACTATTTTTCATTTACTTTGTTATAACTGATATTTCATTATATATCGGGACTCGTTATATAGAGGTTTGGGTGCACCTTGTCTCTTCGATTTCCAGGCACTAGTTCGCCCAAATAAAAAGGTTAGTCCTCGAACGCTCCAGCCTTCGTCGACGTCACGACCACGTGACATCATTGCGCGCCCCTGTGTGGGGCACGGCCGAGCCATTCTGGAGGGCACGCAGTTAAGAGTCCATCTGTTTTTTTTTTTTTTTTTTTTTTTTGCGCAGGGTCCACCGGTATCGGCATCGGGACCTCCAGGCCCCGGTACGCCCATCATGCCAAGTCCCCAAGGTGCGTGATCAGCCTGTCACCCTTTGCCAGGAGTGGATTTCTTTTTTTTTTTCTTTTTTTTTTGAGTGCCGATAAATTATGTACCCTTCCCGCCACCCACCTTCTTTCACCGCCACAGCCGTTGTTGTGCTAGTCTGTATGCACGCTTTTTGTGATCACGGCCCTGCCGATAGGTGAGCAACGTTTCTGGCCTAGTGTCTGCACGCTTATATTTATGTTGGAAAAGTATAGCTACATTACTAAGAAATAGTGAATGCCTACTTTAAACGCTTTGAAGCAGCTGCATGTGCAGTCATGGCTTTTTAGTGAATTTTGAAATGCACTTTGAGGCAAGACAGGCATATTGTAGGTAAATGATGACCTTTGATGTTAATGGATTTGGGTGAGCCAAGGAAGTGCGAATATAAAGCCAGCGTTTCAAGAAAGGAGGTTTTTTTTAATGTCTCTGGAATGACAGTACCGGAAATCATTGGTCGTTCAAAATACAATAAAAGCTTGTTAACTTGGATTTGACAGGAACAAAAAGAATTGACCAAATGATAGGTATCAACAGAGTGATGAAAAGAGGTCTCCTACATCAACACTCCTTCATACTGAAATACAAAAATACGTGTGCCATCAAGAAGAAAACATCAAGGAGACTGAAAAGAAAGGTCGTCAGCTCACACTTAAACTGAAATACAAAAATACGTGTGCCATCAAGAAGAAAACATCAAGGAGACTGAAAAGAAAGGTCGTCAGCTCAGACTTGAAATTTTCTTGCTTGATGGTATGAATTTTTTTTTTTTTTCAGTAAGCAGGTATTGACTAGCCCAACAAAAAGTTGTACTGATTTTCTTGACAAAAGTCAATTGAAAATTGACTCCTTGATTTTTTTTTTATGAATTCATAAACATCACTTTTCATTGGAGCAGCTTAGAAGTTGCAATTTTTATCTTCTTGGAACTTCTTTCACAATGCAGTTGTGGCGCAAGACCGCCATGTCTTAATAAGCCCTTGCTCTGGGCGCTTTGCGCTTGGTGCAGGATTGTGCAGGATTGTCATAATAAACCGTGCTGTGGCCACTCATGGCTAAATTAACAGCTGTTTGACTCCATTAAACGATGTATATGCTGGATATGACCGGAGAGCACTTTTGAATCATTCAATTTTTGAAATTAACAAGCTTTTGCTGTTCAAGCTTCTGCATCAAAACCCTGGCTTTGCACACAACGGCCTCTTTTGTTCACCTAGTTGTACTTACTGAGCTTTCTTGTGGTTGGGTTTTGCAGTAGCTTACCAATAGGGGAAAAAAAAAACGGCATTGAGTGAAAATTCTGCACGCAGGGGCTTTGTGTTTTAATGTGTAGCAGTGACAAAACTGGGCTTAGCCGGTAAAAGGCTTGTTCCTGCTTTTTTGTTGTTGTTTTTGTTCCTTGATGCTTTTAGCCTCTGCGCATGCATTGTCATCATTTCTTGGCACAGTTTACTCTTTTGCGAGCACAAGTTGCATTAGTAGCGTATGTATTGTACAAAGGGATGGCATAAGAATTGAATCTGGCCTTTAGGCATTATCAATCTGGCTACATTTCTCTGTTTCTTGTAGTCAGAATGCAGTGGTTTGTAACTCGTTTCCAAGCCTGGGTAAGCTTTCTAAGTGTTTTCGTCATGTCTGAACAGTGGGCCTCGAAGCTGAAGCCTATGTGTGAACACGCCCTGACACTTGCCGAGCTTTCTGCTCAACTGGTGCCACCATCAAAGTTTGGTTATGTACATTCCCCAGCTTTTTTAATGCTGTAACCTATATCGTTGTTTTTTCTATTGGTTTCTTAACTGAGCTCAGGGTTTGGGAACTAGGCTAACCGCCAAAGTGGTCTAGTAGTTACGGTATTTCACTGCTGAACCAAAGATCCCGGGATTGAATCCTGGCCACAGTGGCTGAATTTCGATGGAGGCGAATTCCTACAGGACTCTGTACTCAGGTTTAGGCTAGGTGCGCATTAAAGAACACCAGGTGGCGAAAATTTCTGGAGCCCTCTACTATGCAGTCTCTAATGACCATGTTGGGGTTTTGGGATTTAAAGTCCCAACAGTTATCATGGGAACTAGGCTTACAACTTTGGCTTGTTTGCATCTGCTGTTTTTCTAAATCGTTGTGTTCGTATGTTGAGGGAAACCTTTCCAAGACATGTCTGACGGCATGTTTGTGTGTGCTGTTGTGTGTAGTTCTAGACAAAGCGCTTGCCCGCTTCAGATCGTGTGCAACTTTTTGTCAGCACTGTTATATTATTTTTTTACTCCTTTTTGGAAGGTCACTGGGTGGTCTATCCGCAAAACTGCCCGCTACACTTTTCAGGTTGGTAAGTAGAGTGCTCTAGGGAACAATGCTCTGCTTGATTTGGCCCTGATGCGAGTGCACTTGTTTAAAGACCCTTGGGGCGGTGTTCTATAAGTGTTCGCTGAATGAACTGTCCCTTTCAGTGTGCGGCGATCAGATAGAGATCATAGCTGGGGTTCACAATTAGTACTTGCACGCTTGCTCTCGAGATTTTTCGGTTTTAGCACGCTCTAAATGAACAGTCCACTCAATGGACACCTTTGAAATGGCTTCCCTGAATGTGCAGCATGATCCGCAGTTAAAGGGAACACTCAAGTGAGGCACGTTTGATATTGCTGGCCCCTTAACTGTCAGCTCATGGCTCACGCACATCACTAGTCTGTCAAAAGGTGTCTGAATTTTGAGCCACCAGTAGTCCTGTGTAAGTCTAAGCCGCCATGTTATTCAAGTAGAGCGAAATTGGGACATGCACTGGGCACGCAACTTTTGTCCCTAAGTGTAGACCAGTATGTTGAGGGTTCGCTCTTCGCAAGAGCTGCTCACACTTTAGTGAAGCTTTCGCGCAACGGCGAACAGTGGTGGCCGAGTGCAAGGCAGAGCGCCACCCGGTGACCTTCCACCGTCGCCAACCCAGCCCTTGATTGTTGTTGTGCTGTCGCTACGCTGGCCGCCCCCGTCCCCTCCTACATGTGTTGTTGTCCCCCCTGGCGTGTGTTTGTAGGTACCCCCGGCCCCTTCTCCCCTGCCAGCCATCGAATGAGTGCCCCCAACGCTAGACGAGGTGATGATGACCTTTGACCCCAGCTGCTGCTCTGCTGTCCGCCTGACACTCCTCCTGCACGCTTTTTGTTGCGTTTGTCCCTTTCCCCTCCTCTTCTTACTTATTATTATTTTTTCATTCAGCTTGTTGGCTCTACACATTAGAGCCCCCATTTAGATTAGTACGAAAATAGGGCAGCTGTCCGAGGGGCTCATTATGTGCTATAAAACCATAAATAATGCCCCCTGGTCTGTCGGTTTTGTTCATGGTACATTCGACTGGCCACCACCACACTCTGAGCCAGGTGGCATAAATGCGGTGCTCGCTCTTGATCCGAGCTGAAGAGTTATAAGAAGGCCTGAAGAGGATGCACTTCACTGCATCTTCTGTTGCAAACAGATGATTTGCAGGGGTCACCTGATCAGATCTCGAGTCACAATTTTGAGGCCAATGTGAGAGCGCCTAAGAGTGCTCTGAGATGCGAAGGTGATGCTTTGAAAGCACCAGTCGAGCGTATAAAGAGCGCTTGATTTCGGCCAGCCAAACGTAACGCGCGTTGCCAAAGCGCTTTTGGGTGCTTGAAAACAAAGCTTCCTAGGGTTGTGGCCTCGGTTCATGCTTTTAAGGGAGGAAAAACAAAGCAAAATTCAGGCAAGACACAAGAAGAAGGCACAACAACAGCACTGACTTACAACTGACTTTTCGACATGTGGGCACATATATGCCTGGACAGTAAAAAAAAAATAAAACATATGATGGCCGCATCTCCCATCGATATGTGCCTCCGCCAGGCGCCACAAATGTGTGCTTTGCATATCGCCTATGGTTCAAGAAATCCAGTTCTTTTTGGGAAAGCGTTACAGAGGGCATGCTCACACAGTTAGTCTTGACATGTTCTATTTGCGCCACTTCAATTATTGAAGCGCTGTGGTCGTGCCTTCTTCATCTTGTGTCTTGTCTTAGTTTTGCGCTGTTTTTTTCCTCGTGAGAACGACCACTCGAATGTACCATTAGATTGGGGACTTTAAATGGCTCAAAGCAGTAAACTCGTTTGTTTTCGACGTTTTGGAACCGACTTCATTCCATCTTCAGTGGGATGCAACAGTAGGGCAACCTTTGAACTCTAGTGGCACATATTGTTGCTGTTATGTGAAGAAACATGTGCAGCGTCACAGCAATGTTGAAGTTAAACTTCGTACTAGAGAAAGTAGTTCATAATGTTGGGGGGGGGGGGGGGGAGAAAAGTAATTTAAACTCCTGACCCTTCCAGCCTTCTCTGTTCTTACCCAAATTATGAAAGATGCTTTGAAATTTTGCCCCGGTGTCCTTCTTCGTGCTCTTTTAAAGAAGGAACAAAGATGGCTCTAAAACGTCGGAAACTAAGAATCCATCTCGTGTTCCGATTCATCCCGAAAGTTCCAATGAATTTAACCCTATCTGACAGGCATTTTGTTTTATAGCTTTTAGGGGCCATTTACACTAAGTGGCCTTAGTCACATGTGTACTTGACCGAAGATTGTTCTAGTTAACCGAAGGTTGTTGTCTGAGGCCTAGGTAGTTGGAAAAAGTAATGTGCAACTTGTAACAATGAGTCTGAAAGAGATGGACACTTACAGTGCTTATGGATTGAAATGCATCAAGTTAGGTCTACGTAATATTCTCTATTTTATTCCCACGGTCTTCAGTTTAAGTCGTAACGTAGCAATTTCGACTCAAATGCTTATTTTAGCGCCAATGTGACTTTTATAGCGACCAGACTTGCAAGGACGTGACATTATCGACACGAACAATGCATAACAGTTGTACTGCTGAAAAACTTGATGTTGTTTTTGAATCCGTGAGCACTATACATACATGAATGTCATTGTTATAACCCACTAGACTTTAGCAGAAAACTCTAAAGGGAACCCATGTTGGGTATTTCTTGAAGTGTTGTGCTATAGTAGGGCGAATCATAATATACTCCCATGAATGCATGTGTGTGTGTTTATCATCGTATGTCACCAGTTACTTGGCTATCCAGGCCTTTGCAGAATCAGTCTTACATGAGCATACAGTGGCATTTTCGGACAGTCTTTCTTTCCAAAGTTAGCTTTCATAAAGTGAAAGCTTTACTTTGACTGCAAACACCTTGGCATTTGCAGTATACCTAGGTGCAGACTTCAAAATAATAATATTTGCAGATTACTGGCTTACTGGAAGCATAAATATTGGTGACCTGAGGGGGTGTTTCTGCGTGGCGGTGCTGAACTGAACTAGACAAAACACAGAGCTGTCACTGAAGTAGCTGTACTTGGAGTACTTAACTGGTGGTGTAAATATTTTTGGGAAGGTTGCACTGTTGTATTTGTTGCCTTTTTAAACTTTTTTTCTGGCAGAAGCTTTAGTCGTGTTCAAAACAAAAGGACGTGCCTATAGTTGTGTTTTAACGAAGTGTCACGAAATGTTAATGCTGGTGGCATCCAGCAACCAGCTATTCTGTAAACACCTTAGCGTGTACTAGACACTGTCTTATATCTCCAGAAAATAGATAGATGTTTATGTAAGATGAAGATTAGATAGCCCTGTCATTTTGCAGTAGGCCAAACTTTTGTTAAAGTCTCGTCTGAAGCTTGGTGCAGCTTGTTCATGACAAGTTGGCCATACTGTGACCAGAAACTAATCTTAAGAAGATAACAGTGCACACAGACGAGGACAAAGAGAAGCGAAATGGGGCACAGCGGTTGACTTGTTAATTTGTACCACCAACCAGCCCACCAAGCCGTCCAGGAGCTTGGATGAATGTCGGCGCAAATATGATAACTTGACAGCCTAATTAACAATGTATTCTATTATCTGCTCTACTGCTCTTTGTAGAGTTGTTCTTGTTTCAGCCAACAAGATTGGCTCTAGGTAGCAAAAGGAAGCTTTCTTATGACAGACGACGCTAACATAACGCAGTCGACATAAACGGGTGCAGATGGGTCGACCACACCGTAGCATGAATGACCACGGTAATGTGTGTCAAACTGTCGGCTAGAGTGAGTTGAAACGGCATGCGATTTGCGTTGTTTTATTAATGGCATTCAGCTTTCAAAGATCATTCTTGCGTCACTGAATTGGGCTGTGTTTCTTGTAGTTGGTTGATGCTGAGGCCAATGAGGCTTAGGTTGGCTTCTTGCACTGCATTTCGTACGTCAGATGTAGTGCTATGGAAACTAGTGAGGCCTCTTGATGTGTTTGCATCGAAAAATAGTTTCGTGATTTCTCCACCCCTATTGCAATTTTTTTTAGACTAAGTATTAAGTAAAGATGCTTTGTACCTTCATAAACAAGCATGATTAATTGTACGATTGTCACTACATTCTGGATAGTGTAAAATTTTTGTTTTCATACTGCGGCCTCCGTAATCAGTTCTTGTAGTGCGCAGCCGATTGTGGAGGTTGCATTTACAAACGTGACATCCGAGCGCGAGAAGTGTGGACCTGCATGTGTTTTTTTGCCAGCCGAAGTGCTTGCATGGCCTCTGAAGCATTGCATGAGTACTTAATACTATGCGGCATTCGTTTTCTGTGAAAATGAATTAATGGTACGCATTTTCTGTAAGTTGTTAAAATATGTGTTGGCGGCTTAGCTCTCAAGCTCGAAGACTAGACAAATCTGGGTACTGTCCAACATTCCCGTGGTAGCTGAATGATTGCAGCACCAGAGTTCCCTCTAGATAATTTTAAGAAACTCTATGGATCACAAAACACAAGTACAAGGCATGGATGCATGGTGTCAACTCCGCGATTTGTGATTTATGGTCTTATGTGAAGTCAGCTTTGGAGCCCAGATGAGCGTGCTAACAGCTGTAGGATGTGCATCTACAAGTCACGTTTCCATCTCTGACCTCTTTTCTTGATGCGTGCATGTGCGCAGATTCTTCAAATTCAGGAGGTGATGGAATGTACGCCATGATGAAGCCCGTTCCAGGCGGTGGAATGCCCGGCGTAAGTTTGGGGCACTGCCCCCCTTGGCGCTTTCATGCCTTTTGGCTACGTAGTGGCATTCACTATATGCGTAGACATGGAGAGAGATTGCAAGCATACCAAGGAGTGTTCACAAAACTTAATACCCTCCGTTTTTGCATGTGGCCGGCACCACTACGATTTATGTTACGACTTCTCTTGCCTTTTACGCAACAACCAAAAATTTCCGCTTCATGTACATAGACATAGGTACATGTCATGAGATTCAGTGCGTCCTGTAAGTGCCTTATGGTTATGGTGCAAAATATGATGCAGTTGTTGAAGATCTGAACCTGTTCACAACTGGATGAATGGAATGACACATTTTTTTCCACTAAATTGCAATGCTTACACTAGCGAGCAGTTTATAGTATGTTGTGTACTTGAAGCACGAGGGGTACATTATCTGTCACAAGCTTTCAGTTACGAGTGGTAGCTGTGATTTGTGCCATAGTTATTCTGCCGATAGTGTTGCTGGGAGAAAGCAAAAATGCCATGAAATGTGCCGAGTGTTGCATTCCTCCAAATTCACTTTTTGCAACTTTCTTAGTGTTAACAGCCGAGCTTGAAATGGAGTTTAGTGCTTGCTTTCCTGTTCTTGTGACTCCGTGCAACTTGCACGTGAGGTGACCTGTGCAAATGTTCTTTTTTTTCCCTTGTCTTCCTCAGCAGTTCCAGATGGGACCCGGGGGACCAGAAGGCCCCATGGGGTCAATGGGTCCTGACATGGGCCCGCCCGTCATGAATGGCATGTCCTCTGGAGGTGAGGGAGCGATCCACGTGGCGAACTGTTCCAAATTATCACCTGTCCTCCCCCCCTCCCCTCCCACAAAAAACAACAAACGAAAAAAACGAGAAAAAAAAGGTGAGGAAAAGAGGGGTATGTCAAGTCCGAAGGCTGTGCGGAACTGGGAGGCCTTCTTTGTTCGTATTGTTCTCTCTGTTTTTGTTTTCTTCTTTCCGCTGTCTTCTCTTTCTCTATTTCTTCCACTGTATTTATCTATTTCTTTTTTTCCCTTGCTCTTTTTTATTTTCTTTACTGTTATTAACTTTTTCCCTTTTTTCTCTCTTCTATTTCTCACTTCTTTCCCCCCTTTTTTTTTCATTGTTATACGGAATTTCGCCTGTATTATGCCAAGCAACAACAGCATATGACAGCCCAGGCCCCCTAAAGTGCTCGGCACTTAAAACACAAACAGGGGCAAAATGCAAATGGTTGCCTGTAGATCAATACAACTTGAGAAGTACAAAGAGGCCCTGCCCACACGACTGAGGCTTGTCAGCCGATCGCCTCCGCGACTTAAGAAATATTCTTATCCATACGCTCAGCGATGTCCTCCCGTGGCAGGGTCACCGGCCGTCTGACTCATGACAGCAGTCTGGAGTGCGGACTTGTATGCACCTGTCGTTGGAAAGGAGCTGCTGCTGACTTCTTTTGTGTCCAACTATAGTTGGATTCAGAGCTGCTTCAATTGAAGTGCTGGCTTATCCCAAGCTGTTACCGTTTTCTGCTTTATTTCTTGCATGCCTGTGTATCTGAAAGAGGTGCCGGGTATGTCATGAAGCATTGTCATATGTGCAGTCATAGCTTATTGTAACGAAGTCTCATATGACATGGAAATGATTTCATTAGGTCTGGCAATTTGTTATGAACATACATCCATAGCATTGTATCTATTGACTAGCTTTTCACTTGCTAACGAATTATTGTTGTAACCAATACTTTGTTATATGTTTGTTGTATTGAAGTTTGGGTGCACTACTTTTCATGAGGCATGTGCAAAACGTTGAATTTCTCTATTGGCATCATTAGGCTGCACCTAGCAAAGAAACAACCTGTTCGGTTCATTAGCGATTTTTCGCTAACTTCTTCTCTATTCAGTGAAAGCTCATAAATTCGGATTTCACCGGACACTAAAAACTGTCTGAATTAACCGAATGGAGAATTATTGATAGTTATCAAGAGAACAATCAACTGTTTCATCAATGCACTATCATTTTCCTGAGGAATACATAAATGCAGTATTTGTTGTTGCAGGAGAGCAGTGAAAATGCTGCAATTTTTCTCAGTTGAGACTTCGTTCACGTTGTGAATGTGGCTTAAGACCTTGTGTCTTAAGCCGAGAAGTGCCCTGAAACTATTCCATACAATGTACCAACAACAGTGAGTTTGGCTGGCGACCAAGTCTTTCTTGAATGGGCACTAAAAGAGCAAAACTATTTTCCGCGCATTAGTAAAGTGCAATTTCACAATCTTGAAAACGCCACTCTTGCCACTACATGAGGCTTGGTTACCGAAAAATTGCGCGAAAAGAAAATGCGGGTGGAGACGCCACTTTGAGGTTCCCACATTAGACACCGTGATGTAAATTTTGAAGGCATCCACTGGGTCCTATGTAGTTTCTACTCAATAAAAATGAAGTACATTGTCATCTCTGGGTGCCATAGACCTAGTGCGCAAAGTTTCGGAAAATTTCATCTGGCTAATGTTGTCAAAATACGAAAAATATGTTTTGAAATTTCATTTGTCGGAAGTGGAGATTTCAGCACAAAATACAAATTACAACTTCAACCTTGATCTTCTCTGCTAATAATGAACTTATGACAGTGAAACCTATGGCATTAGCATTCTCAGAGTGCAGTTTATCAATCTAACCAAGTCATTCTTTTATTTAGAGTCCCTTTAAAGACCCTTGGCCATTCGCGGTGTCCGCTGATGCTGGCTTCCCTGCTTTGCGTCGCATATTCGCATGCCTTTGTGCTTGGTGCCCTCCGAGGATCGTCCAAATTAAATGGTCTCCTTTCCTGCCAGATATTACTGACTCGAGAGTTTGGTGCCGTGCTGGCTGGTCCCAGAGAACGTGTCCGAATTATCCAAATTTTCAGAATGAACGTGTGTCACCTCTACGAGTTTTTACTGTACCTCAGTGATATGCTTGCCCCCAAGTGTGCCCACATAACAGTGGTATGACCCCTGTTCCCCTACGCAGGTGATGGCTTGGACGGCATGAAGAACTCGCCGGCCAATGGGCCCGGCACGCCGCGAGAGGACGGGCCTCCCATGGGCGATTATGGGATTCCCGGATACGGACAGGAAAATGTGAGTGAAGCAATGCCGTGTCATCTTGCGTCGAGCTTGTGTCGTGTGGCTGGTGTTAATCGTCTTCTCTGCCCATTGGGGCATCTATGGTGGTGGTAGTAGCTAACACTGTACGAGTTTCGACACGCCGAGATTCGGAAATGTGGAAAGTTGGGCGCGTTGTTTGTATAAATTATATTGAACAGCGTGAAAAACAGGAAGACCTTGTCTATGTCCTGTTGTCTCTCTCGCTGTTACTTGTAGTGTGTGACGAAGTATCACATTAGCTATATTAGTCGTACTATACTGGGTTTTATTAGTCAAGAGCAGTGGGGATTTTCGCCGTCAGATGACCATCCTACCGCCAATTGGTGTCACAGCATCAATGTGGCGTCGCGGCTGCTTTGTGACATGCTTTGTGGGTCCTGTCATGAGCGCAGCGCGCAAAGGTGGTTGGCTGCGATGTCACAATGATATGGCGGCGACACCATGTGCTGGATGGGGTTACTTTGATGACGAAAAGCTGCGCTGCTCTGGACTTGTAAACGAACGTTGTGCATATATTGCAAATCTATGGGGAGGTCAGTATCTCTTCATTATTAAGGTCTTTCAAGTGACACTGTATAACAGATTATGCAGACAATGAATGTGACCGGTAGTTACCGGGACACAAATCCCAGCACGTTACCACTGAAGCTTCTTCATGGGATCCTGCAACACATTTTGTACGTAGTGGGCAAAGGCTACCGATCAGAAGTTGAAAGGCTGCTGTGAGCATGTGAGCTGAAGGTTACAACACTGCAAACTGCAGTTCAGTGTGTACAATTTCGATTCAAGCTTACTGTTTTATTTCCCACAATGCTCTCGTAAGGCTTCATTGGGCAACACCAAGCATGCAACACGCATGCTATTTCAAATGCTGCGTGCCGCAGTCTGTCGCTCATCTTGCATCGAGCTCACTTCGGTAGTACTCGCAGGCGCACGTCATATTTTCCAAAACCACCGGTGCACTTTCCAGCGCGCACTTGCTGACTTGCATGTGTCTGCTTTGTTATATCTTGGCAGACATTATTTTAATTAAAGAGACGTGGCATGCAAATGGGGACGCTTGGAAGAACTCAAGACACCACAAATGCAGAGAAAGAATGCACATTTGTTTCACGAAACATACCGACAATTTACTAATCGCCGTACGGATGTGGTGTATAAGATTCCGCTCAGCTGCGGCCACTTTTGTGTAGGGCAAGCAGGTCGCTGCATTAACCCTAGACTAATTGAAAAGATAAGAGATAGCTAGCCGGAGGCTTACTATCAGATCAAACTTTACATTGTAGAGAGTGTAAATGCATGCTGAAATTCGGTGGATGCACTGTTTTCTAGGGGCACGGTATTCGAGAAACGTGCATAATGGTTGAGGTTTGGCGTATCAATAATGTAGGTATAGCGCATGTGTGCGCGAACCGTCGATGAGCCCCCATAAATAAGAAATCAGGTGTCTGAATAGTTACCTCATAAACCACCACGCATGCTGTATTCATACGTTCAGCTATCGCATGTGGATGGGCAGTAATGTTTTCGTGCCCTCTTTCCTTTCCGGCCTTGTGCGCTTTTGCAGTTGTTAGTCGACGATTGTGGTGTCTCGACTTCTCTCTGGTGTCCGTGTTTGCACACACGATCTCGTTGACGGGAAATACCTGTGATCGAGCTTGGCTCTCTGTCATTTTAAGACATCATTTGTTACTTTGTCCACGGAAACCACTCTGAAATGCACCATTAGTTTACTGCTTTTGCGCAGTCAGGATGACGCAGAACAAAAGCCAGTATTCAGAGGGTTCTCACAAGCTTTAGCATTTAAACTTGGCAAGGTGGCGCCTAGCTTAGCAAAACATCTGTGGTACAAAACGATAAAGAAGAAGCACGAAGAAAGCCCATAGTGTGCCCAGTCTTTCAACTAGAGACACCAAAGGCGTCATTGTACCTTAGGTACCTTTCTACAAGAATGCATATTTTAAAATAGAGCTGTGGTATACATTCGAACCTCATTGTAACAAAGTTGCATCTTACACGAAAATAGGTTCGTTAGATCCAGGAATTCGTTATAGAAGTTTATTCCTAACAGTATTATTCCTAACAGCAGTATTACGTCAATGAAACAGAGCCTTTCACTACAGTCACTTGAATCACGTCGCAAAGCATCTCGTCTCATACTTTTTCACAAGATAATCAATCATCCACTTTTGAAAGCTCAGTTCATTACCACTCCTGCCTATTGCTCAGCTCGTTTAGATCATCAACATAAGGTACACGTCATTAGCTGCCGCACTAACAGTTTTCATCATTCCTTCGTCCCACGCACATCCAACGACTGGAACCACCTTCCCTCAGACATGGTTTCCATTTCAAGTCACGACTTGTTCTCATCTACAGTACAGAATTACTTACGTGATGACACGTGAAGTGTATATTGTACATATATATTTTTGTACTCTGTTTGCCCCATTCTGATGATACTTACACGTACATTCATTGTACTGCCTAACATCGAATTTTCATGTTTTGTAATTTTTATTATTTTGATGTTACTATGTTTGCTCTTGGTTATAGTTTTTTTTTCTGTACCCCACTCCCCTCTGTAAAGCTATGTGCGATTGAGGGTAAAATAAATGAAATGAAATGAAATGAAAAAAACACTATGTACTGCAATACTATTTTTCATTTACTTTGTTATAACTGATATTTGGTTATATCGAGGTTTGAGTATAGTTGCTTTTGATAGGGTTGTGAGAGGGTTAGCATGAGCTGTGGCATCTCTGTAGTCGCATTCTTGGAAATGGATATATCTGAGTGACGTGCGAAAAATAAACTAGTTGGAAAGTTGACATCCTATCCTGTCCTTTTTTATGTGTGTGTATGTGTATGTCACTCGCACTCGTCGCAACCACTCATGTGCAAGCTCATGCTCTCTCTGCCTGCACGAGTATTTACAATGGCAAAAGTCAAGCATGAAAAGCACGGATCTGATATTGCTGAGTGAACTTGCGTAGGTTCTACAGCATTGCAGTTATCTAACGAATGTGCGTATATACTAATGTGGAATCATTGAATGGTTACTCGAAAAGGTGTTGCCAGGTCTTGATTAATGAGTCGCGATAGTCGCCCAATCTATGAGATCCGTGCTGTGGAGCCTAGCTAGTTTTTAGCGTTCTGGCTTGCAACTGAGCTTCAATTTTAAATGTGATGCACCTTCTCTGGAGTTGACTTTATACAGTGAAACCTTTCTAATGTGCACCCAATCTAAACAAGCTAAGTGCCGAAATGTAGTTGGAGCGAGTCGTCGACACCATCTCTGTATTATCTAATCACATCTTCTGGCCACTAGACCGTACTGTATTGTTTTATGCTTACTTGATAGTGTGTACCACAGCCATTTATTTTTTCTCGCGCAAGGGTCAACGGTGCCCCTCAAGCATTTGTGGTCGACGCCACTATGAACCATAAAATCTTGGTCCTCGTCAGAAAGAGCAGTGAATGGTCGTCCAGTGGTTTTGACTTCTGCACGGATGCAATAATACCGGCACCCTTAATGATCAAAAGTGCCCGAAGGCCGTGCCGACAGCCTGCGACAGATGTGCCAGTATTGCTTATTACGGACATCCCTTTCGCCTAACTGTCTGCCCTGCAATACGTGTGGCGTCTCGCTGTTGCATGAGTACTGCATGCTTTCTTATAGGAAACAACATACACTGGATGCACTGTTGTTTCCTGCTGCCATTGGGCGCTGGACTACTCTAACTGCACATCAATTGCACAAATTAAATCATTATTGCCTTTGCAGCATTGGCGCAACAACATTAGACAGTTATAGTTCAGTGTTTACGTGATAGTAGGTGTTAAGGAATAGCGATACCGTACTGCTGACATTCGTTGCAGACAGCAAGATTTAGTTTAGCGGGATAGCGTTAACGTGCCCAAGCTGAGATGCTGGTGTCTCCTAGCAGATGGTGAATGTTAAAAAGAAAAAAGAGAGAAATTGAGAATGCTCACATGTGTCACCGCACCTAGCATAGGTAACTTTTTTAATGGTAACAATAAAAAGTAAATAAATACAAACTGCGCTCCAAAAGCGAAAATTTTTGTTGCAGATTTGTTTGCACCGATTTTCTATTCAGGCCTAGGAATGTTCGAAATGGGAGGCAGTCTCAAAAACTACGCAAATTTTTCTGTAATATGTCGTCATTGAAGCTACCTGAAAGCAGGTAAGCCATTTTACACAGCCGTTTGCTATGGAAGAATTGGATTCGTCCAGATCAACTGTTCAATTCAATTCGAAGTGAACGTACAAAGCCGCTGTCGTGTTTTACGTACTCTACGTTAACCACGGAAACACAGTAACACTATATTGAAAATGTAGTGCATGTATGGCAAACGTGATAGGCTGTTTAGCGCACTGGGCCTGTGTATTTGGATTCCTGCGATTCTGCTAAGCCTGTTCTCTGCTAAGACCACTAGACTATAACTCTATTGGCACTGCACCAGTGCACGATTGGTATCTGCATGGGCACAAGAAAACCTCAAGGCTAAAACACATTCACAGTAAACGCATGCGTACAGCATAGAAACCATTCTGGCGTAGGGGTGGCTTGCCCTTACTAGACAACACGTTACATGCACATAGCTGGAGGCAAGAGAATGCCTGCATACTTTTTTCAAACGTACTAGCTGTCCTTTGTTTTCTGAGGGTTCACGTTCACCTGTCACACTTAGTAAAAGTACATTGCTCCCCCTACAAAGGGCTTCTCGAATTTGCCGTTTCATAAAGTTAATCCGTGTTTTGTACATATTGACGTTGTAGAGTGGGAGGGTACACTGAAATTTCAGAACATTACATTACTACAGTGCCAGGGAAAATGGTTGACCTGTCGAAGGCACGAGCGTATCCTGGAAGACCACGTGAAGCTGGGTTTGCTGGCATTGTCAAAGTCAGAGTCAAAATTTATTATTAAAGTGGGTAAAGTTGCAAGCATTAAGTATACAGGAGGAGGTCCCATAGTCAAAGGACTGTATTGGGACCTCCTGTACAAAGACGAATAGATTAGCAAAATACTTCAAGGCAATAATAGTGAAGAATAGGCAAGCAGAAAACGTAACAATAGCAGAAAGATGAATGAGTGATTACGTAAAATAACATGGTTTTCAACATCACTAAAAAATTATAAAATAAAAATAATGGAAAAAGCAGGCATACAACAGTTTGAAAAACCTCCATCCACAATACACTGAACAAGAAAGCATACGATAAATGGAAACAGACAACATTGCTTCAGGTTAATCTGCGTGAAGTAAGTTCGCTTCTAGCTCTCTCTTAACTGTAAACCGTGAATGAAATCAAGCTGCACATTCAATGATCGAGGCTCAACGAGTACATCTAGTGGTGATTCAGGCAGAGCGGGGTGTGTGCATTCAACCAGAACTACGTGTTTGTAAACAAGCAGTGGCTTCGTAGCGTGCAAGTGGTGCGCGGTCGCAGTTTTGCACAAAATGTTGGTTGAATTCGGAAACTTGATAAGCGCACTTAAGGAAAACATTTTCAATCTAACTGCACGAAGATTGTTGTTGGAGATGGTCAGTTAGGAGAATATTTGTGCAGAAACACAGACAGTTCATGCTGTTGAGAGTTGCATTGTTTGGCGAACCCAGCAAACGTGGTGTGGAAGCACCACTGCGTTTTTATTTCTTGTGTGTGTGTGTGTTTGTGTGTGTGTGTGTGTGTGTGTGTGTGTGTGTGTGTGTGTGTTATAAGGGTGCTCTCTCGCGTCGGTGACGATACGAGCATCACGTTTCATCGCTTGCAAAGAAACTCTCCATGTGCTTCTAGCTTAACGGAACACACGTGCAGGACAACAGACAAAGGTGTTGTGTTCAAGGCTATGAAAAACATAGCTTGCATTAATGAGCATGTACTGTAGCACGAGTGTGTGTCTTGTCAGCAGGTGGCCTTCTCATCACTTTCACAGTCACCATCTTGTTTGTACAGTAAAATATAGCCTTGTTGTCTTTGATATGAAATTCTGTTTCCACAAGGCTGTCCTTTGATTTTTTTTTCTTAGCTACTGTGGTTGTGCAGTGGTTGGTGAGGTGAAGTATGCGGGGGCTTTATCCAAATCGTGGAAGCTGCATTCAGATGGAGGTGAAACGCTACGGGGGCCATGTTAAAGAACCCCGGGGGGTCAGAATTGTCTGAAATCCTCCACTTTCGTGTACCTCACAATCACATTTTAGTTTGCGTACTAAAACCCCATAAATCTTTTGCTGTCTTGATCAGAATCGGAAGGAAACTATTTACAAATGACTACTGCCTTCTCGAATGTTTTACTTAGCTGTCTCCGGCGAGTATTGTAACACAACCCCAGTCGAAGCAACACAAATACATTACCTGTATCAACCAACACGAGAAAAAAAAAAATGGAGCTTTATTCAAGATTAAGAGGAAACGCATGCAATCTGTGACTTGGTGTGAGAGCTTGTCATCTTTATTTTGGGTCGGGGTTAAGGGAGGTTGTTTGGGTAGAGCGGGTTGTGGAAGGTGCCTATGTGCGGGGCTGTGCTGATTCTGTTGTTGTGGTGGTTGTGTGTCGCTTGTAGGTGTTTCACCAGTGGATTGATAGTCAGGTACAGGCGAGCTGCCGATGCTGAACGCTGCTGCGTAAGAATAACCATCTCTCTCTCTCGCACTCACTGGCGTGTGTGTGTGTTCCTGCTTGCCTCGAGTGCACTTGGCCGTTGCTGCTGCTGCTTTCTGCCGCACCCTTTCCTCCTTTGCTTGGGGGCTGCGCTGGCGCATTGACCGGTATGCCTGAATTGAACGTGTTAGGTGGCTCGCTAATGGTTAGTGGAGGCAGCGGTAGTGGTGGCGGTGTTAACGGTGACGGTGGAGGGGTCCTGCTGGCGCTGAACCACGGAAGGCATTGAAGAGCTCGTTTTTGAAAAGTTCGTGTTTTAACTGGGGCATGCTTGTTTTTTTGCAGCACAGGTAGTCTTTTCACTTGCTGTGTAAGTCATCTTTGTGAAACAGCTTAGACGTATAAAAATACACGACCTATTTTGCTGTTGAGCTAGGTGGCGATTGAGTTGTCGGGTTGCTCAGTTGTCTGGCATGCTTAAACAGACTTTGAACAGGAAAAAAAAGGCCAAACTTTTTAGCAGGAAAGGGTAAAAAGTGATCTTCAGAGGGGGCCTGCAACACTTTTTGAACATAGTCTGGGAAATGCTGCCGACAGGTTGTCATTTGCACCTATGAACATGTGAGCCAATCATTCTAGCATATCACGTAGCATGGAATTTACGGTTACATGTCTTAGTGTGCTAAAATTTGCTCACTCTTCTCTCAACAAATGATGATGTACGACCATTTGAGTTAGGACATTAGTTAGGCTTACAGCCATTTGCTTGCTTGAGTATGACGAGTGGCATAGTTGCCACAGCCACAGCAATGTGCTGCAACATGTAGGCTTTTCTCGATGTGATCCAGCAAACTTGTGATCAAGTTGAAAGGAAGCCGCGCATTAAAAAAGAGGATATCAAGGTTATGGTGCACGCTGACATATGGACGTAGCTTCTTGCCCCCCTCATCATTTTCCCTGTGCAGACTCGGATACAAGTGAAAAGCAGTGCGCACTGCATCTGATGGCCAGAGCAATGACGTGCTGTCGGAGATGATTGCGGAAGGCCATGGTTAGCCGTAAAAGTGGCGGAATTGATAGATGGGTGACCCCAAGTCCTCGGGAGTTTTCGCATGTGGTTGTCATGATGTCGCTGGCCTGGAGAGTTCTTACTGAGCGTATATTATTGTTGCAATGGAAACCAGGCGAGGGCAAATGACGCATATATCCTAAACGCCGCAGCAGTAGTTTTGGATCAGCCGCTCGCTGCTCTCTATTGGTGATGAGCCAAAACCGTCGTTTTATATCCAAGAGCAACGATTTTGTGGCTTTTTCGAACCAGTGACTTTAAAACTTCAACGCGCTGTAACGTTTTGGACCAGCGTGGTCGTGCAATTTCTAAGAGTCGCCACTGAGAATGATCCCCGAGACATGCATGATCAGGTTCGGTCGCTCTTGGTAATTGAATTCAAAAATGTTGATTGTGAAAGGATATGGTTGCCGAAGCAGGTTGGTGGCAGCCCCGGTAGTCCAAGATACCGCTGGCTTCGACATTGTTGTATCTTTGATTACAAATTTTTTCATGCCAGAATGCAAGGCATACAGTTGAATCCCGATATATTGAATCGAGATCACAAAAATGTTTCCTGTGTAGGCAGCGAAATCTATAAAATTTTTATATATGGTATTGAAAATATATTCAAGGAAATCGTGGGTTCAATGTACACAATAATTTGTAACATTTTGGTTCAATGTATGCAGGTTTAAATGTAGTAATTTCAGATGGTCTGAGTTCGCATTCGCACGTAGTGTGGGTAAGAGTTGGTCGCCCCCTTCCCCCCCTGGCTAGTGTTGTCACGGCTAATGGTTTTGCCATGTCTTTACTGAGTGGACATGAAAATGGTGGTAGGCTACTAAAGCCGGTGCCAGTGTAGTCACCAAAGAGCTCCTGCTCACACTGCAAGGCCAAAAAGCACTTGCCTCGTATTGCCCTTTCGTTCTTTTCTCTAGCAAGATTTTTGTTATTTTTCTACATTTGGTGCGAGGTGGTAGCTTTGCGGGGCACTAGTCTTGGTCCGGGGGGTGCACCACCAACCAGCCAGATTGTCAGCCCAGCCGAGTCTTATTTGGGGGGAGTTGGCACTGGCTGGTGTGTACTGCAACTCGGTCAAAGATGCATGCGTTTTCTCTCACTTTCCGACACACACGTACACTTCACGAAACACTTCCTTCATGTGTGTGTGTTTGTGCTGGGTTTTGCTCACTTGGTGCCTGTGGCACCACTTTTTGCGGTATTAGCTGTATGTTACGTGTGTGACGTTTGCTCTTGTTGTCTAAGGTTTCCTGCCGACGATTGTGTACGAGGACAGATAACATATGGTCTGCAGTCCTAGCTGCCACTGCAGCGCTCAGTTTTATGCATCGAGTGCAGCGCTGTGGAAACTAGCTGAGACTTCTTGCAGTAGAAGTGTTTGCACAACGAAATAGTTGGATTATTTTACTTCCCACTACGTGATCGTTGTTAGAGTAGAGACTTTTTAACTTTTCGTTGCGCCGGGTAATGCGAACAGGATGATCGTAATCATGCACCCGGGCATGCTCGCTTCGTTCTCTTCAACCTACGCTTTGCTCCTATAACACTGGCGCTGTCTTTCATCGAATACAATGAGAATGATGGACGTATCTGTTAAGCGACCAAAACAATTGTGTAAAATCATGTAAGAGCTAGTCGCAGGGCTGAAATAGCATGCCATCAAGTCTAATCACGCGACTAAAAATCACGTAACTAAAATGACATGAGGATTAGTCGCATGACTGAAATAACATCACATCGCGTAATAAGTAGTCACGTGTTATGTTCCAGCCAAGAGCCCTGTAACAGTTAGTCAGGCGAGGAAATCGTAACATTGCATAACAGGTAGTCCGTAATATGTCCATAGCCAAGTCTAGCCATACTTAGTCCTATTAGAGCGTCTCTGGCAAAAGCTTGGGATTACTAGCAAAACTTAGCGTGATTCGACACTAGCCTTGTGGTGGTGCCAGTCTTGTACCAATAGTGCAAGACGTACACTTCTTATTTTTCTTGTTTTTTGGACTGAGTAATGAATGAAGATGCATTGTGCACTAGAATCAAACAAACACTATGAACTGTATGGTTGTTAATAATTTGTTGTGGATAGCTAAGCGTCTTTGTTTTCATCTTGTGGCCGCCGTCATTAGTTCTGGTAGTAAGCAGCCAAGTGCGAGACGCACAGGCTTTCACATTTTACTGACCGAACTTTGCGCCTAGCTTCCACAGTGTTGCACCAGGTGTGTGGTACGGTGTACAGTTAAACATATCGTGGAATGTTTTGGTCAACATTTAGCCCACGTTCCAGCAGAGCCACGGATATTGTGTAATTTGGCAAGCTGCATAAACCATCGCGGTGATAAAGATGGTGTAAGACTGTATGAGCTGACGACTCCACAGGACAGGGCACGGGCCCATCTTTTTTTTCTTGACACATATGCTCGGCAAAGTTCATTGGCTGGTAGAATATGCAAAAAAAAAAAAGGCCTACACATTTGTGCCGGTGATATATGACTGGCTCTGCTGCCAACACTCTCTTGCCCTGAGATCAGTACTTCGCAGTTTAGGCTACAGCCTTATTTGTGTCTAATTCCTCATTTGTTGGAGGAAGAATAAACCATGCGGTAGAAGTCGGGCGGTGATGGGATTCAAAACCAGAAGCGATGTTGGGGTGTAAGGACTGTGCTTGGGCGTTGAGTCCCAGCGGTAAAAAGCAATGGTGAATGTCACTAGAAATGCAATTTACTTTTAAGGCCTTCTTATCCCGTATTGTGAGTTCTGGATCTTTGTTACAGACGTGATGAGCTTCCAGGGATCACTGTTCATTGGTAATAATACTCTGGATAATAATTATTGGCTGTTGATGGCTTGAGACTGGAAAGAAGCAATAATGTTGCTTTTCAAATGTGCTGTAACGTGGTGTAAAAATCAAGAACAGGGTTTCATGTTTATGTGGTAGTCTGCGAAGTATTTCTGTTACGGTTTCATTCCCAAGTGTGTTTGTTCAGTGCTCTCTTTTGATGTTGATGCAGTTGTGTGTGTGGTGCGTGGTTGCTGATCTGGTCGCCCTCTCTCTCTTTCTTTCTTTTTCCCGCCTTCTGCTCGGCACGGGCGTCTGCTGCACCGGCGGCTGACTCAGGATCAGACGGAATCGGCAGCAATATTGAAGATCAAGGAGAGCATGCAGGAGGAAGCCAAGAGGTTTGAGAAGGACACGCCCGCTGAGCCCCCGGACTACTTCATGCAATAACCGGGGGCCCCCCCGCCACCCCCGCCGCCGCCACTGCGCACGCGTGGCCGAGCAAAGTCAAAGCCGCAGCCGAAGAAAAAGGCCGCCACCAGGGGGCGCGGGAGGCGGCGCCAGCCACCGTAGCCATTCGTTCCCGTCTTTTGAGGACTGCCGCACCGCACGACCGGAAAAGGCCTGTGACGCGCCACAGGAAGGGCCATGTGTGACTAGGGGCCCCCCTCGGACGTGTCTTTTGCGGCCTCTTGATCCCTTGGTTGTGCCCTCCTGCCCTAGAGGCTTTTGGTTTCCCGTGACTCTTTTTTTTTTTTTTTTTTTGCGTCATCTGGCAGACCGTGGGCACCTGTCTGCAGTGACTCAAACTTGGGTGCGCGTTGTCGGTCACGTGACGGAGACAGTGTCGACCAACCCGCTGTCATTTTTCAGTTCAGAGAGCTCGTGCCCCGCCACGGCTTGGTTTCCAGCTGCTGCACAGTGTAGGTGCAAGTTCACAGGCATCATTGCATCACGTTGCCTGGGACAACAAAGCTGCCACTGACTCTTGCCTACTACAGTGCCGTAGCAAGCCATTGCCATGTCGATTGAGAGTTAGCCATTCTCATCTACGGTTGTGCAAGCACCATTCTTTCTTATAGTGCCCCCCTCAATTATTAACGTCCTTCCTCACTCGGTGCACACGGTGGTGGCAGTGCTGTGCACGTCCTGGGCAGCAGTTCGAGCCAAGCCTCGGCAGAGCAGTCCTTCACACCGGACAAGAGCTTCTGCTTACCCTACCCCGAGTATGTGCTACGTCGTTTTTCATTGGACCATGCCATGGGAACTGGGCGTGCGGTGGTGCGCTTGTGGTGACTGTGCGCGGCTGGAGGAACTGGCGGATGTTGGGCCTTCATCCCGGAGAGACACTCGTTACGCTTCTTCCTACTTTTTGCTGCAGTGTGCCCCGCGGAGTTTTTTTTTTTTTCTCGGTTTTGCTGGCCGTTGCATTCCTCGTCCCGGAGGAACTTTCTGTGGCTCACTTTCTATCAAAAAGAGGGTTGTTTTCCTGCTGGGCTGGGCGGGTGATGCATGTGGAGTGTTTTATTCTTGTCGGCAGCTGACAACTTGTCTATTTCTTTGGGGGCGTTGCCTGTTGCCCTAACGATGGTGTAGTTTCGCGGACCAGGGCTGAGTAACTGGTGCGAGGGGCCATCTGCAAATCCGCACTGTCATTCTTTCTAGCACAAGGCCAGGCATGGGGCACGGGATAGGGGTGGGGCGGGGCTGCCGTATTCGCTAATTTCCAAGAGGCACAGTCATCGTGTCTTGGAGTTTTCTACCATCTCGTTCTCAGAGCTGGTGTATGAGGGAAACATCCTCTCAGATCATGAATGCCCCACTGAGAACGCAAAGAGAGAAGAATGTCAAACAAAAAAGTCAGCCGTGGTTACTCCATGTAGCGTTGTGGTCGTTAGCAGAGTTAACCGGCAATGACGTTGTTTTTCTCCGCACTGTTCGTGAAACTGTTGGTCAGGACTGGCTTGCCACTGCAGACTGTGGCGGTTGCCGTTGAGTCTCCGAAACAACTTGTGACGAATGTTTGGTGTGGACGTAAATGGTGGGCGGTGCTGCTGTGCAGTTCTAGACCACAGCGTTGGACCACCAAGCTGTGGTGTGTGCATGAGCGTGCCGCCCTGTTGCATAGTGGAGGCGTGTGTAAGGACTTGGTGAGAGGTTGGACTTGTTGGTGGAGGCATACGTAGGTTTTGCTGGATGTGTAGGCTTTCTCTCTTCCCAGTTTTTGTTCAGCCACTTCAGCGTTACGGGTGGTGAGTTTACGCGACATATACTGGCACTTGAAAATCACCGTATTCTTTCTCGCCTTTTTCTCAATTGCCTGATAAACAAATGAATCGATGTTCATTTCACAGCTCGTTAAGGGCACTGTGGCAGCATCGTTAGCGGGAGTCTTTTAAGAGATGTACGCGAGCTTTTGGTTTTATCATGCTGTCTACCTGGGGCAGTATTAACATTAAAGGGACATCAAAGTCAAATAAAATTTACGTCAGAGTGAAAGCTCAATGTATGCCGACGTCTACAATGTTATCAACAGCAGTGCCCTACTTTGCCAAGAAATTAAGGTAAACGCACAAAAACAAATGCGCCACAGTAGGAGGTTTGCAAAACGGTCCCGATGACGTCAGTCAAACTGCCTACAATAATGACTAGTAATTGATTTAGCTGCACTAATTAAAGAACCTTTCGTTCATGAAGAAACGTAATGAAGTTCTGCTTGTTCATTTCTGTTTGATTCTTTGAAAAAATTACTGCCAGACGTCACTGTGGGGAATGGCACGAGCGGTTCAGAAATTCAATTTTCGTGTGGTTTTATACTGAACAGGACGTGCCATTTAGCGGGGTCCAGTTGAACAAACCATGCCTGCCTGCAGTCTTGAAGGTCATGGCCAAAAGCTGTTCAATGGCTGTCGTTGCTGCTGTGGCTCCCACTACTTTCCCTCTGTTACTATTGTAGTTTTGGCACCTACGCATGAATGCCGCACAATGTTTTGCATGGCAGCAGTGATGTCAAGAGGTTCCGGCGGGTAATTTGAAGTGTGCTAATCCGATGCGACCACTAAAACACGACTATATTTCAAAATAAGCCCTACCTTGGCACAAATGGAACACTACGAGGTTTCTGTACCACTATTTCAACAATCATCGTTGACTTAATAGTTGCCTTTAGTGTCCTTTTAAACATCTTGACGTATGGGCAGTTACAGGCAGTTGTACACCGGTATTTCCCTTGAGGATAGTCTTGGCGCTTTTCTCTACTTTTCAAGGCTGGCTTTTTTCCAAGCTGTAAAGAGGACTCTGTCAGTCAGTGGAGTTTGTTTTCCATTATTTTTTTTTTTCCGCGTCGCATGCCTGAGGCATTTATACATAGTGCAGCGTCGATTTTATGCCGCCGCTGCCATTTTGATCGTACAGAGGACCTCGTTGCAACAGGCAACGATCAGAGTCAGATGGGCACGCTTTGTACGTTGCCGCACATTGTTTGTGGGTCCAGAGAAGACGTCGCACAAACAAAAGAAAGGACGTAAAGAAAAAAAAAAGCACATATTGTGCGCAGACCACTGAGACTCTCTCAGAAGAAATCGACGAGGGGAAATACATTTTTTTTTCTTTTCTCCTCTGTAGAAGCAACTTGTAGGTGAGAGAATGTGAGCGCGTGAATGAGCGGCGCTAGTGTTCGAGTGGTGTCGATAATGAATGTGTGTATGTGTGTGCGTGCGTGAGTGCTTGATGTGCGTGTGGGTGGGTTTTCATGCACGAGTCTTGTGTGAATGCAACCTGAAGTGGTTTTTGGGGAATAGATTGTGCATGTGTACATAATATATGTATATGTAGGGGTACAAGGATTACAGAAGGTGTGAGGATTAAAAAAAAGACAAAACAAAGATGTTTAGAGAGAGTTCTACACTGGTTGCATTTTTTAGGCTTTTTTCTCGTTTTTCATGTTTTTTTTTCTTCCTGCCCCTATGTCCACGAAGCACTAGCGCTCCTGATTTGCCTATTCGCATGCAGCGCTTAATTCCTCGTCTCCGGCTGCATGTCGCATCGGCAGTGTCCATATCGCAGTGGCGGAACAACACTTTGTTGCGCAAGCTTCGTTCCCCGCGCTCTCGGTGATCGTCGATGCTGTCTGTTGCTTTCAATTTCTGGGGGCTGACGCAATGAGCTACTTTGCAGCGGACTACCGGACGGAGGTGTTGGCAAAGTTGAGCTAGAGCAGGCGGCGATTTGACTTCGTTGACAACACCTGGTCTCATTCAGCTCCACTGCATTTCTCGACGCCCCCTTCTAGTGTGTCACCTGTTGCCACCGTGCGAAGCAGCCGCGCTGAGTCATATTTTCTTGTCGCAGCGTTAGGGGGGGTGGGGGGCGAGAGGGGCAGTGCTGCGACTTACCTGGTTAGTTCGCAAGAGGGGGTAAGGGCAGGCGTTCCTTTAATCGAGGCGGGGGAGTAGGGTGAAAACAGCGTGAAGCACTACATGCTTTGTATATATATGCATATGTACACACACAACACATATATGTAAACCGGCAGGTGAGTTTAACGAGGTGAGAGAAGCTGTGTGCAAGGCGCCCGTGGGGTTTTTTTTCCTTATCTCTCCGGTTTTGCCTTCCGTAGCGGCTGAAGCTTTATCATGCGGGGGCAAAGCTGAACGACAACTACAGAGGGGTCCTGTTGGTTTAATTTATAATACACGCGGCGCTCTCCTCATTTCTCTCCTTCGCCTGTGTATCACCTTGTGCATGTGTACTCTCTCCCTCCCCCGAAAAAAAAAATCGTATGAAACAAAGTGTTTCTGTTTAACAGGTGTCCGTGTCGCTCACTCGCTATTGGCTGCGATTGGATGAAAAATCCTGGTAGCCATGGAGTTTCTGACAATCTTTACTACACTCGGAGACAACTTTTTGTGGCAGCTATGTTGACGAAAATAGGGCTAAAATTTACTGATAGTTTTCTCATTGGCCTACCTAAATAAATGCTGCTTTATTTATTTTAACAGAAGCAGTTGCGGGAGGTCCTAGATAAAGTACAGTTATTGTTCACTTTGTGAAAATGCCTTGCTTTTCTTTCCATTTCTTAGACAGCCTCACCTTAGTAAACATGGTGTCCTTAACGTAGTGGGGCATTGTGCACTGTTTCTTTCTCCAAGAAAAGTGTACTCATAATATGACTGATGACACGAAAATGTATACTGAACAATCGGAATGTTTCTTACATTCGTATTTGTTGAATATTCAGCTTTATAAACATATTAACGTTACAGGGTGAGCAAGTCCTAAATTGGCCACATACTGTTGTACTATTTACAGAGCTTCACAGATGTGTGGAGGCCCCGCCTTCTTTCCTATGCTCCACTGCCGGATGAGTTGTTGCTGAGTATAGAAGGAAATCTAGTGCTGTGATCGTTCAGCCGTGATGAGAATGATGGGATTTGTGTAGGTTTCATGTATTGGCCTGGAATGTTCTTGTGGCTTTGTTTATTCTTATTTGGACTTTTGTTTGAGGTGACAGTCTTTCTTGGGATATTTCAACGGAGAAATTTTAGTGCGACTGCCTGTGTCTGTTTTATTGTCTGTCACAGGATTCAGCCACCCAGTGAAAGTTTTAAGCTTTGCTTTATGCCCAGCCATCTTGATCTGGTGGTTGTGTTCATATTTGGGAACCTTGTTGATCAAAAATCGATTACTATGCATGTCTGAGGTGCAACATCAATATGTAAGTATTAGGTGGTGTGTTTCTTCACTAGAAGATGCAAAGATAGGTAATTCTAAAGACCCCAGTGTTTCTTATGCTGCACTGACAATGCGGCGCTGTGCACAAAAAAAAGCGGGTGTTTTGTACGCTTCGCTAAGACCATGTGGTGCTGCCACTTAGCGGTGGCTCAGCATTCTGCACAAGCTTTTGTTTCCGGACATGACTGCCAGATGGTGCCCATACTTCATGAAGCGCCTTCATACAGAAGAATTTAGTCCTCCGAGGTTGCAGCAAAGCACGCGGGTACGCGGCCAATTTTTTGATGAATAACAACTCGTGAACGTTGTAATCCAAGGTGTAAACTGCTACTGCTGAAGTTCACCTTGTGATAAAGCCGCTGCAGGCCAAATGAGACATAACCGAAGCCTAGTCGAATCCATTCACTGACCATCAATCCGGGCTGGCTGAAGTTTCTTGCGTTGCAGCTTTTCCATACACACTAGCGACGGATTTACCTCTAAGAAGATCACGGATATATCGAACTCTAAAGGAATCGGGAAATAGTTCTATATATCGATCATTCGAAATACAAAATACGTGCATATTTAAGACCTTAAAGTCATTCCAGGTCCCGGAAATCGTTACAAGCTAGAGCATTACGATTAGCTTGCAGTATAATAAAAAACAAGGTGGGAGCTGCAAGTCGCCGCACTTTGTTTCGCATGAAAATAGTCCGTACACTTGTCCTGCTACTTGCGCGCCGTGCAGTCATCCTCAATATCACCGAAGCTTTTCGAATAAGCGAATTCGGCTCCTTTGGCCACAACAGCGTTCATTGGCACAGAACGTCGATGCAAGCATCGAAGCGCGGCAAAAGGTTGGTTGGCAGCGGAGGCGTTGGCGGTCATAACCGCACGGGTACACTTGCGCGGCAACGGAAGCCATGATCTCGGCACCGATGCGGTCAGAAACGGCTACGTCATCTGCACCGATGAAGTCGCCCACTGTGCGAGATGAGTGGAAACGCTGATAAGTCGCAGAATTCAGAGGCACTGTACACAATTGTTGACGGTCATGACGCACCCGAAGGCGTCCCCAACTTGCAAGGGAAGCTTTTTTTTTTTTCTTCTTGTTCCGCGTACGAGCAAGAATCGCCGCCAGATTCTCCTGGCTGAACTGAAGGAAAGTAATTTTTTTTTTCGTCTTACTGCATCTATTTGGTGTATCAATTCGTATGTGGTAGTGTTACTTTTCTATTTCATTACGGTCTGTTTTTTCTCGGTGCTAAATACCTCCATTTGAGAAATATAGAGGTATTTTTTTCTGGAGACTTGTATGTGAGAAAACTGGTCTAGTTATCGCCGTTGAATCGTATTATACTATCTTATCCTGACTCGTAACTTTAATATATCGCGTAAGGATTGTAATAGAACAGAAGGCAGCAGAAAGGGGGCTGGTATTGCGGCATTCATTCATAAAAGTACAGACTGGCAGAGGGTCAAGCAGAAGTGCAAGGAACATTTATGGCTGAAAGGGAAAGTGGCAGGGCAAATGACACTCCTTGGTTTCGTGTACTTGTGAACGGGAGCAAAGGCCAAAGAGGAAAACCAGGCGATGGTAGAGTGTATATCAAAGGACATTCAGGAGTTAGGAGGAGAGTGCGAGATAATTATACTAGGAGATATGAATGCGCACATAGAAGATATAGATGGGTGTACCGACCCGACAGGCAAATGACAGGCAAAAGGCTTGATTTCATCATTTGCAACAGTACCGAGAAGTGTGAAGGGCAAATAACATGGGAGGTAGGAAGGCTTCAGTCGACGATAGATTATGCGCTGATGTCGCATAAGATGTATGATAAGCTCAGGGGAATGCACATAGATGAAGGTGGCTCCAGAAGTCTGGGTAGTGATCACAAACGTATCAAGCTAAGTTTTGGAAGAGCAGTGAAAGTGGGAAGGAGACAAGATGAGCAACTACAGGAAAATTTTTATCCAGAAAGGCAAATCGAAATAGCCACTAAACAAATTGAGAAAGTAATCACGGAGGATAATAAGACAGTGTGGACATACACGAATCTAATTAGGCTCTTTGAGCTAGAGCTTGCTAAGACGCGTGACAAGTCACCCCGGAAAAGAAGACACAAACCCAAAAGTTCGTGGGATGAGGAAGTTAAGAGAGCCATAGCAAAACGTCAGGAAGCCTCTAGGGAACACAGACATGCTAAGCAGCGGGGCGAACCGACAGATGGTTGAAAGAAAATGGGAAACCTTTCTAAGCTGTAGAAGGGTTGCATTCCTTCTGATCACTGAAAAGATTAGAAGAAAGGGAGCTCAGTGGCTGACAGAAGTAGATAAAAAGATAGAAAGGCAGCTGCGAAATTTCGGAACCATCTAAACTCCCTAAGAAATGAGACGAGCCTAGAGCAGAGTTTTATAACTACAGCCCAAGGTGCTAGGCTAGAAGGGACGAAGCTATTGAATATATAAGAACAAGGGTTACAGAAAAATTCCAACAAAGAAGTACTTTATGCACCACAATAGACAAGGACGAATCAAGTGGTGCAATGGCTCCATTTTCACAACAAGAGTGGGAAAGGGCTGAGAAAAGGGTTCCTAGTAGTACATCAACAGGCCCAGATGGCATTCCAATTAGGCTGATAAAGACATTAGGTCCGAAGTCTAAGCAGGCTTTGAGAGAGGCAGTGAGCACAATAATAATCGATGGTGAAGTTCCCGATTGATGGAAACTTAGCAGGATGACCATTATCTATAAAGGAAAGGGGGACAAAGCTGACATGAACAACTACTGTCCTGTAACAGTGACATCAGTGGTCTACAGGCTGGCGATGCAGATTATAAAGGAAAGACTGCAGGCGTGGATAGAGGATGAGGGTGTGCTGGGGGAACTGCAGAATGAGTTTCGGAAACCCAGGAGGTTGGAAGACAATCTGTTCTCACTGACGCAGTGCATCGAAATAGCAGAAAAGGAACACAGGCCCCTGTGGCTAGCATTTTTCGATATCAAGGGAGCGTACGATAGCGTGGTTCAAGAGGAATTGTGGGGAATACTGGACACACTAGGCGTGGAACATGTAGTCACTAATCTTTTAAAGGGTATCTATAAAGGTAACAAGGTAGTTATAAAGTGGGAAAAACAGGTATCCAAGTCCGCAGAGGTAAAACGGGGGCTTAGGCAGGGGTGCCCCCTGTCACCCTTATTATTCATGATGTACCTACAAGGATTAGAGGCAAAATTAGAGGGAAGTGGACTGGGCTTCAACCTCTCTTTAGTCAAGCAAGGAAAACTCATTGATCAGGCACTACCAGCATTAATGCACGCTGATGATATAGTGCTAATGGCCAACAACAAGGAAGATTTGCAGAGATTGATGGACATCTGCGGTAATGAGGGAGATAGGTTAGATTTTAGATTCAGTAAGGAAAAATCAGCAGTCATGATTTTCAATGACAACGAAGGTAGTGAGCTTAGAATACAGGAGGTCACGCTAGAGATAACAGATAAATACAAATATCTGGGCGTATGGATAAGCAATGGTACCGAGTATCTGAGGGAACACGAAATATACGTGACGACTAAAGGTAACAGGAATGCAGCAGTCATGAAAAATAGGGCACTGTGGAATTACAATAGATATGATGTGAGAGGAATATGGAAAGGGGTCATGGTTCCTGGGCTGACGTTCGGTAATGCGGTCTTGTGCATGAGATCAGAAGTTCAACCAAGATTAGAAATTAAGCAACGTGGAATAGGTAGGCTTGCTTAGGAGCTCACGGGAATACGCCAAATCAGGGAGTACAAGGTGATATGGGATGGACATCATTTGAGGGCAGGGAAGCTAGCAGCAAGATAAAATTTGAGAAGCGATTGAGAGAAATGGGGGAGGAGCGTTGGGCTTGGAAGGTCTTCAGCTACTTGTACATGAAGAATGTCGATACAAAATGGAGGAAGCGAACCAGGAAGTTGACTGGTAAATACTTAGAAAACAGCAGGTGGCCAAACCAAAAAGAACTATCGGTTAAGAAGAAAGTGAAGGAAACGGAGACTGACATGTGGAGAATGGGCATGATTAAGAAGTCCGCACTAGAGATCTATCGAACTTTTAAGCAGGAAATTGCCAAGGAAAGGATCTATGATAATACTCGGGGTAGTTCTCTACTGTTTGAGGCCAGGACGGGAGTACTGCGAACCAAGACATATCGGGCCAAATACGAAGGGGTAGACACAGTATGCACTGCGTGTGGAGAGGAACAAGAAACTGCCGAACACTTGATAATGTTCTGTAAAGGGCTTCACCCTATAGTTCAGGATGATGGCGCAGAGTTTTTCAAAGCACTGGGGTTTAGGGACCGGGAGGGCAAAATAGACTTTAAGCGGGTAGACTTAACTAGAAGGAGATTATCTGATTGGTGGCTAAAGTCAAGGCACGAGTGAAAATTAAATTCTTCACTGCAAAGTACGAATCCTCAAACTCACTTTTTAAGGAAAAAAAATATAGTTTTGGGTTCATTAAGTATTACGGCTTGGTGGCGCTAGCCACCGCCCGATCTAAAGGGTACAGCCATATCCATCCATCCAGCCAAAAGCCCCTTGATCAAGTGGTTCGCGGCCCACATTGGTCGGCAACTAGCACCCGACATCGAAAAGCGCAACGAAAAGGCGGACGCCGCGGCCCGTGATCGTATTACGTGCCGGGACGCGACAGTCCGTCCCTCCGAGACCAGCGGAGAAGACCGAAAAGAGGACTTCGAGCCCCCTCACCGACTACGGTGGGATCCTGGCGGCTTACAGAGAAGTCGGGAGAGCCTTCCCGCACCGAGAACTCTCGCGCTTGGAAGCAGTAAAGTTCCGACAGTTGTAAACAGAGTGCGTGCTGACACCGGCTCTGGCCTGGCACGTGCGCCCCGACATGTTCGTGGGCGCAAAATGCAGTGTATGCGAACGTGAACTATCTACCCTCCGCCACATCATGTGGGGAGGGTGTAACAGTGCTATGCACAGTGGGAACGGCCAGTGCCAGGACGCCACGTATCCCGAAGAGGTGAGAGCGTGGATACGCTCCGAAGACTTGAAGAGGCAACGAAGGGCCATCCAGCGGCTTGAGGAGGCTTTGGCTAAGCAACGAAGAAAAGGAGCCGACGACCCGTCTAACAGGCGCGGAGGCACCCGAGTATCTGTCGCCTAGTCGGAGCACAACATCCTCGAGGTCTAGACTCTGAGATTATCGGACTCTAATAGTCGTAATCTTAAGATAGGGAACATCCGCGCCTTGCGAAGCCGGGGACTTCCTACGCGCTGGATGTATAAATAAATGTTATTTCTCTCTCTCTTGATCAAGGGGATTTAGCGTCGCCTGAAGCCCATTCACCTTTTTTAGGGGCGAAGCTCCTTAGGGCGTGGGCTGTGCGTCCCCTGTAGCCTGTATGTAGCCACCTCTAGTTTAGTTCTTGCAGTGTTCTCTAGATGGCGGTACCGTCCCCTGTATGTAGCCACCTCTAGTTTAGTTCTTGCAGTGTTCACTAGATGGCGGTACCGTCTCCTGTATGTAGCCACCTCTCGTTTAGTTCTTGTAGTGTTTACTAGATGGTGGTACTTGTAGCTGATGATGAAAAGATGCAAGATGTTATAAACTAGAAAGCGGTATTTGTAGTTGATGAAAGACGCGAGATCTTATAAAATAGGAATGATGTCACATATGGCGCGTGTCATTGGTTGAAGGCAATCGTTCGATTTAGTGCGGCGACGTACGCTAGGGGGAGCGTTGTAATAAAATCCGTTCGCTGTTGGCGCGCGCTCGGAGTCGCCGGATGGATAAGGCTGCACAGCGGAGAGAGCGCGAGGCGGCAGCAGCGCGCTCTCGCAGACAGAATCCCGATGTGCGAGCGCGCGAGGCAGAAGCGCTCCGTGAAGCTGCGCGACGCCGCCGCCAAGATCCTGCCGAAACGGCTGAAGATCTCAGACTACCACTCACGAGTCAAAGCCAAAACGGAGAATATGCAGCCATCAAACTCTTTGACTCTGGAATCGTCCTCATGACCATGTACCTCGCACCCAACCTGTCGACCGGGAACATCAAGACATTCATAGACACTGCGTTACGAAATTATGAGAACAAGTACAAGAATGGACCATTTGTACTACTTGGAGACTTTAACGTGGCTATCATAGACCATAATTGGCTTATCCAACATATGGCTTCTATATATGCACTCAGACGTATATCGTTTGACCATATGAAACCTACCACGATCCGAGGAACATGCATAGACCTAGTATTTGCAAATTGCCCACTGCAACCCATACAGGAACCGCTCTCCCTTCATTTCACAGACCATAAAGCCGTCATAATGAAGGGACATCGCAAGCCATCCATCGTCTAAGAACAAATAAAAGTTGATTTGTGTATATACACACACAGCGTTTCTCACGTCTTTACATGATGATCGACTGGGCGAATTACACGGAAGATTCACAGTTTACCGATGAATCTCTCCGGAGCTTCGCCCATTCATCATCATTCACCCCGTGAATATGCCGTAATTTTTTTTCGCGCTCTCATCTCCCACGCGTACTTTGCCCCGCGAAGAGGAGGCAAGGTGGACGATCTCGCATGCGCTCGGTTATTTCGCGGTGGGGACAATCGTATGCCTTGGGCTTTCGGAAACGATACTGTTGTAGTTACCGGGCGCACAAAGGTCGCTGGTCTCGTTGCACCATCTCCGTTCGCAAAAAGGACGCGCTTTTCAGACACAGCAAAGTAACAACTGAGACGCTTGTTCGCGTTCATTTGTGCCTGTGAGTACGTTTCGTGCGCCATTTGTGCGTGAGAAATGCGGGGTACGTTTCGATCTGTTTTCCATTCTTCGTGTGACCTTCCAATTTGTTGATATGGCTTCATTTACTGTGCTCTCGACTGCACCTAAATCAAAGGGTCGCACATGTAGCATAACGGCGTCTTTCTTATGAGAAGACAAATATATACTTGGTTTTCATGAGAAAGTATACACGACGTGTATTCGCCAAGGTAGACTACTGAAGAAAAAAAACTGTACTGGACTTTCGTGTCTCAGTATTGGGACGTTGCCACAGGGATGCTTTCAATGCAGTTTGCGATTTTATTGAAGCATCCAAACGTATCCCATTGTAATCCCATATCTAATAATTACTATTGTGTATCATGAAATAGTGTTTTAACATAGATTCTGAATGGTTAGGTGCAGTAAAGGCAGCTGTGTGATCATCTCGAAATTTGAAAAATCAAAATCTATCAATTAACTTTTCTATTTTTCTCTATTTCTCTGTGGTTTCTCTTACATTCGTTATATTTTAATATATCATCATTTTTATACGTAGTTGTAATGCTCACAGAAAAAGTACTCTACGCTTTTTTGGCCAATTCCCGCGAGTGGGTATGTAGATCAAACTCTGAACGCGTGCTGTGTACTTCTTGAACGAGCAAAACATTTCGATTTTCGTTCTTACATTGACCAACGCGTCCACTGAACACCGTGAAATTGACTGTGCGAGTGGGTGACCATAAACGACCAAAACGTGCCCGTAACCAGCCCGTGGTCGTCGCAGAACCGGGGTCACGTTCAGTCTAGACATAGTCTAGAAGTTTTCCCTTCCTCCACGGTCTATAGACGCATGGCGACTGTCTGCACTCTCCTCCCTGTGTCCTGCTTCTGTGATTCGACCGGGGGGATTCTCGAAACGGCGTTACAAAAGCATCGCTAGTTCCATGATAGAAAAATCAACCTTTTTTATCGGGTGTAACCTACACCACCTAGACTATTGTGAATAGTCTAGGTGGTGTTGGTGTAACCGAATGAGCATAGAACGCGCGGTGCTCTTGTGACTTCGCTTGTTGCTTAGAAGTGTGGCAGCTTGGGCTAGTCGGTATGACATCCAATAGTCGCAGCGCGAGAACAGAACGACGACACAGAGACGAATGATCTGCTGTCATTTTTTTTTTTCACCGGTACAGAAACTTCGAAGCACAGTTAAGGTCCCTAGATAGTTTTGTTAAGTACAGTAAGTTTCGAGATGGTTTGCAGCACATTCGGTATATTATTATTATTATTATTATTATTATTATTATTATTATTATTATTATTATTATTATATTATTATTATTATTATTATTATTATTACTATTATTATTATTATTATTATTATTAGTCTATAGACTTCTATAGCGTACCTTTATTAGACTCGGTTGTTCAGAGGAAGAGCGGGGCTCTTTGAAATGACTGCAAGGAGGGCGAGAGAGCGAGGGAAAGAGAAAAAAAAAGCTCGTCCCGTTTAGTTGTACATGGCCTCAAAGATTACAAATCCGCGGCGGCCGCCATCTTGAAGGCCATGGTATTTCATGCCATCGCGGGGCGACGCGCTTATCGCAACCGAGATCTGTCGAAAGCACCCGCCGATCATCGGCGCCGCGCGATTAGTCGTTCACAGACAGGTACGCGCACAAATTGTAACAATGTCGCCAGTGGTGTGCTGGTTTGAACTTGTTTAGGAATGGTACATACATACCGACGTGGACATGCTGCCGAGTGATACCAAAATGGCGATAACCGGGCTATGCACCTTCGAGCTCGCATTCCCGTCGACAATGAACGGCGCGGGGCCTGGGAACACGCGTGATTAAGTCCGCGCTAGAGATATATCGAACTTTTGCAGTGACCCTAAGACGACGAAGAACTGCTTTAGCAAACGGAGGGAGGGGGGGGGGGAGAGAAAGAAGAAGAATAAAATCTTGTCTCTGACAATGTTGTGTATCTCGCCAAGTCGCTTATACCAGATTGCGCTGTACAGTTACACAACTAAATTATTACCTTAACAAAGCTTAACTCAAGGCGTCACCACTGTGCATTTTTTGCAACGAAATTGAAACAATTGAACATTTCTCTCGTTACTCTTATCAAAGAAAAAGGTTTTTAGAAGCCCCATTACAGAAGTTGGGAATACAAGTAATGTACCAGTACTTTTATCACTTGGTGGCACTTCATTTGGTTACTGCCGCAGGGATATATGCTCCGCTGTGTTTTACTATACATCAATGCAACTAAAAAATTACCGTGCTAGTAAACACTAATCTTTTCAGATCTTTAGTTTATAATTCGTAGCTATGTCTGTCAGGAACTAGAGATGGTTTGACCGCTTGCTCAGCAACCATTTTCGTTTATTGGCAGTTTCATCTCTAAACCAATTTTTCAGATTGGCTTTAATGTCATTTTAGTTTCAATTAAGTATCCTGCCGTCCGGTTCTTGGCCCATCCCCATCTGTGGGTGAGCGCCATGCATCTGAGGTCATCAGCATCAGCGTTGGAACGTTATATTGGCGCAGTCTTCGACAGGATTAGGAGAGCAAGTATGTGGATAACTTTGGCTTTATCCTGAAGTTCAAGCGGCAAGTCATATTTTTCGACGTGCGAAGTGAATGAAGATACGTATATAAATTGCCTGTGCCTATCACGACTTCCAAACTGCGTGAGTTCGTCGCTCAGAAAGCCGGGAAGACACTGGGTGAGCTTGATCAACAACTGTCAATGAAGCTGAAATTGAAGTACCCCGAGTTTCAAGAATGCATTATGCGGCCGCTTTTGAAAAGGTCGTCAAGGACTTCACCAAGAAAACAAGATTGTCCCGTTGACTCGCGCCTTATATGAATCCTATACCGTCAGCAGCAGTACGCAGAGTGACAGCAGCAATTCATGGACAGCCTTCTTGCCGTCGTCCAGACACAGCAGAGACTCAACAAGTAGGCAGCAAAGCCTGATTCATTCAATGGTGAAAGCAGGAGGCCGGACACCTGGATCAAGTTCTACGAAAACGCTTGTGTGGACAACTCGTGGCAAGAATCCAGTGAGCGCATCAGTAACATGCGTCCGTTTCTAACCGGACTGGCTTGAAAGTGGTACGAGCTTCACTACGCTAGACACGAGACCGACCCATGGGACGAGTGGAAACGGAGCATCCTGGCGGCTTTCGACGGAAACCCCGTCGAAAGGTGGGACCGAGCAATTTTTTTTAAAATTTCGATCAGGAAATCTCCTAGAATACTTTTATGAGAAAAGGCGGCTTCTTCAAATGGCAGGCCCGGAACTTCAGGAGTCCGCGATAATAATCACTCATTATTCACGGCTTCCCCAAGGAACTCCAGAGAAAAGCACAAGTGCAATCGCCCAAAACTACTGAGGAACTTCTGGGTTCTTTCGAAAACCTCCCAATTGATCTGAATTCCCAGAATCCGCGTCGGTCAGATTTACATCAAGAGAAGGCATTTTGGAGGTCGCGAGATTTTAACAGTTGGCATGGCCGTAACCGAGTGGTCAATGTAATCTCCGAGGCCAGTAACGACCAAGAGCATATGGCTTCTTCGCACCCAGACGAGACTGAAACAAAAAAAAAACGAAGGAATGAGGGTGCGCAGTCTCACCTGACGAGAAAACTGAAGATTGTTTTTCTAACGATTCTTAATATCCTATGTATCAAACTAAAAAATAAATGGTGAAGACGTTGATGCACTAGTGGATAGTGGGGCATCTGTGTCTGTCATATATGAGGCACTTGTAAAGAGAAAAACTATTCGAGGGAGGTCAGTACAAGTACAAAGATTCGATGGGACAAGACAAATTTATGATGAATGGGTCAGAAGAAGTGTCTCTTTTCAAGGCCAGGACGCTGACATTGATGCCCTCGCAGTGAAAGGGTGTGACTACAAATTTTTACTTTCTCAACCTGATATGAAGACCCTAAAGCTAAACCTTTATTAGAATGATGAAGTGACTGTGGCAAAACAGACGCGCGCTTCCTTGAGCATCGTGGATCGCTTTATTACACGTGAAGATGAAGACCGCCGCCAATTCCCCGAACTTGTCTACTTAAGCAACTACCCACCGGCAACAACAAAATTTTCGGTTCCTTTCACGCTGAAAGACGTTACAACGGTCAGAAGAAAACCTTACAACATGTCCTGCAAGAAGACAGTTTGGTTGAAACGCGAGAACCAAAATATGTTAGATGCAGGCATAATACGGCCATCGGCGTCTACGTTCGCCTCACCAATTACGCTGGCTCCCAAAGAAGATGGATCTTTGAGACTATGTACAGGCTACCGAATCTTGAATCACCAAACAGATCTATTTCTTTTCCTGATGCCGAGAATCGATGAAGTAATTGAGGAAACGCAAGGTTGCTAAGTCCCGAATAGATCTTTGCAAAGGATTTTGACAGGTACCCCTCGAAGAGGAATATAAAATGTACACAGCCTTTGTCACTCCCTTTGACGTATATGAATACAATCGCTTACCTTTCGGGTGGAAGAACAGTGCGGCCTGGTTTCAAAAAAATGATAAATGCCATCTTGAAACCTTTCCTTGGGGCATTTTCTAACGTCTATGTTGACGATATTTTAGTCTATTCAAAAGATGAGAGTTCTCACGCTCAAAATTTGACGGCTGTATTGATGAGCGAAGCTCAACTGAAAGTGAATTTTAAGAAGAGTGAGTTCTTCAAGGCAAAAATTACATTTCTTGGGCGCATCCTAGATGGATTGACTAAGAGTGCTAAGGAAGAGTCTGTGGAGCTTGTGTGGCAGATGAGGAAGCCAGATAATGTACACGCACTCTAAGAGTTTTCCTTGGGCTTGCCGGACACTTCAGAAATTTCATGAAAAAGTTTGCAGCCTGAGCAAAACCACTGAACTGTTTGCTTCAATCAGTACAGATTTTATTTGAACTGATGAATGTGAAAAGGCTTACGATGACTTAGTATCAGCCAAATCACCAGACCCGATCCTAACGCTGCCCGGCCGATTTTACTCTTCCTTTTGAACTGACGACAGATGCTTCCAACTTCGACGCAGTTGCTGTTCTGTATCAGCGAAAGCATGACAAAGCAGCTCAAGTTATTGGCCGTTTACGAAGGCAGAGCAGAACTAAAGTACAACAGAGAAGGAAGCATTGGCTGTTGTTTTGCAATGAGGTATTTTTGACGTTACATTGAAGGAACAAAATTCAAACAATTTACTGATCATCAGGCGCTTACACATTTGCTGAACGCTTCTCAACCAATAGGAAGAATCGCCCACTGGATCAGTGAAATTCAGCAATTTGATTTTGAAGTCGCTGATTTTGAAGTGCATCAGATGCTGATGCACTTTCTCGGCTTCCAGTAATCAGTGATTATGGGAAAGAGGAAAGTGTCAACTTACTCAAACTATGGAAAAGTACAGAGCAATTGATGCCCATATGAGAAAAGTTCCAGGTTCCAGCTACGCTGGTACGAAAGGTTCTTCAGCTGTACCATGATAGCCCACATTCAGGAGGACACTAGGGGTTTCGGCGAACCTCTTACAAATTGAGTAGGCGATTTACATGGCCAGCAATGGAGAAGGCTGTTGCCAATTACATCAGCTCCTTCCATGACTGTCAACTCAACGAGGCCTAATACAAGCAGACAAAGGACACTATGATTTTCCCGCTTCATGCAAGTGTGACATTTGAAACCGTTCATGCTGACTTCGCTGAGCTAAACAAAAAAGCGAATGCGTAAGGAACGCTCAATCTTTCTTAGTGTGCATTGAATGCTCAAGGATTGTTGCAGCTAAGCCAGGAAGGAAGAATGCAAAAACCGTCATAGCACTATTGAACAAAGACATGTTTAAAGGAGTGAAATTCATTGTGTCTAACAATAGGTCGGCGTTCAGGAGCCAGGAACTTGCAAAGTGGGCAGAAGAAAAGAACATCACCCTGAAGTTTACGGCCCCATACCATCCTTCAGCTAACGGGCTTGCAGAACGGGTCATACGAGACGTAAAGCAATATAAAAGCATGTACCCGGGATTCCCAGAAGGGTAAAAATGCTGCCTACAAGCAGCAGTGTCACATCACAATAGATCCCACACAAGTGCTTTGGGATGCAGTCCTCGGTATGCCGCCTTTGGTGAACCGGCGTATCTGCCTGCAGGCGATACACTGGGAATCAAGACAAAACTACACCTTGTTAGGTTTGGCCTGGAGATTCGTCTCTCAATCCCTTCGGCGCCCAGTCTGACAGACGCTGTCGAAGATTTGAGCTATTATCCAGACCAAGCAGCAAGCAAAGACGAGTTCCCGTCCTTCAAATGCGGACCCTTTTGTCGTCCCTTCAAGCATCAGCGTGACTGATGGCCTCGGCGACTCATCGGGCGACAGGAAAGCTGGCGTGACCGGCGCCAGAGCTGACGGTGGAGCGGCGCTTTTTTAATCTTCAGTCAAGTAGCCGACCGGCCGACTGCCTATGCCCGCCAGGCATTGTCCCTGCTGGCCGGAGGAGGAGACGTCGTGTCGCCGCGACGCCACGACGAAAGAGGGCAACAGGGACGGCGTCTTCCTGAAAGAGACCGCGACGGCCACCGCAAATCACCCCGCTAATGAAGCGAACAAATCGGCGGACCCTTTGAAGTATGCTGCCAGGATCGTGGGAACTCTCAACTAGCGGCACACACACGACGAGGAAGAGCCCTGCTGGCGCCACCACAGTGCAGTGTTCACGTGGACCGCGCATGCTCGCCCCCCTCACCTGTGTGTGTGTGTGATTGGTGTTCCACTCGGAGAGGAGAAGCCCAACAGGGCTTAAAACGACGCCGCAGAGTGCGGGACGTCGCTCTGAACTATGTAACGTTCAACCACCACGCTCGTGGTTTGTGAAACCAATAACTTTTCCTTTCTGTAAATATGTGTAAATAATGTCATAAACCTGTTTTTGTTTCCGTATCCTCCAGCGTCCTTCCTTCCGAACCTTACAACTGGCTGGCAGTGGTGAAATGGACTTCACGACATGGTGCTGTGCTGTGGTGAGTGCGTGGTCTTTGCTTTGACTTTCCAGGCTTCATTATAATTGTGTGAGTTTATTAGAAGCTGGATTGTGTGTGAATTAGGGAGATTACCTTTTGTTAGTTTTGAGTTGTAGGGATCACCTAATTATGTGTGAAATGCAGGACCAAAGTACAACGCATTCATGTCGTGGAAGGCAATGCTAAGAGATGAACTTTTGGGTGTGAGTAAGCATCTAGGCATTGAAATAGAGGAAGTAATGGGCAGGACAGCGATTTGGAGGCTGATCTCGCAAAAAGCCAGTGAGGACGAGATTAAAAACGCAGTAGAGATTTTTGAAAAACAGAAAATGGAGGAACGGGAGCGAGAGGAACGCGAACGAGAGGAACGGAAACGAAAAGAACGGGAAAGAAAAAAAAAAGGAAAGCAGGGATAGAAAAGAAAGAGAAGAAAAAGAAAGATTGGAACGACAGAAAGAGAGAGAGAGAGCAGTGGGAGGAAAGCCTGAAATTAAAACAGGAAGAGAGAAAAAGATCAATACAGTGCCTTAGATGGTCTCAAGTAAATTCGAGGATCCATGCATTTGAAGAGGGTGAGGATTTAGAGAGCTATCTAACCTCTTACGAGAAAGTTTGCAGAGAACTAGAGCTCGACGAGGACTATTGGTCTAACGCCTTATCGAGTGTCCTTCCGTGCAACTTGATGGGTAGGATACTATACCTTTCCGAGGAACAGTTCAGTAGGTACGATGTAGCTAAGGCAGCTTTACTGCGGTGCTTCGGCATCAGAGTTGACAGAAAGCGAATAGAGTACAAGCTCACGAACGCTCCCGTGAAGAACGCGCGACGTTGTGTTGGTAGTAAAACCGAGCCCGAGAGAGGTCCGCGTGTCTCTTATAGCACCAAGGTAGATAGTGAGCGAGAATGGGAGATAGAAAAACGGGAGCAAGGTGAAGAGCGTGAGCGAGCACTCAGCCTAGAGATTGAACTGTCGGAAGAAAAAGTTGAGGCAAGGAGGCGGAAGATTCAGCCATTCGCAAGTGTAGCGCACGAGAAGTGCGAGGTGCAGCCCAGAGCTTTAGAGAAGGCTAGCACGTGTGATGAGCGCAGTAGGTTCGAAGACGAACCAAATGTGAGAGCTGCAAAAGATGCTGCATTGAGTAGAGAGGCCGACAAAGGCAAGAGCGAGTGCGACGAGGTGCTGTGCCAGTTAAATGTTAGCAAGACAGCTACAATAGCTGTAGACAATCTGGCACAGACCTCAACTGTGTTTGTCGCGACGGTGGGTCCTGCAAATGAGGTCGAAGACATCAAGAACACCGGAGAAAGCGCAGGAGAAGCAGCAAATGCAGAGAGTGAGGAAAACAGTACGGTTGTCGACTACTCACCTCAATGCGAGCTAGAGTGTCTGAAGGAAAACAGCCGCACTGTTCCTAAGAGCGCCGAGCTGTACGCCAGTCTATAGTGTGAAATGGGTGATTTTGTAGAAAATCATTTAGACTGCGTGGATTCAACAGCTGACGCAAGGTGCAGTGAGAGTGTTAGCAACCTTGAGCTGCGAGCGGTAGGCTCAGAGACGAGTCGCAAGAAATGGCACAGACGCAAGAGACGTCAGAAAGCCGCGAGAGAGACAAAAAGTACTACGCGGGTAAAAGAAGGCACAAAATCTTTTAGCATAGCAAGTAGGACTAGGAGTTCTGGATCGGCATCAAAGCCGGTTTGCATGCGTGCGAGCAGCCGGGCCAAAAGTAGAAAGAACGCTGGTTCGCAAATTGAATCACCAGGAAAGTGCCAGTCTTTCCGTTCTATTAACAGCAAATTTCATGGTGCGCCCTTGAGCTGTAATGCCGCCGATGACTCAACCCGCGACCGATTTCAATGCAATGGGGGAAAGGTCGGTCGCAAACGTCGCCGAAAAAGAAAGAAGCGTACGTGAGTGACAATGCGAAGGGATGAAGGAGGTAGCAATCAGCCGGGCGAACGACGGAAGAGTGGGTTATCGGCCAGTTAGACGGGGAGGCCTTTGTGTCGTGCAGCAAAACGCCAGCGGCGAAGTGGTATGCCACAGCGCGCACCCTCGCGACGGAATTCGCGGCAGAGGTTAAAAGCTTTCCGCGGACAAGAGTGTCGAAGGGGTCCTTGGAAAAAGGCCACAATAACGAAGCACCGCTCGGGAGCTAGACCAAAGAGGACACCGACGCTCTTTTCCACGCATTGCTCGGGTCACCTCCGCGAGCCTGACCAGGGCAGGCTGAACTCGCGAATGATGCGTGACTGCACCGTTCAGCTTGTAGCCCAGACGCGACGTTGCCACCAGAGTTCTCGAAATCCGGCAAGATCACGACCGCCGCGTGTGCGATTGAGGTGAGGGACAGCTGTAAGCTGGAGAAGGTGACACAGGAATTTACTGGGAAGCATGTTTGTTTGCTTATTTTTGGTTTCAAAGTAATATTCCTTTGTCATCTCCCCGGCTAGTTTGTTTAGTTAGTTTTTCACTTCAGTGTTTTTTTGTAAACTTTGTGAGGGCTTCGAGTTAAACTTTAAGCGTTATGCGGAAGCAGTGACCCGCATTAGTCAGCCTATTGCGTGTAATGAGCTTCTCTGAAATAAGAGCACGTAAGTCAAGGAAGATTTGATACGAGCGCTAAATTTTAAAGAGTGGTGGCTATAGGTTATAGCGATATGACCTATGGTTAGGTGTGTTTTAGTAGGCTAACGCTCTTTGGATGAGAGTATGATGTCGTGCTAGAACGCACAGCAAAGTGCGTTCTTTAAAAACATGGGCTGACATGAAATTACACCCAGCAAATGAGCGTGTTAGTACACAAGGTTTACTTCGTTTTGTTGTTTTAGCAATGGCTTATAGGGATCAAATGATCACTTGAGGTGAGAGCGTGGCGTTCACCAAAATTTGAGGCTAGATACCTTTCTAGGATTGATAAGACGCAGTTTGATTTGTTGTGAGAGTTTTTCACTAGCTTCCGTGTGTTCTACGAGTTGATACTCTCGACTATACGCCTTAATTGAAAGTATGTCGTGAGAGAAATGAAGAATGTGCACAGATACCTTGTGTATAGGGCCTGGCAGCATTCGTGTGAAAACCATGTAGTTGCGTATTATTAAGGTAGTATTGAGTTATCAGATTAGTTACAACATTGTAGGATAGATGGCAGGAGAACGTGAGTTTTTAAAGAGTGTAATTATGGTTATTTGGGGCCAAATTATATTTGCCTTTGGGTGCTTTTCTCACATGGCAATATGTTACATCTTTGGTAAGCATCTCCACGTCCATGATTGTTGTAACTTTGGTGGCACAAAATTGTCTCAAAATTTTAGCGTACAGGTTTCTCTTTTGTTTGTGTTTCTTGAGAAGCCTGGAGGGTTTTAAGCGGGTCCAATGTGCTTGACTTCAGCATGGTATTGTGTTGTGTGGTTCGCCTTGCTGTTGTCAATCATTGTGAGCTGGTTTGAGAGTTGGTTTCGAGTTCGCAGCTGGAGAGAGAAAGCCTGGCCATCGTCCTCGTCACCACCCATTCTCTTCGTGCCCAGCGGTTGGGAGCGCTGGCCAGCCGAGATTTTCCAGGCGGCGGAGGAGCTGTTAGGTTTGGCCTGGAGATTCATCTCTCAATCCTTTCGGCGCCCAGTCTGACAGACGCTGTCGAAGATTTGAGCTATTATCCAGACCAAGCAGCAAGCAAAGGCGAGTTCCCGTCCTTCAAATGCGGACCATTTTGTCGTCCCTTCAAGCAGCAGCGTGACTGATGGCCTCGGCGACTCATCGGGTGACAGGAAAGCTGGCGTGACCGGCGCCAGAGCTGACGGCGGAGCGGTGCTTCTTTAATCCTCAGTCAAGTATCCGACCGGCCGACTGCCTATGCCCGCCAGGCATTGTCCCTGCTGGCCGGAGGAGGAGACGTCGTGTCGCCGCGACGCCACGACGAAAGAGGGCAACAGGGACGGCGTCTTCCTGAAAGAGACCGCGACGGCCACCGCAAATCACCCCGCTAATGAAGCGAACAAATCGGCGGACCCTTTGAAGTATGCTGCCAGGATCGTGGGAACTCTCAACTAGCGGCACACACACGACGAGGAAGAGCCCTGCTGGCGCCACCACAGTGCAGTGTTCACGTGGACCGCGCATGCTCGCCCCCCTCACCTGTGTGTGTGTGTGATTGGTGTTCCACTCGGAGAGGAGAAGCCCAACAGGGCTTAAAACGACGCCGCAGAGTGCGGGACGTCGCTCTGAACTATGTAACGTTCAACCACCACGCTCGTGGTTTGTGAAACCACTAACTTTTCCTTTCTGTAAATATGTGTAAATAATGTCATAAACCCGTGTTTTGTTTTCATATCCTCCAGCGTCCTACTTCCTCCTTCAACATCTTACAACCTTGAAGAAACCTCCTTCCTCCTTCAACATCTTACAACCTTGAAGAAACCAAGAAGACTGCAGAGAGCCAAATAAAACACAGGGAGTCGCTTAAACGAGCATTTGACAAACGTCATAACAACGAGATCCCCCATATTACTTTAGGTGATCTAGTTTTTATACGGAAAGGATATATGACAGTCATAGTGCGAAACTGTTCGGACCATTTAAGGTGACCAAAACGGCTACAAAAGACGGAATACTGAAGACCATCGGCTACATAACCGAAGATGGTGGCATGGAAATAGCTGCCATCAGCAATGTGATTCCCTGTATCCAGAGGAGTGACAAAACAATGCCTGAGAGGGTGTAGCGACCCAAAGACGACGAACTGCTTGGGGGGGGGGGGACTGGGGAAGAGAAAGAAAAATAATAAAAATCTTCTGTCTCTGACAGTGTTGTAACGTTGTAACATTTAAGCAGGAAATTGCTAAGGAAAGAATCTATGATAATACTCGGGGTAGTTCTCTACTGTTTGGGGCCAGGATGGGAGTATTGTGAACCAAGACATACCGGGCCAAATACAAAGGGGCAGACATGGTATACAGTGCGTGTGGAGAGGAGGAAGAAACTGTCGAACACTTGATAATGTTCTGTTAAGGGCTTCACCCTATAGTTCAGGATGGTGGGGCAGAGTTTTCAAAGCACTGGGGTTGAGGGACAGAGAGGGCACAATAGACTTTAAGTGGGTAGAATTAACTAGAAGGAGGTTATCTGATTGGTGGCTAAAATCAAGGCACGAGTGAAAATTAAACCCTTCACTGCAGAGTACCAGTCCTCAACTTCACTATTTTAAGGGGAAAAAAGATAAATCTTGTTTATGGTTCACTAAGTATTACGGCTAGGTGGCGTTAGCCGCCACCCGATCTGAAGGGTACAGCCATATCAATCCATCCACCCATCCGATTGGCTGCTGCGCGCGTTTTGCCTGAGTGCGCGGAAAACGAGTGCCTCTCAGTCTCTGGATCAGTGATGCCAGCCCTTGGGATTTATCTCTAGATCTAGGGATTTCTAGCATCATTAAGGGATTTGGCGTCTTCTTTGTTGAATCTTGAAACTTTTTTGTTTCATGGAATTGTGACACTACCCTATCGGAAAAAAACGAATGGTGGGCATGGTGGAAACCACCACCCACCATTATAGTGGATTAATGTAGTGGGTGAATGGTGGGAAACACCCACCATGGCGCATGGTGGGTATGGTGGGTGCTGCAGTGCCGGCAACACTTGAGCGCAAAATGACGTCAGAATCACCGTGACGAGCTGCCACAAAAAATAAAAAAGAATCCTATAAAAACGGTATGAAAAAACACCCGTCCCGTAAAAAAAAACCAAAAAAAAAACAAGGCGCCACGGAGGATCGAACGTGCAACCTGCGGATTCCCATTCGAAGACGCTAACCACTGCGCCACACCATTTTTTTTCTTTATTTCCGGTAAACTTCACAAACGGGTTACTAAGATGTATTACAATTCACTACATACAATACAAAAAAAACTTAAAACATAACTATAACATATCGCATCTTAGAATTCCTTCATGGTCAGTAGGGCTTCTACCCTTTCTACCCACAAAGGTACACATTCGTCTGTTCTTACTACCTCAAGAAATCTTGAGATGCTTTCCTTAAAATACTCTCTTGCTGGTCTTCTGTCTGGGTCACAATGAAATCCAGCCATTCTAGAGCGCCATATACTGTGCGAGGCAGTCATCATGATAAAATCGAAAGGTAATTCATCCTCGTTCTCTATTGCCAAATACCTGATACCATGAGGGTCTAACGGAAACTCTTTTTTGATTGTCCTTTGTAATACGTCCCAAAAATAAACTCCTTCCCAACAGTGCAGGAAAACATGGTCGATAGTTTCCGGTTTCTTACAGATTAGACAGTGAGATCCCCAAGGCATATAAAACCCTCGCTCCTCTAAGAAGGTTCTTACAGGAAGTGTTCCAGTGTGTAATTTGAAAAAGAACGTTTTCGCACTTGGAGCTGCTGGCATTTTTTTTACTCGTTTAAGTACGTTCTGACCCTTGCGTGCTGTATATAGCGCTCTGTACAGTGGGACGGGGAGCATCGTGTCACATAAATCTTTGTACAGTTTTTTTCTTTCCAACAGACCACAGGTAGTCAGTTGAAAAGCGAACACACAAAAACCGCACGCTGGCCACTACTTCTTTCATGTATCCTTGCACAGCCCCTGGGGTAACATGGGTGCTCACAACAAGCTCGGGCAACAGTCTACTTAGTCTTGTTTGACACACTGTTAGTAGGAAAGGATCTCTTAATTGTCTCACGGAAAAAGAAAAACCTATTTACTAACTGCTTGATAAACAGATGTCCTAGCGCAAGGCCTCCACACTTCACCCGTCTAAACAAATTCGTGCGGCTGCACCTTTCCCAGTTAGACCCCCACACAAATATTGCAAACACCCGATGTAATTTTTGCACATTGACCCGGGAACAGTACAGCACTTGCATCACATACCACAGCTTAGACACAAAAAACCAGTTGCATGCAGTAGCCCTAGCAAACATGGACAGATAAATTGCATTCCACCTATTCGCTTTTTCTTTAATTTCTTTCGTTTGCTGTGTCCAATATTCGTCAGTACTTTTGTATGACTCGAGCGGTACTCCAAGATATTTAACTGGCGTTCTTGTCCATTTTATGGCTGCGAAAAATTCTGGTGTTGAAGGCCAATATCTATGCCAGAAGCCGAGGCATTTACCCCAGTTTATGTGGCTTCCTGTAACTTCGGCGAAATATTTAGAAACTCTGATTGATTCTTCAATACCGACATAGGTAGTGCTACAAATCGCAACATCATCAGCGTATGCAAGTAGTTTGACCTCTGAAGATTGTACTCTAAACCCATTAATGTTGTCATTCTGCAATATCGACTGACATAAAGTTTCAATATAGATGCAAAACAAAAGTGGACTAACAGGGCAACCTTGACGCACTGAGCGCTCGATTCTTATGGGGGGGCCCAATGTCTTGTTGATAATTAGTCTCGTACTACCGTTCCGATATGCCATGGCTACTCCGTCAATAATTATCTTACCAACATTAATGTGCTTCAATACTGCAAACAAAAGAGCGTGGGAAACGCAATCGAACGCTTTCTCCAGATCTAGCTGGAGTATGGCCACACGAGCATGACAGGTGTCAACACATTCGAGCACGGATCGCATTTTATGAACGTTTGTAACTATGGACCGACCTTTTATTCCACACGTTTGGTGTGGACCGACGATATCTTTTATTACTGACTGAAGTCTGGCCGCCAAAATTTTCATTAATATTTTGTAGTCTACGTTTGTCAGTGCGATTGGCCTGTACGCTGTGACGTGTCTGAGCTTTTCAACCTCGTCTGTTTTCGGAATCAGAACGGTACGCGATTCACCAAAGGATGGTGGTAATTTCTTTTCCTCATATGCCTCATTAAAAACGCCCGCAAGTATAGAAGACAATTCGCTTTTAAAACATTTGTACCACTTGGCACAAAGACCATCTGGTCCTGGAGATTTCCCAGGATTTAACTTATCAATCGCCCGTTCAACTTCAGATGCAGATATAGATAATTCCAAAGCGTTTTTCACTTCCTCACTCACTTGCGGCATGAGTCCTAAATATTCGTCTTTAAATCTTTCTAGGTTTGCCTGTCTACACGCAAAAAGGTTTTCAAAATGACTTGAAAATACGGATAAAATGCTGTCCGTATCAGTTACTTCATGACCATCTTTCTCTATTTTCTCGATATGATTCCGTCGAGCGTTCGTTTTCTCCACCCCTAACGCTCTTTTGGTTGGCGTCTCTCCAGCCGCTAAAGCCTCGGCCCTAGCACGTACGAGTGCACCGCGGTAGCGTTCCTCGTCATGCAGTGCAAGTTTCTGCTTAATATTGCGTATGTCAATTTTATACTCTCCCGGTTGTCTGCACTCCAAGTCTACTAGTCTTTCCAAAGTCTTTCGGAGTTCTTTTTCTTTCTTTTTCCTTTAATAACTCAATGCGCAAGAACGATCAATAGCTTTTATTTTTATTTGCTGCTTGAACTCTTCCCATTGTTCTGCAAGTTTAGCTCCATCATCCATTTTTATATCATTGATGCAGTTCATAACCTGATCTAAGAAATATTCGTCAGTGATCAAAGTGGAATTCATCTTCCACAGCTCCCATGAGAAAGTTCCACCTTGTGTTTTCTCTCCCATATCACATTTAACTAAACAATGATCGCTAAAGTGTATTGGGTAAACCGCATATGTCTTGCAGTGAGCTATTAATTCAAGCGACACGTAAATACGATCAAGGCGCGCATGGCTATTCCCCTGAAAATGTGTGAAACGCACCTCCCGCGTTCCCTCCATACAGCTGCCCACGTCTTCTAACTCGAATTGAGTAACTACGTCCGCTAGCGTCCTACTACTTTTATCGTAATTGGCGCGTCCATTCGCTCGATCTCGCCCATTGAGGACGCAGTTAAAATCACCAAGTAATACAGATTTCCTTTCCAAAGTGAAGCGCTGCTTTAGGCTGGAAAAAAAAGGTGATTGCTCCTCACAAATGGTTGGTGCATAGATACACACTATACGCCACTGACATTCATTGAATACAAAATCACAGGAAACCAATCTACCAGACGGGCAAGCCAAGGTATCTTGCACTAACAGACCCGGTAACTTCTTAATGAACAAAACGCAGCCTGCAGACGTGCCTATTGCTTGACTTACAACTGCGTGGTAACGCGCCGTAAACCTCAGCACCATGCCCCGAGTCTCCTCCTCACCGTCTACTTTTGTTTCTTGTACAGCAAGTACATCCAGATCATGATCCACAAGTAGCCTGTAGACTTGGCTCTGTTTCCGCTTGGCGGCGAGACCTCGAACGTTTAACGTTGCCACTCTAAGTTTCGGTGCAACAGCCATGTCTACACAGTGAAGAAGTTAGCCCGGGGCATGGTGCTTACCTTCGGCGTCTAGCATAGAGCTAGACGTCTTCGGAGCCTCCAGGTGGACCCGTGCCACTGGAGGACAAAGGTGGCCAGTGATTGTCCGATATCAGGTTGGGACGCAGCCTTGTGCTGCTGCGTCTGAACGAAGTCGCCTTCGCAGGTGGCCCCTCTTCTTGCTTTTCGCTGGACGCCTCACGCCGTCCTGCAGACTGCTCGCGGGGTCTTTTGCTTGGCGCCCCACCACTGATACTCTCGCACGACACTGGAAGTTCGGTTAATTCCACCGGCTCAGGCTCCTTCGATGGGGTGCTTGTGAAGCCTTCTTCGGTTTGGCCGGCTGGCTCTTGAGTAACCACCTCCCCAGATGCTATGTCTGCTTTGGCTGTTGTTTCATCACCACCCGTCGGTGTAACTGTACCTGTTGAAGGTTCAGGGTTCACCGCGTCGCCTGCGCCTTTCGCCGCGTCTTCAGCTTCGGTCACGTCCATCACCAACTCTGCTGTGTCGTCACCTTCGGCTGATCCGATAGCCGATGCGTACGTGCGCATGCACGCATCTTCGCTGTGGCCGAACCACCGACAACGCGAGCATCGGAGTACCTTACACTCTCTTCTAACGTGGCCGGTACCTTGGCAGCGCAGACACTGCATTGGCCGACCAGGTGCAACCACAAGTGCCAGTTCACCAGCCACCCTGATTTGATGGGGGAGATCTTCAACCTTCACGCCACTCTTGAGCTTAAGAAGCACAGTCCGTGTGGTTGAACCCTTGTCGCTGACACCTTGAACACGCCAATGCTCCCTTGTGACTTGTACGACCTTCCCAAAGCCGCCAACGCCGTTCGCACGTCTTCATCGTTGACGCCGTACAGCAGCCAATGAAGACGCAGCCGCACCTGCTGATCCTGGGGGTCTACGATGATGCAGCGTCGGCCCTTGACTTTCAGCTCCTTCACGTCCAGCAAGCGTTTCGTAGCGTCCGCGTTGTTCATGGTGACTGCCCAGACATGATTTATCTGGTAGGCCCCCAGTGCCAACACCTCCGGCAGCAGTCCTGTAGGTCCGAGCGCGTCTCGGAAATCTTCGACTCGATACGGTCTGCCGCGCACATCACCGTGTAAAAACACGGTGTTTTGCGCGACGCGTCCCTTGGGCAGTGGTGGCAAAATAATCTCATATCCTGCGTCTTGGTCTTCGGTCATCCTGTTACCGCGGCTAGTATGTGCCGCAAACGCCGCTCCTACGGAGCACATGATTCTTGCGTCCGACGCGCGTGAGAGCCGACGAAAGAATGAACTGCGCCACACCAACATGACGGTGGTTGCGTGTTAAATACTTAGTTGGCGTACAAACTTAAGGTTCAACTTAAGTTTACTTGTCGTGTACGCAACATAGACAAGATCTACACCTGCTACTAAAAATTGCACATTTATTAAACACAAGCAACTGCGCCCTGTAACGATTGCCACTATGTTATTGGCACTATAGTGCTATTTTTTTTACAATTCACAACTTGAAGGAAAAAAAAAAAACAAGTGGACTGGGGAGCAGCAACAGTTTACCGGCGGGGTCTGCCAAGTTTAATATCCGTTTCGCGCTCGTTCTAAAGGGCGACGTCTGCTCACGCTTTATGACGCTTCTATAGAAGCGTCTATATAAGGCTGCGTATACGCAGCCTGATAGATGAATTACTGCCTTGCCGCGGTGTTCTATAGTGGCTAAGGTACCTGGCTGCTGACCCGCAGGTCGTGGGATCAAATCCCGGCTGCGGAGGCTGCATTTTCGATGGAAGCGGAAATGTAGACCCGTGTGCTGAGATTTGGGTGCACGTTAAAGAACCCCAGGTGGTCGAAATCTCCGGAGCTCTTCACTACGGCGTCTCTCATAATCATATGGTGGTTTTGGGACGTTAAACCCACATATCAATCGATAGATGAATTACTAAGTGATCACCCTCCTTCAACTAGAAAGGCGATAAATAAGGATAATTCAGGCTTTTCTCACGTTTTTTTTTATTTAAGGCAGTTTTGTTATTGTGATGGAGGGACCCTGTGACAGGGATAGCAGTTTTGTAACACGAGACTATTATAGTTCGAATTCTGGGGCAAATTGAACTCAGTAGTCGTAAGCGTTAAGCACACGCGTATCATGAGCTCCCATAGTGACTGCTGCACAGTGATACAAAGATAAATATTGTCTTGTAGTGCCCATAAACACGTGTCAAGATTACGCTTTCTGCATGCCTTCACTGAGCAATGCCTCCAGGGGAAATAACTAGGGATATTATGGAAAAACAGAGTGAAAGTAGGACAGAAGATTTGTTAAGGTGGTATGGGCTCAATATTACGGAAACGGTGTGGTGCAAAAACAAGAAGACTGTTTGAGTGTTCCAGCCTTTGCGTTATGCTCTTTACATGAGAGCAAAATGGCCAAGCAGAGAGCTGATCGAAAGTACTGAGGAACTTGAAGGCGTAGCTATCAGTCAGTAGTAGAGCGCCCTTGTTACATCAAAACTCAAAATATTGTAGCGGAGATTGCAAATGTGGAAATTATAAAATTAGACCACCAGCTGTCAAGCTGCATGAACAAGGAAGTCGCTACAGACTTGCGGTTGACGCGAACGATCACATCTATGTCTTCAATGAGTGTGCAAAGTGAATTTGACGTACAAATCTGTCTCGGTGGCAACTGGTACCAATTGCAAATATGTAACTCCACAGATAGTGTGGAAAAAAGACCCTAAAAGATGGTTAATGGTGATTTTTACTTTTAACAAGATTCAGTAAAACGTGGCCACAAAGCGCACTTTGTTAGGAGTCAATTGGCCCGAATAATGACATGAAAAATCTAGAGATTTTCTGATAATCTACCAATTTTCGAGGGTCTTTCTAGGGGTAATTGTTCGCTTGGGTCGGCATCACGGCTCTGGATCGTCAAGCAAGACTGATAACTGATAGTTGGGCGAGCTGGTGATACAATATGGGCGGTAACAGCGCGCAAACTCACGGGATGAAGAGAAGGGACACAAACAAGCGCCGACTTTCAACTGAAGATTTATTGGAATATACAAATCATCTGAACACATAAGATAAACATACATAACACACGCAGAGGGGCCGGCTAGGAACCGTGTCGACGTCATTAACAATTTTACGCTGCGGGTAACTGCGCAGGCGCGACAAACTTAATTCAATTCAGACAAACATGCTTCTGATTAAAATTTCTTCTTTTTCATGTAAATATATCGATGTTTTACTAACGTCGCCGTACATGTCGGATTGTGGGTGGGGAATGAACGAAGCAGAGCGGCGGGCTCGTTGCAGACGCTTGCCCTCGGCTTCCTTGGCTCGCGTCTTGTCGGTGTTACCCACGCCGTCTGCATTCTAGAACGTGATCGGACGCATAAACATATGGTCGGATGGACGCACAGACAAACGAACAGACGGACGGGCGCACGAATGGGCGGATGGACAGAATTGCGGATGTATGTACGGATGCTTCGCCCCACTCATCATCATTCACTCCCTGGACATGCTAGGATTTCTTTTTTATCCCCTTGCCCCATTCCCTACAAGGAGCTTAGCGGTGTTGCCAACAAGGCAGACAGAAATGAGCTCCTTTTCCCTTTCCTTCAATAACTACTTACTACGACGACATCGGGAACGCCGACGTGGACGAAGCAGAAGTTCTCGACGACGAGGAAATAGTGCCGCTCACTTCCGACGTAGAAGAGGAGTCTAAAGATGCGAACTGTAGATATATATGTAGATCAATTTGTAGATATAAATGCTTCTCATTGAGACTTCCTTCCTGTTAATTGCGGCGTCCCCCAGGCAAGTGTTCTGGGACCGTTACTTTTCGTGATTTATATTACGATGTAGTATCATGTGTTAAAGAAGGCGTTGAAATACGATTATTTGCAGATGATTGTTTGTTATCCTGCACAATTATTTCTTCTGATGATCAGCGAATTCTAAATGATAGCCTCGACGCAATAAATAATTGGTGCGACCTTTGGGACATGAAACTAAATACTGAGAAAACCGCATTTATGCGTATTACTAACAAAAAGCTACCGTATGAACATCAGTACACAATCAATGGTTTTCCTATCTCGCGAACTGATAGCTTTAAATATCTTGGCGTTACAATTACTAGTAACCTAACATGGATGAGGAGGAGAGGAGGAATAAATGAGGAAGGACAGGTCCTCCCACATTCTTAAAGTACTATGCGCCCCAGCACGACGAAAACTAGGCTTAACAAGACATAAACTGAAAAATTCGCCTGTGAACATAAAGCTTTTTGCGTATAACTACGACCATGCCTTAAATACGCTTGCATATATTCTGGGATCCACACACTAAAGAAGACATTGACAATCTCGAAAAAATCCAAAGATAAGCCGTCCGCTTAATTTACAACCGATACCGCCGTCACGACTCCCCGACAGAACTAATGAAAATGAATACAATGCCTACTTTGGAATCTCGACGCAAAATGAATAGGCTAAAATTTATTTTCCAATTATCACACGGAAATATCAGACTCGAAACGTCGGCCTTCCTGATTCCGTTATCATCGCGTCCCACCAGGAATCACCATTCTGCAAAGTTCACGCCTATCACAGCGCGCACTAACAATATTAAGTATTCCTTTTTTTCCCTCGAACCGACTGGAATAACCTTCCGCATAAAATTCTTTCATCCGATAATGTGCTGGAATCTATTGATCAAATGTTTGACCTGTAAATTTTGTATTACTATTTCACAGTGTTTTTCAAGATAATTTGTATTGTCCTGTTTATTGTTTTTACCTCGCTAAAGAGTGTATAATTGATCTAACGGCTGCGTAACACCCCCACTCCTGCCTGGGCCCATTTGTGGCCTGCATTATTGTATATAAAAAAGAAGAAAAAAAAAACACCATGGAAAGCCTCGAAGCTGGATCCGTGCACACCAAGCCAGGTGATGGACGCCGTCGACCTTTAGAGGCTGTTTGTTGGGGCCGACGGGGCTGCGGAAGATGCTTTGATTTCACTGGCCAGCTATGAGAATTGTGGGCTCCCGCTGCTCACGAAGCGTGAAAATCACGAGCTTCTTCGCTATAGCCAATAAATTTGTTCTCTCGATTCCACGAGCTAGGTTGCAGATTTGACGAAATAATTTGCAGGTACCCGTGACTTCGTTAAATCTAAGTCCAAATGTACTTTCCCGTCGGGCTGTAGAGAGAGAAAAAGCCAACGGTCCGTTGCTAAGGTGAGAAACGTATGGCTCCTGTACGTACACATTCGGTTTCTCGGAAGGCCGTCTACAAGCGGTGCATGTTGGTAACATGCGTTTACCCGCACACGTTTCTCTGAAAGCTCTTGACAATTAGGCGATCTGGCCGGATAAACATATACGCTGGCAGAACACTCGAAGATAATGTTTCAATTCAATTTAATTTATTTTCCAGTTTATACATGCTGGATGGTTGCGTTGGGTTAAAAGCTACATAAGTAGCTTGACGAGACCCAACGACCAGACTATACAGGGCAGTAACAACAAGCAGTCCGGTGTAGTGACGAGAAAACCAACAAGTAAAACAGAATACCATATCGTATGTACATATACAGCGATTTACATGGATTTCCAGCAGAAAGATTGCAGGAAGAAAAAGTGAAAATAGACACATGTGCATAAAAAGTGCTAGAAAAATTAATAAAAAAGTGCTACATACAATAAAATACGGCTATAGCATAAGTAATAAACATAAATAATAATAACACAGTATAATAACACCGTACCAATGTAGCAATACTAGCTATTCGGGACAAAAATAAAAGAAAAACACTGGCTATATAACACAGCAAGTAATTCATGTAAGCAGAAGACTATGTTAAAGAAACAACATAAGTTACGCACAATTAATTACACAGAATGTCACAGTATGTGACATTACAAGTGAACGAAATATAAGCGGAAGTCTTTTTTACTGACCGTGTCAATATCTTTATATTTATTTAAAGTAGCTGGTAGGTTATATGCCAACGATTGATGTTTGTAGTGCGTCCTGAAATATGGAACTGACCATGTCTCAGGGTTCCTTGTGTTCACATCAATTCTACGACGTTCTAACGATGCCAACTGTTTTATATAGTTCTTGAGGGATTCAGAAGCATATCGCGCAGTATGTAATAAACGAAAAGTATAAAGGTTGTCAATTCTAATAATGTTGTACTTAGGAAACGCTTCTATGGTGCTAGAATAATAGTATATGTGTCCAATATAGCGAATAATCTTCTTCTGTAGCACCAGAATTTTACGTATGTTAGTTATAGTGGTTGTACTCCACACTAAGGCGCAATAATTCAAGTGGGCATGAAATAAATCATTATAAATCTGTACTTTGGCCTTATAAATCTGTACTGGTTTCGGGCAGATATCTCTACATGATGTTGCTGTTTTCCTTTTTTTCTTGTCACGTATACTGCAGTGAAACCAATGCTCCGATCGCAGCAATGCAAGCTGGCCCTGACGTAACTGTGGTATTTAAAGTGCACATTATAAAATACAAACTGCTACGGAAGTTGTTCAACGGACATTCGCATTAGTTCCCGCTATCAGTAACGTTGCCATACAAATTTTACGAGAGGGGGGGGGGGGAGGGTTAAAATATACGCACGTGCGTACTTACTTTATGTATGTTCGTGCGTGCTTTTTTATGGGTGCGTGCACACATAATCACACAAAATTAAAGAAAAAAATTAGTGCTTTTACCCCCTTCCCCTGCCTACGCCACTGGCCGCCAGCATGCCAACACACTTCATGTAACGGTGGGCTACTCGAATCAAATAGCCCGCCTTCGCAGGCTACGGACTACAAAGGTACCCCTAGCGGTTGTTGAGCGAACAGCAGTGCCAATACTTTGCAACGCGTAAATATCTCGCGCCTAAATAAACCCACAAATACAGTTTCATTCGACGACGATTTCAAAACGTGACTTTTTTTAAAGTGTTACGCGTCGACCCTCGGTGCCGTTCGCGTTTCGCGCAATATCTCGCGCGCGAGGTTTGTTACGCGAGTTGAATATTGGAGCCGCCATGTTTGTCGTGAACACTATTTTCAATCCTCGGCGTGTGTATTTGGCAATGTGGTCCTCGCGTGCGGTGTGTGTGTGTTCGCGCTCAACATCGGGATGTTATCGCCGACAGTAGTGTGCCTTGTACCTGCCTGTTCGGCTGCGTCGTCCATTGAAGGTGCGTATGCGTCCCCAGTGCATCTCCGTGGCCCTAAGCACGCCTTAGACGAAAACACAGCCATGCTGCTGTGCTCGCGTGTGATTCTTTACCGCTAGTCTTCCGGCGGCCCCCCTGTCAACGAGACCGGCTGGCATTGGCGTGCTGTGACCGAAAGAGCAAAGAAAGTGAAAAACTGTCGCATTATTTTTGACACCGCGGTGTCCCCCAACAAACGACTGGGCGCACGGCGGCTTCTTTTCGTCACAGAAGCAACATGATGCAGATGCTGGCTGGCTACAGTTTCTAAGTATCCGTTATTGTGGCTGCTTCTGCCTCGAGCGCCTGTCTGATTTGTAGAGACCGTTTGTTCTTGTTTTGAGCTTGGCCGCGGCGCGGTGCCCATGTTCTGATATGGCAGTACGCCTTTGGGCTGCAAACCCACTTTTTTTTGTGTGTGTGTGGAAAAAAACAGTGGCTCGACGGACGGCGCCGGCCGCAACGATTTCTTTGTTTTTGCCGTTCTCGGTTTTCATTTCCTTCCGTCGTTGGGTAATTGTTGTATGCCCGTATTCGTTAACCCCGTGGCGTAGTCCCTTTTATTTTTCTGTCGGCGGCGTTTTCCCGCGTCAGCTCCGTGTGTCGCCTTGTTTGGCTCGGTGCCTTTGTTTGTTTGTTTTGCATTGCAGGGGTCGGCGAGTTCGTAGGCTTCCGCGCTGGTGTGCGCGCGCCGAAATTGGTTAGGATGCAGTTGTGTGGACACGTCGTCCTCGCTGTCGACTTCGGCTCGCGTGTTCTTTTCCTGTTCTATATGCGCAGCACATCCTCTCATTCCTTACTACGTTTTGCAGTTCCATAGCTCGTTTTTTTTTTTTTTCGTACATTCTTGACTTCCGTTGAAGGCGCGAAAACTGCACGAACGTGCGCATTCACCCGTTCCGTCAAGTTGGCATCGATTTCTAACCCGATTCAAATCGGTATCCACGTCACTCTGTGGTGCACCGCGGTCGATCGGTGGTCACAGGGCTCGGCTACTGATCCGAAGGTCGCGAATTCGATCCCGGTCGCATTTCGCTGGAGGCGAATCGGCAGAGGCGACGCCAGCGCACGTTAAGAACTCCAGATGGTCGAAATTTAAGGAGATTTCCACTGTGCGGCGTTACTCATAATCGTTTGGTGGTTTTGGGACGTTAAACCCCGGATAGTGTTACGTCACACGGGGTGACCGCTTGTATGGCGCTGTTGTGGTCCGAATGCGTTTCACCAGCGATCGCAAAACAGCGTGAGGATGGAGAAGCAGTTTGTATGCTCACCTCTGCACCCCTCCAAATGGCGCTTTTTTTTCTTTGTTAGATACGTTCTAACTGGCCTTTTGCCTTACGGCAACAAATGCACGCAGTGCTGTTATCGCGACTTGCTTCCGCCAAGGTGTCTCTTACGAGACGCGATATTCAACGCACGTGCGGGCGTAGTCTACGTAGATTTTCGTCGTTTTGCCATGGCAAGGAAATGCGCCGCCCAAGGATGCGGCAGACGCGTGAAAGGGTCGGAGGTGGTGGGGGAGCGAGGATTACCCGCTCGAAACCTAGCTTTCGTAAGCGTTTCTTAGCGCGTGGCGATAGTCCGCCGGCGCCGCTGGGTTTGTTTTATCTTACTTTTTTTTATGTTTGAAAGAGCCTAGCAGAGAAGGCTGCGTCTGCAAGGCTGACCGCTTAGGGCTGCAAAAAATCCTGAGACTGAAAAAAAAAAAAAAAAACGTAGGCGGCGCGCGTGCAGTGCTGATTGAAGAGAGGCGAACTTGCGTACCCCAGCGCGAAATTGGGTCTCCCCGGATGATGTTTCGCTTTTCTCGCTTATTTTTTTTTTCTTCGCGCCCCACTACCGGTGTCATGGCGTGGGAGATTCGTGTGGCCTGCCCGAATTGAGCACGCGCGATGAAAGAAAAAAAAGAAAGCGCCGATACGTGTCGTTGCATGTTGTCGCATGGTGTGTTTACACTACCCTGGTGCAAAGCGTGTCGTTTTGATACGTCATTGACAGTAACGAAAGGTAGTTAGAAAGTTCGAACTTGAGTAGCTGTTTCAGTTGGAATATCTAGGAGAGCACGCTTAGACTACCTGCGATGACGTTGTGGACATTATTGTACATTACCAGGGATTCTGGCAGAACAGCGAAACGTGGTGTAGTGATATTATGTAAGAGCGAAAAACAAACAAAAATACAAAACATAACAAAAAATCTAGGCACGAAACGTTGCTTTTCTTGGGTTTTAAAGTCGTGGCATATGCATATCGATGGCAAGGAGATTCTAGAGGCCATATCGGTGCATGTTAAGGAAACCAAGTTGGTCTAGATTTCCGGAGCCTTTCACTACAGTGTTTCTCATGATCATGTCATGGTTTCGTTTTGGCCTGTAAAACCATGGTTGTTATTGGGTCATGGTATATATGCTTCTATGGGCTCGAAATCTTCGATCATCAGGGAGGTGAACAGCTGACCAATCGCCAGTATATGGTACTCTGTTACGTTTGACTGCCAAACAAACGCTGCCCTATATGTGACAAACACTCGGAAACTGCAGAAACCGAATTGCCGAGTATTCGCTTTACCCACTGCGAAGTTTTGTTTGCTCTTGTTTACTCTGCAAGTGCATCTGTTCTCTTTTACAAGTGGTCCTGGTTTGCAAGACGTTCGTTCATGTCAGTTTGCATCGGGAAATGATGCTTCTCACTTGGCCGTGACAACCATGGTCGAATAGCTCTGTTGTACTTCTCTCTCCGGAACAGTCAATCTGTCTTCCGCAACTCACAGTCAATCTGTCTTCCGGAACAGTCAGTCCATCTTCTGCCCCTTTGAGAGCTAGTAGTCGGTCCTAGCTAGTAGACGTCACAGACAGGATGCGTAGTTCTGGAATACAGCAGCCTTTTTTTTTTATTTGTTGAATCATACAATACAAAGGATCATCAGACCGCTTGGACCCGTAGCCGATGGCTAGTGTTGCTTTCGCGACACCACTTGCATCGTCCCCCATTACTGCACCGGTTCTTAGTCACGATTTTCTGATGCAAATTAAAGACGTAAGAGACACAGGGGGCACCGATTTGTAGTTTGTTTGCTCTTATTATCAGATCTTACCGCTTCTATAAGCACCAAGCTTCAAAACAAAAGGAAGCATGCACAGTGTCTATAGCAAAAGTGCAGGAAATGTGGTGTTCTAGCAGACAACCCAACCCGGCATCCTATGAGTGACGTCATCACGTAGGTGGCGCCACGGTATGTCCTTGAGGCCAATATGGTGTAGAAATTGGTGTATATGGCACCATCTGCAGAGCGGCGACTGGGCGATTTCTAGCTGACCTTGAGAATGAATCATTAGTTCTAGGCTGTGTGTTGAAGTCCTGTTAAGTTCTCAGGAGCCTCGTTGACCAGTCGGAAGTATTCTCTGACCATGCTGAAAATGTGCTGCAGGACCCCTTTAAGGATGCCATTTTTGCCTGAAGTTTTATATTACATTGGATGATAGGTGGGAACCGTGAGCTTTCTACTTGTGCTGTTAATCTCATTCTCATCAGCTGTGTTTGTTTTTAGAGCAACAAGCCGAAAATATTCCAACTTTCATGTTCGACACTCCTTTAATGACGGCTAGATGCATTACTGTTGTAGCTTCACAAATAAACCACTGCATAGACTACCATATAAAGGGTAAAAACAAACGTCCAGATGCAACAGTCGTAGACTTCAGGTGGTTGCTTGCACACGATAACATTGATACAAGAAACGTATGGCTGCAACGCCTCTGCGGCTTTGACTAATGCATGGCGCTGTCAAACTAATCATTCATCGAAGTGGTGACCAAAGTATTGCCTATTTGGAACACGCCTGTGTTGGTTTATGGCCACTGCCAGTTAATGCAGTTAGCACGCTAGATTAAATCGGAAGGTTCCAAATGGTGGGTGTGGTCACTCAACCAAATATCATGGCACTCATGAGCGTGGTGCTAAAGGTAGTAGGCCACCTTCAAAAGTCATTTTTTTTTGCAAAATAAATTTTTAGGGTATTGTTTTTCTTGCACGCCCAAACATTCACATGTATGTTGCAACAAAAATTATCTTCCTAGCGTCATTAGTTTGCGAGTTACAGCAACTTTTCTAACCCTATGCTCCTATAGCAAAACCAAAACCACATTTCCAACTGTGGTTTCGGTTTTGAAAAATCGCTTTCAAAAGCAAGTGTTGTTTCGTCTTATATTAATGCTATTCAAAATACTTTATGCATTTTATTGTGACTGTTATATAAGATGATGTCATTAAATACAACTTTGTGTTTAAAAGTCTTTGTTAATCTCTAACAACAGCCACAAGAGGGACGCACGATGCTCGTCGGAATTTTTGTTGTTTGCCTTGGTCAGGCTACGTCAGGCTTCGTTCTGCATTTGTTCCTTGTGTCAACGCTACTAGGGCTGTATCGTTAGTCTACCTGGACCATATTACGACCAGCATGGGGAAGTGCAGAACACAGAAGACGAGGAAGCGCAAGTTTGCTGGAAATCACTACACGATGACGAGGGCTGCCAACTGACACAGACGCCGGTATTTTGGCGACCGCGAAGAAGCTTGGGGACATAAACAAGGCGTGCCAGGCTCCACTAGAGAATTCTGCGCTCCAAGGGAACAGGATAATGGACATTGGTATTCTTTCTTTAGTGTTTTCATCGCTGGCATGTTCCGCATGCATGAACACAACACTGAAGCTCGTGGAACGCTCTCACCAAGGGATATGCTCTGCTTGTGCGTTCGTGTGTACCGACTGTGGGTTCAAGCGCCCATTTCATACGTCGAGAAAGGTGGGTCGTGCCAATGAGAACATTTTACATCTGGTTTACGTGATGCGCCAGTTAGGAAAAGGGCACGCTGGTGCGAAAACTTTTTCCAAAGTGATGAACATGCCTGCTCCTCCACGACACTCCGCCTACGACAAATTGTCATCTCGGCTTTCTGCAGCGGTAGGAGAAGTGGCGTCGAAGTTGATGACTGATGCTGCTGTGGAAGTTTGTCGTGTTGTGGGGAGGGGCGAGTATGGTGTTTCAGGTGATGGCACGTGGCAGAAACGTGGCCATTCATCTTTGAACGGTTGTGTGTCTGTGATTTCTGTTGACACGGGTAAGGTTATTGATGTTGAGGCCCTGTCTAGTTCGTGTAAGTCTTGTAAAACCAAAAGCAAGTTGAAGATAGTGCTTCGTACCAGGAATGGAAGGCAAACCACACTTCCTGTCAAGCAAACCATGAAGGAAATGCTGGCAGTATGGAGACGGTTGGTCTATACCGAATATTTGAAAGGTTGAGAGGCAAAAGAGATTTGAAGTACGTGCAGTACTACGGCGATGGTGATTCCAAGAGCTATGCCGCTGTCAAAGACATGTGTGGAAAGGACAGTGTGCAGAAACTGGAATGTATCGGGCATGTCCAGAAGTGTGTTGGCTGCCGCCCCAGAAAACTGAAGAAGACAGTGCTTGGACTCGGTGGTAAGGGAAAGCTCACTGATGCCCTCATTGACCGCCTGCAAAACTACTATGGCATCGCCATAAGGGCTAATGTGGGGAACATTTCTGCAATGAAAAAGGCTACCCTTGCCAGTCTTTCTCATTGCATCACTACGGACAAGCAGCCTAGACATGGCCTGTGTCCACTTGGACCGAAAAGCTGGTGCGGATACCAAAGGTCGAAGCACTCGGCCAAGGTAAATATATACACAAAGGAGGACCTCCAAATGATGTGCTCAACAAAGTTAAAACTGTCTAGTGATCTGTGCTCTGATGAAATTCTAATGAAATATCTTAATGGAAAGACTCAAAATGCTAATGAGTGTTTCAATGGTCTAATATGGCAGCAGGCACCCAAAGAGGTCTACGTAAGCTTGCCTACAGTAATGTTTGCCTTGCATGATGCTGTGGCACGCTTTAATAATGGCAGTGTAAGCACCCTAGATATCCTGAGGCAAGCTGGCATAGAACCAGGGCACCACACGACGAAAGCTTGCATCGCCAGGGATCACCTGTGCATGCAGAATGCTAAACTGCAAGTCAGCGGATGCGACAAAACAGGCCAGAAAAAAAAGACGAGCAACCACTCGAACAAAAGGAGACAATAATGCTTCCGCAGAAGGGCCCAGCTATGAATCTGGTGCATTTTAGGCCTGCATGCGAAGATTGTGACCCTTTTTACAAGCTCTGAAATCTTTGCGTTTTTCTGAAAATGACAATTTGCTCTAAATGTTGCGACGCAAACTTTCAGAACGTATTTCTCAGCGTATACTTTGAACTGAAATTTTGCACAATGATTTACCCTATATATATCTGTGCAGTGAACTAGATTAAAAGAAATCCATCAAATATTTTTCAGTTCACAGTTGAATTTTCCAACAGGTTCAGTCTAAATTGGCTCTTTTTCCCGTTTTTTTTGTTTTTTTAGCATTACTTTCTTGATATTCACTGCATAGCTCCAATCATTAGTTACACAAACGTCAAAGCTTTATTGAATAAAGCCACCCATTAGTCACTTATCACAGCTGGCGTGGCTAGCACTTTTAATGCAATTTTTGACAAAGATTACTTCCCAATAAATAAATATTCAATATTTTGGACTGTAAATAGCTGGGTAAATTAAATAAGACATGCTGGTTTTGAGGAAAAAATTATTTCAATGCTGCCTGCCCTTTTGTTTTGAGTGGCTTACCACATTAAGGCCTATGATAGGCTTAGCACGTAAGACTGACCTGAAACGGTTAGTCAGAAATGTTTTAAAGGCAATCGTACTGTTACAACGAGCAAGATGTTGAAACCTTGTGTCGAAATTGTATTTGAGTGCAGGGAGTGCGATTATTTGCTGGAGGGCATCCATATTTACAGCATGAATAGCCCCATCTCTGTGAACGACTAATGTCTGAAAAGTGATTGTGAATGAGGTACTTTTTCACTGGAAGTGAAAAGAATGCTGTGCCAACCAAAGGTTTATGAAAAGCACCCAGAAGTCCAGAGAGACTCTGCAGAGATTACTAAAGCAGGACAAAAGCTTGCCTTCGTGAGTAGAGAATATCTCCCATTTGCGCCCTTGTTAATTGTCTGAGGGCTGTCTAGCTCTTGATGTTAACCTGCAGTGGGCGCTCATCATTGCAGCCTTTTATGCATGTGCCTTTGTGGAGTAAAGGTCACATACTTTCACAGTTATACCCAAACATACACGCGCGCAGCTTTTTCAGCGGTGCCCATGTTGTCAGTTCTTAACTCTATTTTGCTCTTATGAATCATTACATATATACAATGAACCACATGATAGGCTTCTAAATAACTTATCAGTTTAAAATGGCTGTATGCTCTGTGAATGAACGATCTATTTGTGCACAATAATTTCTAGATGAGTGGCAGCGGCATCACAATGGAGTGTGGCACAAGAGCGGGTGGAACGGCCAGCTAGGGTTTGGTACCAGGGCTTCGTGCTGGTGTACCACATGTTGTGCGCCAATTCTCAGACACCATGTTATTCGGACTTTGGACAAACTTGCCCACTCAAGTAACATGTCAGTGGAAGCAGCTGCTCCTTCTTTACATGGTTGGCGGAGTTTAAAGACCAGCAAGACTGTATGAGTGAGCCGCTTCGGCACGAAGGTTTGGAGGGAACAATTGTGCTGCTAATGAAAGGACGTGCTCGCTAACCACCACAAACGGTCGTCGTGTTCCAGAAGACCACCTCTGTGTATCGCACAGACACGCAACCGAGTGCCGGATTAATTTGTTATTTTCGAAGAACTTGTGCAGTGATTGTAAGAACGAGCCTCGGCAATGGTACTGAGGCAAGGTCAGTTCTGGAGAGAGGATGCGATGAACAGTGTTCCAGGAGTAAAGTCCTACTGCTCTTTGGAACAATTTAGTGCGAATGCAATGTTCTTGCTTAGTGAAGCTTACTTGTAGCATGGGTGTTTACAGATGGTTGCCAAAGGGGTGCTCCCCCGATCCACCCAAGCCACAACAGCACCCGCTTCCTACCCAAACTAAAAAATCGCTCCCCCTTTTCCCACCTACAATGCAGCGCAGGTTTGCATCCCCCAACACGAAATTTTGCCGATTCTCATGCTCGGTAGTGACGGACGGGCCGAGGCGCTGAGGAAGATGGGCCTGTCGATCTTGGCAGCTCTTGAACTAAGCAAAAACGGAACATACAGTGCCAGCGTACGACCCAAACGTAAAAGGGAACACATAATGGTGCTATTGTGTATTCCCTTTCTATGTCCTTGTCGTATACTTGCACAGTGCATTTTATAATGCTTCACCAGCAAGCCCAACTTCTCTCCCTTGATAAATGGAGAATCATCTTTTGCTGACTCGGCTGGTGCTGTCACTTGAAAAGTATGTCATCGTGTGACACCGGGAAGTTGTGTCATGTTTTCATGACTGGGGAGGTAGTCATGTGGGAACGGTTTATTGTGATGCCCGTGGAACAGGGATGTTAGCGTAGTGGCGGTGGCATTCTGAACACACTTGGTTCCTAGCCTATTGTGCGGGATGTGTTCTTGTTGTAAACGTTGCGATTTCCAGCTGACGCAAATGCAGTTGCCCACTGTCGGAATGAACAATAGTGATACCTTCGGACAAAAGCATTTCCGTTTCGCTCCTTGTACCCTTTCTATGGGTACGACTTATAGTTCAGTTGCTTGTACGAAAAAAAGTGGTGCAAGTGCTTTCGAGAAGGTAGGTGGCGGCAGCATCGTCATGTTTTGGGCTGTGCACTTCTCACCAATTGGCGAGTTGAACTGCAGTGACAACAGGATGGGAAAGAAAAATACAGTGCATTGTGCCAATTTAAGTTCTTGACAGAGTACATTGCATTAGGAAAAAGAATGAAAAGAGAACACTGACCCTATTGATAGTTCTAATATTCACTGTCACACTGGCACGATTCCCATATCCACAGCAGAAAGGAAAAAAAACAAAGAAAGCTTTTGATGGCAGATGTGGTTATTGGTCCTCAACATTGAGGAAGCAATGAACACCTACACAATTTAACATGACCTCAATAAAAATAGCTACCCGATCCTGATCAGTGTTTCGAAATGTACGACACTGGCACTGCTGTCTTGGGACTCTTCAACTTTGAAAAAGACGGTGTGAAGCCACGTAAAGTTTTGAATAATAGTAAACTGCAAGATTGGTCACAATGTTAATGTGTTTTCGGCCTGATGGATTCGAACACACCTCTTGAACCCTTTCCATTGAAAGTGAGCCCTCTTTTTGATTGTGTTGCCGTAGTGGTTCTATGTGAAGGCCAGCAACTGCTTAACCAATCTGAGCTCCAATTAGTCTGAACGTTGGCTGAACCTTGCACTCATCTTCTTAATACGAGTCCAAGTCCAGTTTTGTTTTTAGCGAATACTAGCCAAAAGAATATGCACCAACTCGCACTTTCACCTATTCTCTGCAACATGGCATAAGACACTGAAAGATCTCATGCATTTTCAGCCTTCCAAAACTTCTCTGTATTTGATAATTTTGGAGGAGCTAATGTTCTAATGCGGGGCAGAGGAGTTTGAACACTATAATCAGCACGGCCTGTTGACTTCCGAAGAACAAAGGGATGGGCAGACTCCTCAGCTTCCGAACTCAGTGAGATTCTAGTCTGCAGTCTCGTATTGCGCTAGTTTATTTTTCATCGCCTTCTTACAACACATTGTTACGAAGTTGACCCAGCATGACACTCAACAAACTCGTCTAGAGTAGTAGCTGTCGCTTGCCCATCGTGGCTGTGGTCGCAGGCAAGTTAGGCAGCTTGGCAATTTGGCAATTGAGCACCTCAGCAACCGTAACTGTCAACTTCTTGCCTTAGCACCCATTTAGGGATTTTGCTGCTTTTGTTCTCTGGCACGACGGTTGTTGGACCAGATTTCTCCTTTAGCAACAACTGAGTGAGCAAGCACTCGTGGCAGCAGCATGTACTTGGCGTGCTTTTGTCGTCTTTTTTATACTTGATGTTCTTTTGCTGTTTGGGGGCGAGTTTCTTAATGTCACGGTGCTAAGGATACGGTGTTACAGAAAATTCAGCGTTGTCGGCATCAGTGGCATTCTATGTAAATAATAACAGTAGATGCACTCCTTGAAAGTCGGGGTTCAAGCTGGAAATGGGTTTCAGGCATTTGATATTGCAGCCTAGCTGTGATCTCAGAGTCGTGCCAGCAATCGAATCTCCTTATGGAATTACATTACAGATATTTTTATAATAGACACCTAGAGAATACTTCGCTACATTGCAAAATGTTGCATTAAGGCATAGTGAACTTCTCACAGCTGTACTTGCATTAGGGGCCCTAGGAGGGTTTACAGTGGCCAATATTGTGTGTGGAGACCTAAGTTCCCTCACAAAGTTGTTGAGATGTTCATCGAGAAAGGAAGCGTGACAAGGTAATTTAAATAGGGCTCTTCAACTATGTAGCACTCCACTGTGAAAGGTGTATGCGAAAGAGGGTATCCCCCAAGCCTTATTATTAACAGGAATTTTCTTCAGGCCACCAGGGCTTCATTGAAAATCTTTGGTGCACGTCTGGATTAAAGTCCACCATGGTGCTGAATCTCTCAACAGCTTTTTGTCAGCCAGCACATCGCCATGTGTGAACGTCTTTTCTTTTCATTCAGCTTGTCGACCTTTGCTGGGCCTCTCCTGTTCTTGGATATCAAACAAAAATATTCACACTAAGGCATGCATAGGCAGTGCAGTATTTAATATGAGATATATACACAAAAAGAAACATTTCAATATTAGACAAAATACAAAGGAAATCAGTAAGGTTTATCTTTAATAAATACAGCTCGGAGGCATCAGTCACGTCTCTTCTAGAAACGGCTGAGGTCGAAAAATTAGCAATTAGCAAATTGGCGATACCACGAACTATTTTACCTTCTTTATCATGGACAGTTAGGTATATGAAAGGATACATATCTAAAAGACTGCCACCGGCGGATTACTCTGTCCCTTCATAATAAAAAAGTAACAGAGGTCTTCTAGTCACACCAACATGTTCCAGTATTCTATTTTCCCGAGAACTGCAACCAGATTGGAATTATCTCCCCTCAGTTGTGGTGGAATGCCTGTAACTATCATGCTATCTACAGGCCCTTCAGTCCATGGGCACACAGGTTTGACATAGTTTTACATGAACCCTGATGCTCTTTTTCCTCATATGTTTACATATTCATGTTTTCACTAGTTATTTAAATATCTTGCTGCTTTGTGCGAATTTGTTGTATTATTCTTCTTTTGTTGTTATTATCGCCACTGTGCCTCATATGTGTTTATTGTAACCATTTTTTTTTGTCTGAATATCGGACTGGCAGTATTGTAATAAATAAATAAATATGCAATATGTATTCTCTTGTATGTTGATTGACCCCATGATCTCTTTTTTTGCGCAGTTGTGTTGGTGTTGCGGCTGCTGTGACTTACTGGAACCCCACTAGAGGAAATGGAAGAATGCTGGCACACGTGACCTTGACGCAAGGAGCCAAGATGCTAAGGTAGCAGTGGGAGCCCAACGGCAGCGTGCTCTCGGCAGAGGCGACGGAGTCCGTACCGCAAGTGGCGAGTGGCCATCATCATCACCCACTCTTTCTGCTTGGCACGACAAATTTTTCACTGCCTTTCGGATGCTTTCCATGGCTTCTTTCTGTTGACATGGTCTCTTTAGTGTTGTGACATCATGTAGGTGTGCTCGCAAGTTCCCGTACGTGCGCCGATGCTCGAATCACCTCTACTGCCTGCAGGCACCACTTCTTGTCATTCCAGCATTTAAAGTGGCAGTGCGTGTGTCGTGGCCGTGTGCCTTGATCGTCGTATGTCTGAGCTGTCGTAGGTCGGCCTGCATTGTGTGAGGTGCAGCGATGGCAAGACTCGAAAAGTGATTCTGTGATGACTGACCGTGCCTGCCACTGTGTTCCGTGTGGTGTGAGTGTTGCTGATACTGTGTGCGCTCTGCTGCTGTCGTGGGAGATCGGCCATTGTTTGCTTCGTCTGCCCGCCTGCACTGCCTCTGTTCACTGGATACTTCACAAAGACAGCAAGACTGACGGCTGCGCATCCACTGCAGGTCTGCTCTCGTGAAGGCTGGGTCTACAACGCCTGAACGTCGTGGATCCCGGAGGTGAGTCAGTTCTGAGTGGTGTTGATTGCAGCTCTTGCGTGCCCGTCCCTTTAAACGAACAAGGATGAAAGAGCGTGAGTGCAGAGTCTTTGAACATCACGAGCCACTGGCCTCAAACCTTGCTTTCCTCCTCCGTCATGTGAGTTTGGTCCTCGGCCGGAGCTCCTATGCATGCAGGGCTGGCACTTGCACTGCGGCTGGCTTTGCCTGTAACTGTGCTTTCAGTGCTTCACTAGGTTCGAAACACCTGCAGTGCACCGATTGGTGTGTGCAGCACTCGAGCTCTGGCAGTTTGAGTGGAAATATGAAATGAATACTACATTGCTACAACTGCAGATTGTCAAAACTTCAAACACAGTTTGTATAGCCACAATGCGATTGTGCGTTCAGAATTCACATTAGACAGTATTGCAATTGTCGCTACATTTTTTCAAGTATAGCTTGGTAGTTGCGCATTGTTCCATGCTGTAAACGGCAAATTGCAACGTTTCACTTTAGCCGAGCTCCTAAGCGACCAGTGTATATACCACTGATGTTGAACCAAGCAAGGCTTCATACACGGTTCACTTTCATGTTAGCAGCCTTCAGACAAAAAGCACACAACTTACCTACCTGGTGGTTTTTGCGATGACATAAGTGGTAAGAGTGAAGCAGGTAGTACCAGCAGTTTCTCAGGCATATGGATCTCGACGAAATTCGTGGTGTGTTCACGAAAATACGTGATGTGTTCCACATTTTTGTGGCAAGTAAAACTTTTAACACATTTTTGTGGCAAGTAAAACTTTTAACATCTGTTGGGAGTGTTCAGAATGGGGACAAATCCGAAGGGGATAGAGGTGGAGCCTAGTGATATCAACTCTCGAGGAGAATTCCCCGCAAATGTCACCCGCCTTGCTCGCACGGATGAGGCGGACGGAGGGGGAGACCAGTGTTAACAGACAACCCTGGTGGCTTGTACCGCCTGTTTTCACCAGCTGCTAAGTGTGAAACCACCAATGCAGTTGCGCTCTCTCCGGGAGCGAGTGCCATAATGTAATGACACACTTGCGCAAAATTCCACCTTATCCCCCCACTGCGGAGGATAGTTTAACCTATTGAGGAAAAGGTCCCCGCTTCCTTCTAGTAGGTGCGAGGAGATTGCATGTGCTCGCTTATGGTGGATCCAGACGACGGACCAACCTGCAGGCGGCCAAGTAACGTGACAATAAAGAATGCAAGAGGCCCATTCCCTGCGCCTTACACCCGGGCAGTTGGAAACAGAAGGGATAAAGCCCGGGCCGATACCAGTTCCAAACTTGAACGATGCTGCGCGCTCGTCTTCAAAAAGAGCCCTCAAGTTCGAGGTGAAGAAAAGTAAAAAAACCCGTCTTGTGGACACCCCACCTCTTCGAGCATGCGGCCCACAGCCAAGGATGAGGATAGGCGGTTCATGGAGCCGCTGCCCAGCTACGAACTCCCTCAACTGTAAGAGGAAGGTCATGCGACAATGAGGCCGTGGGCCAAAAAAGTGGTTGGGCCTATCATCTAGATACACGATTATCCGTATTGGCACATGATCCGCCATCACCGCGTCTCCTCCAAGAATTTCTCTGCCGTGTGAATATCCCTTTAGGCACCCTGTTCTTGCAGATTGTAATGTGTGCAGCAGAGAAATGGTGTTTGTGTTGATGTCTCGTGAACCCTGTTTATACTTTTTGAACGTGTAGGAAAGCCTGTAATATTGGTTGAAAATGCAGTCGTAAACGTGCCGATGAAATGTTCTACTGCGTGCAGCACTGGTTCCAAAGTCTTCCATAAAGCTTTGGTGGGTACACTTATACAAGCACCAACAGTGCACATGGAAGTGCTTTTGCTATCTTAAAGGGGCCATGAAATGGTCACTTATCAATTTGTAGTTTTCAGTGAAAACTGGAAGTAGAGAGGGCTATTAGAAAAGTATCCGACCTTATTGTTTTTTCCTTGCAAGCACCTGATGGATTTGAAACAAGGGCGCTTGCATCAGCGGACCTTGAACCTTCGTGTGCATGTGTGAATTTTTTTCCAGCCTGCCAATAGCGTCAGTCGCTGGGATGCAGCGTTTGAATCGGGTTGTGCGCAGTGCTCTCGTAGGTTTCTCATTGCTAGGAAAATGACTGAGTGACTGGAACAGCGCTACTGCTTAAACTTTTGCCAGAAACTGGGCCATAGCCAAGTGGAAACCATTGGAAAGATCAAGACCGCTTTCAGTGACGACGCTACGAGCTATACACAGATTAAGGAGTGGTACAACCGGCTTAAAGACGGCCGCACATCAGTGGAGAGCGAGCTACGCTCCGGTCGGCCATCAACATGCCGAAGTGACTAAGTCATTGCCGAAGTGAATGCTGTGGTGATGCAGGATCGTCGTGTGACTATCTGGGAAATCGCAGAAGAGGTGGGCATCAGCCCTTCCACTGCACATTCCATTATGGTAGAAGATTTGGCCATGAAGAGAGTTGCAGAAGAATTCGTGCCGAAACTGCTCACGGTGGAGTAAAAGCAACTTCATGTTGAAGTCTCACTAGACATGCTGGATTTCACAAGCAGTGACCCTAATTTGATGAACACCATTATCACTGGTGACGAGTCTTGGGTGTACGGGTGCTAACTGAAACCAAATTTCAGTCATCATAGTGGAAGCATTCGATGTCACCAAGACCAAAGAAGGCCCGCCAAGTGCGTAGCAATGTCACAGTGATGCTGAGTGCTTTCTTTGACTCCCACGATGTGGTACACCACGAGTATGCACCACAGAGCCAAACAATGGCCAAAGAGTACTACAGGGATGTCCTCCATCACCTACGCGATGCTCTGCGGCGCAAGAGACCTGAGTTGTGATCATCAGGAAACTGGCGCATCTATTACGAAAATGCTCCTGCACATTCCTCACACTCGGTTCAGACTTTTTTTGGCAAAAAGTCACTGTAGTTTCACTGGCTCCTTACTCTCCTGATATGGCTTCCTGCGATTTTTGGCTGTTTCCCAAACTCAAGAGGACATTGAAAAGAGAGTCATTTCAGACAAGGGAGGACATTATGGCTGCAACGACAGCTAATCTAAACTCCATTCTGAAAGAGGCCTTCTCGAAACGCTTCCAACTATGGCAGCACTGCTGGGAGAAGTGTGTGGAGTCCCAAGGGGACAACTTTGCGGAGGATAGGTTTTAAACTCTCCAACTATGTAAGTTTTTTTCTTCTACCAAAGGTCGGATATTTTTCCAACAGACCTCGTATATATGAAGAGAGAATTGTAATGGAAAATTTCACCGCAAAAGAAACCTTAGAAGTTTTTTTCAATTTTTCGAAAATTTCACCACAAACCCCACCCACCACCGGAGATCGTCATTCTGCTGTGACGTCATGTACTGCATGGAGTGAAGTCGTCTTCTACCACAGCTTCACCTGCTGCTGATTATTCAATTTCAGTGCCAAGCTCAATAAAGCTAAATTATTACGACTTCATGCGCAAAGCCCCCACTTTGTGAAATCTTGAAACATGAGTAATAAATGATACATAAGACTACTTACGAAGAATCATTACTGATAACTGTCAGATTAATATATATATGTATATATTGCAGATAGAAATATGTCACGACGCTCAAATAAATTTACTGAGTATGCATTTATAATTAGAATCATTACTGGTCATTGTCCGATTCACGTTATAACTAAATTTATGTGTCACGGAAGTAAATAGGTCACAACTTGAAAATGAATATGCATAGTATACCTTTTTAAATAAAATACTTTATTATTTTGGCTATCTAGTTGACATTAAATTTGGAGCCTCTAAGTTTTGAATATTTCTAATTACATTATTAATGCAAAGTTGAGCTGTCGTATCAGCGAGATAAAGACAAGGATCTAGTGCTTCCTTGTTGCTTCAATTGGACAGTCAAACTCGCCGCGTGCATCTAATGAAGCGCATGCATGGGGAACCATCTGCCGAAAAACGCCGTCCACCTGAAATCTGTCAAGTGATCGTGGTGCGCTCTGTAGCTCGTTAGCTACAAACTGGTGCTTTTATTTGCCTTAGATCCATGTCCTTAAGCTTCGACAGCAAAGTTTTTGCGTGGATTAGGTACAATTTTTGAAAAGCTTACTGAAAGAATAAATTCTGTAGGCTTACTAAGGTGCTCTTTGAATCACGGAGGACCTATATTTGGTGTGTGTCAGTTGTTGCTTATCCTCCGTAGTTGGCGCCACTTGACCATGTGGCAGTGGCGATACATGTTAATTGGCACTACACTATGCCTTTACGCTTTGCGTTACAGGCAAGCAAAAAAATGCTTTTGTACTCCTATGGCACAGTCCGGAAAGCAGGTGTTTATTTTTTCTCTGGTCGCTGACACGCCAGGTACATCGACCGGTGGTCGGCAACATGATTCATCGATTGACAACACACTTAAGCAAGTCGCCTGCTAAAACAAAGTGCGGCTTTGCTGCGTAAATATGGTTGCTAACTAGGCAAGATGGTGGACCTATGCGCAACTCTGCTCCCGTAGGGAGCATAAACAGGAACTCTAGTCTTTATGGCCTCTAAGATGTCAACAATAGTGCTTCTGTACCTTCCCCTGTGCTGTGTTGTCCTTGTGTTGCAAGGCCAACTTGATAGACTTGCACAGCACAAAAGGAAGAGACAGATTAATTAGTTTGGAATGACTTGGCACTCCTTTGTCCTTTCATCCTGTATATTTTTACACATTAGCCTCAAAGGGCCTGAAACCACCTCGGGTATTTTTCAAACATTATAAGTAAACATGCGCACCATGTACAGAATGCTGTTGCTAGCAACGATGCCACACGTGATGCTACTAAAAGCCACAGCACCACAAATTCTAAGAAGCAACTCTGCATGTCAGGGCCTTTCAAGCTTCCCCTTTGATGTGCAGGGCATTGGTATGTTGCATCTTTGATGTTATCAACAATCAAGGCCGCGATTGGTCGAACAATTCTGGTTAGTCTTCAAGCAGCTGTCCCTCCTCCTTGCTGTTCTTCATTATGTTGCCCACGTGTACGAGGTTGCGTATCTGCAGCTACGGCCGGTAACGTTAGTGCAAAATTGTTATTGTACCAACACGGTCATTTCTAATAGTCTTGGTAAGCTGCACTAACTGAATCAACAACAGTGGGTAGCAAAGAAGCATGCAGTTGACATATTCGCAGTAAGCGGAAGTGGGCACCGCTTTGAAGAGGGTGTCCGTGATAGAAGTTGAAATGGCTCCAGCCATATTCCTAGACAGCCCAATGTTTTGTGACCAAACTTCTCTATAACTTGGCTGTAGCCATTTCACCTTCTTGCATCTTCTACTTAGCCAGACAGATTGCTGTTAAAATGTTTACATTTATCTGTTGTTGATGACATATGTCATGGGAGATTGGGTAGGGCACTTGGCTAGGTGGGCAAAGCGGCTTTGGCGGTGGATAGCAAATTTGCTGAACATTTTGTAACTGGCGCAAAGCTAGAAAGATACTTAATTTCAGTCACTGGGTTGTTTAGGGAACGTTAAGCTAGGTCAGTATTCAGGACAGAACCACGGCAACAATTTTTCATCGGGAATGCAGAATTGTGCCTAGTTGCCATCCTTGTCATCCTTCCCCCTGTCAACGTGTTTATTTGACTGTTCCTCGCAATGGCCATCATGCGAAAGCCTAGTCTCTCATGCCGCATGGCTTGGCTTACTGTGACCTTCCTGGTGCTTTGATTTGCAGGCCTGTCATGGTCTCTGGAAGGGGGTGCATCTAATGGCGAACCACCAGCAACAGCCAGCGCATGACTTTGCACCTTCTTGGCTCAAGATACCCACCTATGACACTGCGGTGAGTGAGGCAAGCCTTATTCTGTGTTACCTGAAAGCTGCCAAGCACAAATCTATCACTGCAGTTTGCTGAATTGCCTCTTTGCTCCTCTGTGATTTTCAGTGATCATTTCGTGCACTCCGATCTAGATTGTTGTTTTTATAATTTAAGTGAATAGTGGTCTTGAACTTTTGTGCGTGTTTTTGAGGTGATTGCCACCGGCTCAAATTTGCCGATTCACAGTGTTTATTGGGTAAAAAACAAGCATATATATATAGATGTACATCATATTAAAAAACTTTTAGGAAAGGTAACGTAAACTCTGGTACTACATTTTGCGAGTACTGGGTAAGTGCACAAATTCGGCATCACTGAGTGAAATAAACATGAGGCTGGCACACTTATTTCCTTTCCTTCAAGTATAGAAGGCCGCAATGACTTTTCTTGCTATCTGCTCAGTATGATTGGACAGTGTTGTCATGCTAAAGAAGGGCGTGCAGTCACATTCCTGACAATGAGTGGCAAGAGAGAATGACTCTGCGTCTGACAATGAACATTCCTTTTCCCTAAGACAAATGTTGGCGCATCTTCCGCTCTAAGCAATGTAAGTTTTTACGCACGATAATAGTATATGGTAGGCAAAGGCCTCCTTGTAATCAGTACAGTGAAAAGTGTGGTTAAATTCTGCAGTTATTAGGAACACTATTGCCGACTTTGCTTTGCTTAACAATGCTATTGTGCACTTTTTTTACACACATGGACTGAAGCCTATGCGACAACGAAAAGATTACGTCAGTGTGGTGTTTTAGAGGCATAGGCTCTTTGCTTACAGTCATGAACGTTGTTGGTAATTTCTGCATTGCATCTTGCATTGAAGCTTTGCTCTGGAAACGGTGGTTGTTGTCGCATTGCTTGCAAAATGCTGAATCTGTTCTTAAAGCTGGAAGTTTGTTTATGGTTCTGATAATACACTACAAAACAGTATCATCTGAGCAGTGGAGCTACTACAGGTTGTTTCCTGCAAAACATCTGGGCGCCGCCATCATGGGCCGTTAAAAGAAAACTAAAGGCAGCTATTAAGTCAACGTTGATTGTTGAAATGGCGGTCCAAAAACCTTGTAGTGTTACTTTTGTGCCAAGGAAGTGCTTATTTTGAAATAAACCACATTTTAGTGGTCTTCATCGGGTTAGCACACTTCAAGTTACTCGCCCAAACGGTACGTCTCGCGTCACTGCTGCCGTACACAATGTTGCCCGACTTTTCTGTGCGGCCGCTGACACTAGTAGCAGCAGAACGAAAGCAGTGGGTGTCACAACAGCAGTAGCCGCAATTCAATAATCGGCTGCCATTCGCTCAGAGATGGCAGACTAACGCGTCACTGCTGCCGTACACAGTGTTGCCCGACTTTTCTGTGCGGCCGCTGACACTAGTAGCAGCAGAACGAAAGCAGTGGGAGTCACCAACAGCAGTAGCCGCAATTCAATAATCGGCTGCCATTCGCTCAGAGATGGCAGACTAACGTTATTGGTTCAACTGGGCCCTGCTGGATGGCCCGACCTGTCCCATTTAACCAGGCTAAAATTAAAGTTTCGAACCACGTGCACCATTCCCCATAGTAATGTCTGGCGGTTCTTTTTTCCATGAATCAAACAGAAACGAACAAGCAGCGTTTTATTACGTCTCTTGATGCACGGAACGTTCTTTATTTAGTGCAGCTAGTTCGATTACTCGTGATTAATTGTAAGGAGTTCATGTGACGTCATTAAAATCATTTTGAAAATTTTCTACTGCGCCACATGTATACTTGTGCATCATTTACCTTAATTTCTCGGTAAGTGGGGCACTGCTGTTAATAATATTGTCATTTTAGACGTCGTACATTGAGCTTTCACTCTGATGTCAATTTTTATTTGACATGAGTGTGCCTTTAAGCCAATGTTTCCTTGTTTTTGTGTATCGAGACGTGAACCATGAAACATCACATTCACCAACCAAACAGTTTTCATGCGTATGTGTCTACAGTAACACTGTTTGTTTAGTTTTTGTTAAAGATACAGAACACAAAGGCTAACAGCCCTATGTGGCCGCACTCAAACCCGCCCGTCTATAGTGTATAGAAGGAAGGCATTTTCTTATTGACTCGGCCTGCAGCACTATGAAGTGCAGTGGTCAGCAATAGAACAGTGCACATGCAACAAGAATGTAATGAAAATCTCAGTTACGTTACCTTAGTATGGTCAGGCAATTGTTGGCATTGCAAAAATATATGTTTACACATATATGCACACGAACAGCAAAAAAATGAAAGAAGAAATGCAAAACCTGTACAGTAAAGGCAATTGTGATTCCTAGCAATTCATTCAAAGGAATGTAATGACAGCTGCTTATTTGAAATGGTGTTGGGGTGTATGAATCTAACTTGATATAAATTTAATAGCTCGAAGGACTAATCAAACAGATTATTGAATGCCCATATTAGCGTTTGAGTAATGAACAGCTGTCCATACTATTTATGGGAAATAAATTTCACAGTGTAACATATGGACAACATTAGCTGTTTTCGTCTTCGTTAAAAAGCAGCAGCCGTGCATCAGAAGTGAATAAACAGCCGATTCACGCGCTGGGGCCCCAACCTACGGTGCAAGTTCTAGTAGTTGAGCCTTACGAAGGATAGCCTGGTTTGCGGAGCAACATAGCATGCTCCGCCACGTACATTTTATGTTTACAAAATTTACTGTGAAGTTTGCAAGGAAGCTACTTGTTAAAGCAAGATGGGATTCGAAAAAAAAAAAAAGTTCCTTTAATCTGTAGCAGAAGGCAATGAAATGTTCGCTGTATATGTAGGCTTATATGCTGATGTCAAATATGTAATTATTTTACAGGAAGTTGCACAGTTTTTGTTTTATGCCATGCCAATTGTTAAGAGTGCAGCTCTTTTTGGGAAAACCTTTTCTTCCACTAAATTTTTATGGTTCTGAGTCATTAATGGCTCATATTGCTCTATAATAACTGTAGAATGGAAATAAGTATAGAGAAAGTGAATATAAGACATTTTAATGGACAAGAAAAATTGTAATATAAAACTTCTTAGAATTGTCAGCCCATGCTAATTGTTTGCTTTAGGCTCGTAATAATTATACTGGCGACAACAAGTTTTAAAGGATATACTTGCACCCTTCACATGTTAAAGAATGTGGGCAAAAATTTCACTCTGATCTGGCTCTCAGAAGTACTGAAAACATGATTTTCAAGCTCAAGAAACTTTCTCTAAAATGGATCTTGAGAAGAATGCATTTTATAGGTTTAAGTGAAAACTCATCTATGCGGAATAGGTATGTTTTTTAAGATGACTTCTTCAATAATGAGAGCTTGGCAATCATGGTTATTTGGAGCATGTGGCTTTAGTGAACTTCTTTAGCAATTATTGTGTGAAATGCAATGGCAAATAGCCAAGGTACGATTTCCAGGACACTCTAGATGATGAGCTCTTTTTAATTTTAGTAGCCGCCTTGTGGTATTTATGAGCGATTTTAACCTACTTTGAATCTAATTACTATTTTAAGATTTTTGTCTTGAAAGTAGAGAAGCTGGACTTGGTTAAAGCAAATAAAACGAAAAATATGTAATTTTTGAGAAAAAAACTTCCATTTTTCGATTCTCATTTTCCCTTAAAGGGGCCCTAAAGCACTCTTTTAAGTAGCCATGGAACGCATTCACTAAAGGGGCTTATTGCCTCACGAATCAAATGCAAGAAAAAATTTTTAGAATCCGTCCAGTGCGAGTGGAGTTACAAAGATTTGTTGCACGCTGCAGTGGCATTCTTTCCTTTCTTGTCTTGAAGAAAGTGCTGGAAGCTGAGCAGGGAGGGATGGCACCTCGTCACCTTGAGCGCACTTTTTTCTTCGAATGTCCAGTTTCTCAGTGCCATCGCGCGCGTACACGGGGAAAAGTCGCGGCCTTTCACGCAGGTCCCAGTAACGACCGAGCGCGCTATGCACGGATCAGCCAATGGCTCGTACTAGGCATGGGATGTAGTGATCTTGAGCCTGTACTGTGATTTGTTGAGAGAAGAGAAAGCGTTTTTCACTGACTGTGAATTTATCGCAAGTTACAGGCCGTGTGCTGCGCTAATACATTTGGCGCGTGTTCTCGGGAGCCTCGACTACTGATTGGCAGCGTTTTTTTACCATGCTCAAAAAGTGTTGTAGAGCCCGTAGAGTTTCCTAATATACACTGGAGGGAACTCTGGCGCTAGTGTTTATGGGAGCCGCAACGCACGTGGCTTCAGCGAGCATGGGAATGATGGATAGTACACAGATTTGTCTATTTTTCGTACTTCTGGCCTGCTTCTGGCTCCGTGTGTGTTCGTGTGGCTTGGAGCTGTTTTCTCACGAAACAATCGGCAAATGTTCAGTGGTTGTGTTTCATCTCCTTATTATTTCAGGCTTACCATTTCGAATTGGATCACGAAGTGCAAAAGGGTTTGTTCTTTCCTTCAAAACGAAATCGTAACCAGTGAAAAAGGGTTTATTAGTTTTGTTAACGATACAGAACACAAAGGCTAACAGCCCTATGTGGCCGCACTCAAACCCGCCCGTCTATAGTGTATAGAAGGAAGGCATTTTCTTATTGACTCGGCCTGCAGCACTATGAAGTGCAGTGGTCAGCAATAGAACAGTGCACATGCAACAAGAATGTAATGAAAATCTCAGTTACGTTACCTTAGTATGGTCAGGCAATTGTTGGCATTGCAAAAATATATGTTTACACATATATGCACACGAACAGCAAAAAAATGAAAGAAGAAATGCAAAACCTGTACAGTAAAGGCAATTGTGATTCCTAGCAATTCATTCAAAGGAATGTAATGACAGCTGCTTATTTGAAATGGTGTTGGGGTGTATGAATCTAACTTGATATAAATTTAATAGCTCGAAGGACTAATCAAACAGATTATTGAATGCCCATATTAGCGTTTGAGTAATGAACAGCTGTCCATACTATTTATGGGAAATAAATTTCACAGTGTAACATATGGACAACATTAGCTGTTTTCGTCTTCGTTAAAAGCAGCAGCCGTGCATCAGAAGTGAATAAACAGCCGATTCACGCGCTGGGGCCCCAACCTACGTGTGCAAGTTCTAGTAGTTGAGCCTTACGAAGGATAGCCTGGTTTGCGGAGCAACATAGCATGCTCCGCCACGTACATTTTATGTTTACAAAATTTACTGTGAAGTTTGCAAGGAAGCTACTTGTTAAAGCAAGATGGGATTCGAAAAAAAAAAAAGTTCCTTTAATCTGTAGCAGAAGGCAATGAAATGTTCGCTGTATATGTAGGCTTATATGCTGATGTCAAATATGTAATTATTTTTACAGGAAGTTGCACAGTTTTTGTTTTATGCCATGCCAATTGTTAAAGTGCAGCTCTTTTTGGGAAAACTTTTTCTTCCACTAAATTTTTATGGTTCTGAGTCATTAATGGCTCATATTGCTCTATAATAACTGTAGAATGGAAATAAGTATAGAGAAAGTGAATATAAGACATTTTAATGGACAAGAAAAATTGTAATATAAAACTTCTTAGAATTGTCAGCCCATGCTAATTGTTTGCTTTAGGCTCGTAATAATTATACTGGCGACAACAAGTTTTAAAGGATATACTTGCACCCTTCACATGTTAAAGAATGTGGGCAAAATTTCACTCTGATCTGGCTCTCAGAAGTACTGAAAACATGATTTTCAAGCTCAAGAAACTTTCTCTAAAATGGATCTTGAGAAAAATGCGTTTTATAGGTTTAAGTGAAAACTCATCTATGCGGAATAGGTATGTTTTTTAAGATGACTTCTTCAATAATGAGAGCTTGGCAATCATGGTTATTTGGAGCATGTGGCTTTAGTGAACTTCTTTAGCAATTATTGTGTGAAATGCAATGGCAAATAGCCAAGGTACGATTTCCAGGACACTCTAGATGATGAGCTCTTTTTAATTTTAGTAGCCGCCTTGTGGTATTTATGAGCGATTTTAACCTACTTTGAATCTAATTACTATTTTAAGATTTTTGTCTTGAAAGTAGAGAAGCTGGACTTGGTTAAAGCAAATAAAACGAAAAATATGTAATTTTTGAGAAAAAAACTTCCATTTTTCGATTCTCATTTTCCCTTAAAGGGGCCCAAAGCACTCTTTTAAGTAGCCATGGAATGCATTCACTAAAGGGGCTTATTGCCTCACGAAATAAATGCAAGAAATAATTTTTAGAATCCGTCCAGTGCGAGTGGAGTTACAAAGATTTGTTGCACGCTGCAGTGGCATTCTTTCCTTTCTTGTCTTGAAGAAAGTGCTGGAAGCTGAGCAGGGAGGGATGGCACCTCGTCACCTTGAGCGCACTTTTTTCTTCGAATGTCCAGTTTCTCAGTGCCATCGCGCGCGTACACGGGGAAAAGTCGCGGCCTTTCACGCCGGTCCCAATAACGACCGAGCGCGCCATGCACGGATTAGCCAATGGCTTGTACTAGGCATGGGATGTAGTGATCTTGAGCCTGTACTATGATTTGTTGAGAGAAGAGAAAGCGTTTTTCACTGACTGAGAATTTATCGCAAGTTACAGGCCGTGTGCTGCGCTAATACATTTGGCGCGTGTTCTCGGGAGCCTCGACTACTGATTGGCAGCGTTTTTTTACCATGCTCAAAAAGTGTTGTAGAGCCCGTAGAGTTTCCTAATATACACTGGAGGGAACTCTGGCGCTAGTGTTTATGGGAGCCGCAACGCACGTGGCTTCAGCGAGCATGGGAATGATGGATAGTACACAGATTTGTCTATTTTTCGTACTTCTGGCCTGCTTCTGGCTCCGTGTGTGTTCGTGTGGCTTGGAGCTGTTTTCTCACGAAACAACTATCGGCAAATGTTCAGTGGTTGTGTTTCATCTCCTTATTATTTCAGGCTTACCATTTCGAATTGGATCACGAAGTGCAAAAGGGTTTGTTCTTTCCTTCAAAACGAAATCGTAACCAGTGAAAAAGGGTTTATTGACGACTGTTGCGACGGTGGTCCTACGAAGAAACACGATCGTGCAAGAGCAACGGTCAAGCAGATGCCGGCGATGATCAGCACGAGCCGAGCGAGCCAAGCCCAGCACCCAGTACCCAAGCGGTGGCGATGTTGCTTGCCAACGACGCTCTTTCTTCTTCACAATTTGCCCCCGCCGAAAAAGAGCCATCCTGGCGACCTAAGAGTCTGGAGGCAGAGGGCGATAATATGGCTTAAGGCGGGCGACGTGGACGATGTCACGTCCACGCCGGCGCATGTCGTCAGATGGGGAAAGTGGCTCGATGAGAAAATTCACCGGCGAGGTTTGCTCCAAAACGCGGTATGGGCCCTCGTACTTTGGAACGAGTTTTGAGGAAATGCCGGGGGTTTGGTAAGGAACAGCCAGCCATACAAGTGATCCCGGGGAATAGCTGGGGCTTTGGGAAGAGTCGACGTTGTTTTCTTTCTGGCGCTGTTGTTCTCGAGACGTAAAGGTGCGTGCGAGTTCACGGCACTCTTCCGCATTTCGGGCAGCTTCGTACACAGATGGGCATTCGGATGCGTCAGGACTGTATGGAAGGAGAGTATCGATGGTGTGGGATGGTTCGCGTCCATAAAGAAGAAAGAAAGGTGAAAATCTAGTGGTAGACTGTGCCGCGGTGTTATATGCGAACGTAATGAATGGAAGAATGCGATCCCAGTTAGTATGATCGGATGTCACATACATGGCGAGCATATCGCCAAGGGTGCGGTTAAATCTTTCCGTGAGCCCGTTAGTCTGCGGGTGGTATGCCGTGGTCTTGCGATGAACAACATGGCATTCAGAAAGCAGAGACGTGACGACTTCTGATAGGAAGGCTCGACCTCGATCGCTTAGTAGTTCTCGAGGTGCACCATGTCGTAATATGAAGCGATGAAGGATGCTACGTCCCGCGCAGTGGCACTTGGAAGGGCGGCGGTCTCAGCGTAGCGTGTTAAATGGTTCACAGCGACTATAATCCACCGATTTTCATCTGATGTTGTCGGTAGAGGGCCATAGAGATCAATTCCGATCCGATCGAAAGGTTTGGCAGGGCACGGAAGCGGTTGAAGCGCACCGGACGAGTGGAAAGGCGGTGATTTGCGACGTTGACAGTCAGGACAGCCCATAACAAATTTTCGAACGAAATTATACATTCCGCGCCAGTAGAAGCGATGGCGAATGCATTCGTAAGTTTTGAAAACTCCGGCATGACCACATTGGGGATCGTCGTGAAAGGAGGCGCAGATTTGTGATCGCAAGCTGCGCGGGACAACCAAGAGCCACTTACGACCTTCGGGGGCGTAGTTGCGTCGGTGTAGTAGCCGATCACGAATGGCGAAATGAGCAGCTTGACGCGCCAAGCACTCTTTTTCAGTGACGCTGTAATTGGCCTCAGCTTTAGTAAGTGTGCGACTCGCATAAGCGACGACGTATTCGGAGTAGCCCGGCTTGCGTTGGGCGAGGACGGCGCCTAGACCAACCCCACTAGCGTCTGTGTGAACTTCCGTTGCAGCTGTTGGGTCGAAATGCCGAAGAAATTGGAGGAGATGTTAGCAGACTACGGAGCGTGGCAAACGCGACGTCGCAGTCAGAAGACCAGGATGAAAGGTCTGCATCACCGCGTAGGAGGTTGGTCAGTGGTGACATGATCGACGCAAAATTTCGCACGAAGCGCCGGAAGTACGAGCATAGTCCGACAAAACTGCGTAATTCTTTCAGTGTAGTAGGTTTCGGGAACTCAGCGACTGCTCGCAGTTTTGCAGGGTCGGGTCGAACACCATGCTTGGAGACGATGTGCCCTAAGATGGACAGCTCTCGCGCGGCGAAGCGGCACTTTTTAAGGTTCAGTTGGAGCCCAGTGTTGGTTAAACACGTCAGAACCAGTTGGAGCCGAAGCAGATGCGTAGGAAAATCGGGAGAGAAAACGACAATGTCGTCGAGGTAGCATAGACACACAGACCACTTCAGTCCACGCAGTGTGTTGTCCATGAGCCGTTCAAACGTGGCAGGAGCATTACAAAGACCAAATGGCATTACGTTAAATTCGTACAGGCCATCTGGTGTAATGAACGCAGTTTTCTGGCGATCAGCTTCTGCCATAGGAACCTGCCAGTATCCAGATCGTAAGTCTAAGGAGGAGAAGAATTCGGCTCCTTGTAGGCCGTCAAGGGCGTCGTCTATGCGCGGTAATGGATAGACGTCTTTCCGCGTCACCTTGTTTAATCGCCGGTAGTCGACGCAAAATCGAATGGATCCATCTTTTTTTCGAACTAGAACGACAGGAGATGCCCAAGGACTGTGCGATGGTCGAATAACGCGACGGCGTAGCATCTCTTCGACCTGGTCGTTGATGACGTGACGTTCTGCAGCAGAGACACGGTAGGGTCTTTGACGCAATGGCTGGTGCGAACCGGTGTCCTCACGCACGACAAGTTTTGGCGACCGCTCAAGGGTTTCATGCAAAGGTTCGTCACACAGGTGCGAAAATTGAACTTCAGCGCGTGCGCAGTCGATGGTGGCGATGTTGCTTGCCAACGACGCTCTTTCTTCTTCACACCAGCAATAAATGAAGCCGCAAGTATGATTCGCCGCCCGCAAGTACGAAGACTAGGCAAATCTGTGTACTACCCATCATTCCCATGGTCGCTGAACAATCCAGCGGCAGAGTACCCTCTTGTTAATTTTAGGAAACTCTATGGCAGGGCCTCTTTGAGTGTGTAGTAAAGAACGTAATGTAGACATTCAGAAAGTAAAAGTGCACGAAAAGACAACTTGCTGCTGCCATGGACCGAACTTGCAACCTTTAGTCAGCTGTCCGCTTATTTATAAAGATTGTGTGCACAGGCTTGCTCCTGCAGCACATTGCTGGTATAAAATAAGTGTTCCATGCTTGCCATCGTGGCTATAGGTGCCACTAACAATCCCAAGTTTGCCGGCAAATAAACACCCGTTAAGTTAGCCGAGAGGGCGACTGCCACCGCAGCTCAATTGGTAGAGCATCGGGCACTTTCCTTGGTCCCTGCCCCTGATAAGCTTTTCGTCTACTTTTCTTTCGTCACATTTATATTGTAATTACGGCAGTACAGTTAAAGCCGTACAATTGATGTGCCCCATATCTTCCTTGGCCTCATTAGTTGCTGGTTTTCATTGAGGCCATTAATTAAAGAGAGCAAGTGTCTTTTGCAGGTGTCGTTGAGGTTCAACAATGTCACGATAAAAATTTTGGCTGCCATAATGAGTGTTTTACTGTGGTGGTGGTCCTTTCAGAAGAACTCTGATGCCCCCCACCATCATGCACGGTCTGACGAGCACCGGCTTGGATCCCATCGCCGATCAGGAGGAAGCGTGCGGTCTGGTTTCCACAGTGATGGCTTCCGGGAAAGAGACCCTGGTGAGAAATGCTGCTTCATTCGTTCGAAGGAAATAGTTTCTAGCACTTCAGAGGGGAGCTCTGGACATTTTCTGAAAGGCACAGTACGCCCCTGGCTTTGAAAGCCTATTTGCAGTTGAACTCCTTTATAAGAGACATATAGGTAACAGAGGCACCAGTGTGCCTACACTCAAACAAAGGTTGATAAGAAAATGCATACGTCGTACCCTGCCTATAAGAGATGCCTCGTATAAATTATGACAATTGCTTCCCAGTGCATGTCTGTTTTAATGGCATTCAACTATACGGGTGAATCTTTTCTAATGAAAAGTTGCATTGCACTGCTATGTCCAAGGGTGCAGAATTAGTTTCTCACCACCATCGCCATGTCTCCAAGGAACAAAAGCAAAAAACGGCTGTTCACTTTCATGTACGGCGAAGAATCCCAGATGGCCAAGATCATTCTGGGGCTCCAGATTATGCTGCACATCATTATCAGATCGTGGTTCTGGAATGTAAAGACCCCAAATATTTTTTTCCAAGGAAAGCTTGCTTGGTGCATACACCTGGTAGAGTGAGGGCTTAGTATGGTGTATGAGAATGGGGCACTGTGTCTTCTGGCTCCGAAAGCATGTCTCGTTTTGCGATGCCGGCCAGCACTGCCGGAGCACTCCGTACTACTGCAGCGCCCGTGTACCCCCCCCCCCCCCCTCCCATGTAGTTTATCAAGAGCTGAGATACAAAGCCTTTGAGATCGGTAGTCGTAGTTGCCGCACTGGTCGCAAAATGTATAAAATTTTTAGAAAAAATGTAAAAAGAAGTAAAGCAGTATTCGTCATTGAGCATTTAGCATCGTGGCTTCTTACTCTTCTGGCTCATGCTAATTAGGGGTGGTCGTGGAACTCGCGTGATGATGTTTACGTTATCCTTTCGGACCTCCTCATTCATTTCGTCGCAAATACTCATTGGTCTGACAGCTAGGCAGGCGTATATATGCATGGAATGAACAGCAAAGTGCTTTTTATCCCTTCTGCAGGTAAAACAGTAACCAAGCAGACTATCTGTCTGGGTCCCTGTTCTGGAATAGAAATGTGCGCACCATAGTATAGGAATGTGCACTGGGCATACCGTTTGATAGTGGCGCCCTACTGGTGGCGTCATTGCAAAAGCCATCACCGCTCGCCCATTTGTTTGTTGCCCCGCCGCGGTGGTCTAGTGCCTAAGGTACTCAGCTGCTGACTCGCAGGTCGCGGGTTCGAATCCCGGCTGCGGCGGCTGCATTTCCGATGGAGGCGGGAATGTTGTAGGCCCGTGTGCTCAGATTTGGGTGCACGTTAAAGAACCCCAGGTGGTCGAAATTTCCGGAGCCCTCCACTACGGCGTCTCTCATAATCATATAGTGGTTTTGGGATGTTAAACCCCACGTATCAATCAATCCCATTGGTTTGCTGTGGAGGCGGCACACTGCCTCATTCTAGTATACCATAGCATTAGTGCAGTGAAAGCTGAGCATTATCATAATGAAGTCACGTTGAAGGCAGAAATATTTTTTTTAGCATACAGTAATATCTCCCTAACCCGAACTTGCATATGTCGAAAAATTAGCCAAGTTGAAATTTTCTGCGGCACTGCACATTTTCCTATGTGTCCCCTGTATGCTCTTCACTTTATTTCGGAGTATTTTCGGGTTGGATATCGGATAACTCGAAATCTTGGTTTGGAGTAGAACTAAAATTTCGCCTTCAGACCATTCAATAAGATTCGCGTGATGCTGCCACACCTGAGGTCTGTTCATTAGTTTTCTTATTTAGTCGTGCCTGCCGCTATGTCGATGCTTTCCGGGAAGGCGAAGTGCGGGAAGTCTCAGCCCAGTGACATATCAACTCTGTCAAGCAATTATGTGGCACGCCATGTGACACATGCGCTGAGCAGGGAGGCCCTCAGCGTGAAACTTTAAAACAGAACATTGATATTGATATTCTCGTCAAATAATAGATTTGTGATGGTGAAATGAATGATAATGGAGGTTTCAGAGTGCACTTGATCGACCTAAACTAATTCGGGGCATCACTTTAATGTCCTTTAAACTCGTGCATTTCTCTACTCCACCCAAATCCACAACGAATGGCAGGTGGCCGCCAGTCCCCCCTGGGCGACAGTCGTGGTGTGCCGTTCTCATCGAGGCATGCTTCGGCGGATGCTGAGGACCGTCTCTTCCACCACTCGGTGCCGAGCAGCGGCGTGCACAAGGTGGCGCAGCCACCGCGTCGTCCGCACAGTCGGCACGAATTCCGCGACTTCCTCCAGCCATCGTACCACAAGGTGAGAGGCTGGGCATCTCTGCTGGTTTCTCTGTGTGCCGTAATCGAAACGCCCTTTCTGTGTGTGTGTTATTCTATCGTGTGTGTGTGTGTGTGTGTTTAAATTAATTTTGTGTTTTCTTTTTCTCTATCCTAGTCAATTATTTCGCAACCCTAGTGCTGGGGTGCGAACCGGATGCTGATATCTGGATAACCTCTCAATCTTCCTCTTCGTCTATCTTTTTACCAATCGTAGTAGCGTGTGTCAAGGCGTGCTGTGATATCACTCGGTGATAGTCGTATGAAAGATGACTCGAGACTGGTGTCATTAGAGAGCACCAGAAAGAGGCACTAGAAGGCAGGTATCAGTTTTGCTTACAAAAATTTGCCTAATGCATTTTTAATATCTCCGAAGTTAACAAAATGTTAAGTTTACTACATGGCACAAAATTGAAATTTTTCTTGATTGCTATCCTGTTGCGTGCCTTTAATATTACGCGATTTTATTACGCCCTTACTCTGTGTCTGCGAGAGAGAAAAGAAACACAAATAACAAAGAAGTGGTGACGAGTGACTATACGCCCCAGTAAAGTGATGCCGCTGAAGCCCACTACAGCAAAACTGACGGGTCTTAATAAAACATTTCTTTGCCCCTGAGCACTGTCACATTCAACTACGCAGTTCACAAACATCACCTATTCCAAAAAAAATTCTGCTACCTTCGTTTGCCTTCTTCCTTTGGACGTTAGCATTGATGCCACTACCACGCTCTGTCAGCAGATGCGTTGCAACATCATTATTGTGGGTGCCGATGAAATTGTGAATAACATCAAATGTGTTCAAGCCCTGTGGTGCAGAAGACATCGACGGTGCGCCTTGTGTGTCACTGTCGTCAAACAACGATGCATCGTCATGGCAAACCTCTTTAGTTATTGCCATGCCTTCATGGGCAATAATGTCCGTGTTGGTGGTGATGTATTCATCTATGCCGACATGCGTTGGCACATTTTTGGTGGTTCAAAGGGCATTTAACATCCATCCTAGAATGTTACCCCCTAGAGTGTAAAACCATGTCAATATGCACCTGCACAAAACACAAGACAAGATATAACCATGCATTCATTAACCATGAAGTACCTCATAGCCTTTTCATTCTTTAGCCAACGTTGTGGTCGTACACTGGCGACAACACATGCCTACTTCTGTGTGTTTGTGCGAATTTGCATGGGCATAGCTTGATTTGGGGTAGTCTTGCGCACGCTGATTTTGCTCTGTGCCGCCTTGTGCTGCAGATGAGTCCTGGTGCCGTGCAGAGCAGCGACAACTGCGCCAGCGTTGCAGTGAGTGCCCAGGTGGGGGGTCCCACTGTCATGTCCCAACGCAGCAAGAAGAACCTTCCTGGCAACAACTTCAACCAGGAATTTGTGAGTGCTGTTGTTCTGCATGCCTTGTTTGCTCACCAGGCTACATACTTGATTCCCGGTTGATAAGATAAAATGCGAGAGTGTTGGTGTGAAAAAAAGAACTGAGGCAGCTTAGCATTAGTGGCAAGGTATATGTAAACTGGTAGCGTAACTTACATAGAAGACCATGGATCCATTAGTCAGCGGCTCGTTGCTACGTCGCCATCCACATAAAGAGGGGACAACTAGTAGCAAAAAAAAAATAAATAAAATACGGCGTCGCAAACGGAAGCGGTAGCGACGTCGCGCATTTGCCCTACATGGTGCGAAATTGAAATTTTTCTTGATTGCTAACCTGCTACGTGCCTTTAATATTACGCAATTTTATTGTGCCCTATTGTATCTTCTTAATTGCATGCGAGAGTGAGAAACAAAAATAACAGATTGAGGAAGCAAAGCAGTATAATTAGCCAAATGACGTACTTGCAATATGCACAAAAAACCTCGCGGAGACTCTTCACGGACACAATAGCATATTAGTTTGAAAACTTATGTTGCCCAATTGTTGAAAAGCACTGCAGCGAGACAGCAGTTCTGAATATGTAGCTTTGGCAGCCCTAGGGCGCAGTGTCTCGTTGCTTAGCCTGTCGCGTTCACAGTCGCCAAAGGCGAGGGAACGCCAGCCGTGCGCAAGCAAAAGCAGTCTGCATTCACAGGAGCAACTTCTACACATTCTGTGAGCTAGTTGAGCTATGAAATGCACTTGAAAAATAAGTAAACTTCTGAAGGTACGCACAAAACCACCTCAAAAAATTTAGCAATGCGTCATTGACCTGGTAATGCGCCGAACCAGAGAACACGCCGAACTAAACAGAACTAAACAGAAACCAATCGAAAAAAATTGGGTGCTCAACCACATACCAAAGACGTGAGCTTTATTGAGGTAATCTAATAATTTTTTGTAACAAATAAAATTAAGACTATTAAAAAAAAACATTTCATCAATTTTTTGTTGCCTCGCCGCGGTGGTATAGTGGCTAAGGTACTCGGCTGCTGACCCGCAGGTCGCGGGTTTGTATCCTGGCTGCGGCGGCTGCATTTCCGATGGAGGTGGAAATGTTGTAGGCCCGTGAGCTCAGATTTGGGTGCACGTTAAAGAACCCCAGGTGGTCGAAATTTCCGGAGCCCTCCACTACGGCGTCTCTAATAATCATATGGTGGTTTTGGGACGTTAAACCCCACATATAAATCAATCATTAATTTTTTGTTATCGATGTTTTTTTTCCCCCTCACCAAGTCTCGCTTCAATCGTCACGCGGTTGTTGCCTGTCGCAATAGGTTTCGAACCACGTTGCGTTCAGACTTTCGCGACCTATTTAGATTGACCTTGTTATACCCCTGTCACACGGCCACCACCAAACTCCGTTGAACACCGTCAACGTAAATCTCCCCTAGGGGGTTCGACGGAGAAGGAGTTGTGGCAGTGTCACACGGCAATGACAAGGTTGTAACAGTTGCTGCGAGGAGGCTCAGCTGGCGCTGTTTGATTTTTTGGATAAGTATTCTAATTTGATCCCTATTGATTTTTTTGTGAATCCTCGTTATGCGGTTTTAACAAAAAAAGCACTATTAAGTAGGTATGTGACTAACAAACCATTAAAAAATAATTTCAAATAAAAACGCATTTGCTAAATGTAGCAATTCTGCTAGTGACGCTGGCCACATTGTGCTTTTAGTTGTTTTGTTGCCTGTGTGCATGCCCGGTACGAAAGTTCTTATGCTTCCTTGCCTCGTGAGCGCACATTTTGTGTTCTTCAGCCATGAGTGACACAGCGGACGACGTGAGGAAGTGGTGCGATATTGCGCTGGTAATGACGTTGATCGGCTGGCGCCGGCCGGCCCGACTCGCGAGGCACGGTGTGTAGGGCATCGGTGTTGAGAGTAAGTGAACTCTGGTGGGCGTAAATATTGTAAACAAACACGCGTTGTGAATGAGTACTACAACGAAAGAACGTTTAATGTTGCTAAAATGTATTATTATTTCACTGCAACCACTTAGTGCTCGAAATTTTTCTCTGACCTCTAGACTGCTGAGGACAAGAGTACCTCGTTTCGCTGCGAAGGGAGATCGTTGAACGTCCTTTGCGAAATGCTCCGTTCACCTTCGTTTGCGTAAGGGTGGCCGTGTGACACCGATCGCATCTTCGTTGTCGTAAAGACGAGGGAGTTGAACGGTCTTCACGGGTGCCCGTGTGACAGGGGCATAAGTGGTACCGAGCCTGAAGGGCGCATGGAGCCGGGCAGCATTCTTTGTTTTTCTTCGGTTGTCTGCCTTTCTTTTTCTCTCTTCCAGTTCTTTGTCTTTTTTTACTCTCTTTAGTTCTGTTTATACTATTTTTTCCTTTTTTTGCCTCTCGCTTTCTTTCTTTAAAATTTTTATGTGGGGTTTTGCCTGTGGTACGCCAAGCGAAAAACAATATATGACTGCCTGGGCCCCTAAGGTGCTTTGCACTTAATATCATGGTCAAGGTGCTCGAAGAAAAAAACTCTACACTGCAGATGGAGATGGTTATGCTTTACACTCAAACCTCAATGTAACGAAATATCTGTTATAGAAAAGTAAATGACAAATAGTCTTGCAATAGATGCAGTGTTAGGAATAAGCTTCATAACAAATTTTCAGATAAATATTTATTTATTTATTTATTTCAAGGTACTGCAGCCTCGAAGGACTATCGCAGGAGTGCAGGCAGAATACATAAAGTTGCAATGCAATGCAAAATGTACCGAGCACGAAGATCAGCGGCTATTGATCTACAAAATGCATTCATCATGTGATAGGGATTTAACAAGGCTGGGCAATGCATTCCATACTTCACTAATGCAGAGAAAAAAAACTTTATGTAAATGAATTCGTTTGAGAGTATGTAGTTTTGCCTGCATTACGCCACGCGACTGCGACAGCATACGATTGCCTGGGCCCCTAAACTGCGCCGCGCTTAAAGAGCCTGTAAACAACCCGTGCCCAAAGAGCCTGTAAACAATTCCAAAGTTCAAAAATTGTTGTTAGAAAAAATGTGCACTTTTACTTCGTGAACATGTTGCTGCAAGAATTTTGCGAATGCGTGCTATATTAAGGAAGTTAGAGGGGCTAGAACATCGCGCTCAGCTGTTTTCAAATTTTCGTGCGGTCTCGCCACCCTTCTCTTTCAGAGGGAGGGTAAGGCGTGGCCTGTCGTCGTGGCTCCACCCACTTCAGCAGTGTGACAAGACGTCAGCGATTGACATCATCGGTGAACTCGATCAGTCGCAACGCAGTTCCGCTTGCTGCAACGCCTAGTTGTTTACTGTTCACCTGGTGCCGATGCTTCTCCACAGCCCAGTCACTCAATTTGCAGCCAACAACGATTTTCAGCAAAACTGCGTTCCAACACCCGGACATGACGTTGGCCTGATTTTTCTGGAGTTCGATTTTTCGCAAGCAGACTGTTGCACCATCTGGGAGCAGCAACACAAAACACAAATAATGCACCTAGTAGTGGGTGTGCTGATCAATAGGTGGCACAACAACCTACTCACTCCCAAAAACTGGGTCAGTGAAGTGTCCCGATTTCGATTCATGGAGCCTATAAAGAGTTTTGCAATTCATATGATTGAATAGCTCTGTCGTAGCTTTGGGTGCGAAAAGGAACTGTCGTTGACTTCACTACTGTTTGTTGAGACCTGGTTTAGACAGACCAATCAACGAGATGCGTGCTGCGTCTCGTCGGCGATTGCAGAGTTGACGTCTCTGCACATGCAAGGAGCATTGCTCAGGCGTAGGAAAGGAGCGGGGGAATCGTTTTTTGAAATGCAGGCTCTGCTCGGCACGCAGCTCTGTAGTATTCAGAAAAGGTGATTGCTGCAGTCTACTCTACGAATTACCAAACTTGTTTAGGGGGTGTAAAAAAAAAGGTCGGAGCCTGTTGAGTGGCCTTTTAAAAACTTATAACTCCAAAATTGTGGAACCTATGGAAGTTCGCAGTATGGGAACCCGGCTATTCTCGTGCTTAAGAGTTCCCACTTCCCTGTTTACCTAAGCGTTCATGATGCCTATGTTTGGTGTAGAGTTTCCCTAGCAGGGGTAGGGAAATTCGCAAAATTTGTATGTAACATGTACGTTACTGTATGCTTTGCTTTATCGACTCCCTGCTTGTTATGGAGGTTGAGATATGTGTCGTCTGCTGTAAGTTCCGTCAAGTTGTTAGCCCTGTCAGATGTGGCTGCGTGGGGACGCGGAGATGGCGTGGGGGAGGGGCATTTGCTCGCTCGGCGAGGCAGTTGCACCTTTTTTTGCACCACGCCGGAGCCAGTTCCATGTTTCCAAAACGTTTTAGCGATTGTAAGTTTAATTAAACATGGTTATTTGTTGTTTTTATTAATCATGTTATTTTAAACCTTGTTTGTTCATTTTGATCCGGGTTCGCACATTGCTAGACTTAGTTATATGGCCTGTATTGAGTGCAGGATACAAGATTGGTCTGTGTGGCAGTATTTTTGTCTGAATTTTCAAGTGAAGTGATGATATTGGTCTTTTTTTCTTCCCGCAGCCCACGTTGCAGGGTGCAGACGTAGCTCCTGTTCAACAGCCGCCAGTCGTCAACGGCAGTGTCTGGGGTGAGGGCTGCTTGTGCCGGAATCGGGGTTGTGACTGTGTTTTTTTTTTTTCTATGAAGTTGTTCTGAAATCTTGAGTAAAGGGCCTCCTCTCTGGTCAGTTGAAACAGACATGCATGGTTTTTAGTAGCTTTGTGCAAATGTTCAAATGATTTGAATATTCTAATGAATAGTACGGTTCTCGAATTCGCTTGAATTCGAATTTAAATTATTGAAAATTTCTAAGTATGTGCAGTGAACAAATAAGTGCAATTTAGTCAGCATGTAATCCTCTGTAAAGGTGGTTTCACTGTAGTAGAGGGATGATAAATCATGAAAACAACTACTCAGAAAAAATGTGCACTGCTTCAGAGCCCCACTTTAAGGTTGAATGAACATATTACAGTAGAATCTCGATACGAATCTTGCGGGGTCACAAAAAATATTTGTAATAGCCAAAATTTGTATTATCGGAACACATGCAAAACTAGCTAAATTAACACAGAGTCGGAGGCAAACTCATTTTCGGCACTCGAAAAAAAAAATTATTTTTTGGAGAAAAAATTTCTGATGTCTTTCCGCTTCATTTTTTTGTCAAGTCACTCGGCAGACTTATCTGGAATCCGTAAAAACGCGTGCACGTGTCATCACTGATTCCTTCAGCAGCCATAGCACGCCTCAGGACGTCGAGCGCGTGCAGAGTTTCAGCCGCCGGTAGTGGTCCTTCGCCGTCGCACTTGTCCATTTCCTCGTCATCGTCGCTGGAAACGGCAACCTCACACGTGGCCTCGTTTACAATATCTTCCAACGTGTGCCCACCACAAATGGCAATATTGTTATCCACCGCGCAAAAGTCGTCAGCTGAACGCCCAGCTTCAAAACATTCCCAACCCTCAAAGGGCTCCTCCAACTCTGAAAAGGCCTCTGGCACCTCTTCGGGAATCCTAAAGAAGCCGCATTTACCAAAGCAGTTCGCAATGGTAGTCGGCGTTACTCTATCCGAAGCCATTCAGATAAAATGGATGGCGTCCAAAAGGCTTATTCTCATGCCACCTGAGAATAAGAATCAGGCTTACCGTAATTACTCGAATTTAACGCGCACCTTTTTCCGGTTAAGCGAGTTAATAAATCGCATGCGCGTTTGAATCGAGTACGAAAAAAAAATTACGGTCAATCTATTGCCATCGACAAATCCAAAATGGCCGCCCCCTACGTGCGTTGACATGGCGCGTCGGCCATTTCTGCCTATGTGTTTCCCATGTGCGGCACTTCGTACGTGTGCTGAGGAGTTCGTCATCTAGTAGTGCATTAGCATCGACGGCGTGGAAGGGCTGACTCCGAAAACTCGAGTGCACCACGATGCCGCTTTTAAAAGAAAAGTCATCGCGTGTGCAGAAACGGACGGAAATCGGGCCGCATCGCGGTCGTTCGGAGTTCCCGAAACGTTCATGCGGGACCGGCGGAAACAAAAGCAAAAGATTGTCGACAGCAAAGCTTCACGCAAAGGCTTCAGTGGACCACAGCAGGGCCGGTTTCCGCAAATTAAAGAGCTGCTCGGCGAGTTATGTGCTTGAGCAGCGAGCGGTACAGCGGCCCGTGACGACAGAACTGCTCCAAGTGCGGGCTATGCAATTAGTCTTAGAAAAAGGTCTAATGTGGAGCCAGTTTAAAGCGAGCAGGTGCTGGCTAACTAACTTTATGAAGAGGAAAGGCTTTTCCGTCCGAAGGGGAACATGCATATGCGAAAAGTTTTGCGGAGGAATACGATGAAAAGCTTCACAGTTTTCAGAGGTTCGTCCTAAACTTCTACCTGCTTTGGCAAATCGGGAATGCCGATCAGACACCTCTTTACTTCGACATGCCTGGCACCACAACTGTCGAGAAGAAGGGTGCGAAGCAAGTTCATGTGCTGACATCGGTCCACGGTAAAACTACAGTGACGGCAATGATCTGTTACATGTCAGATGAGCACAAGCTTCGCCCGTACCTCATATTTAAATGGCAGACGCTCACGAAAGCGGTCGTTTTTTCGAGTGGTGTGATCGTGCGGGCCAGGGAGAAAAATGGGTGCGCGTTGCAATCGATGTCTTACGTTTTTTTTGTTTTTTTTTTCGCGGTGGAAATCGGGTGCGCGTTACAATCGAGGGTGCGGTAGAATCGAGTAAATACGGTATTCTCAGGCCATCCTCATCGACCTTTCGAAGAATGTCCAGTTCCTCCTTAAAGGGGAGAGCCTTCCGTTTGCGAGACATGGCTTGCTGAGACTCCGCAAAAAGGTACAACAAAGCAAATGCGTGTGCTCGACTGGGCAAGACTGTCGACAGCCTCTGCACTACATTAACTAGGTGTCCGCACCAGAGAGCACCCACCACCAAGCAAACAAAGATACCGCCACCAAGCCGTAATACTTAATGAACAAAAAACTAGATTTATTTTTTATTTTCCTTAAAATAGTGAGGTTGAGTACTCATATTTTGCAGTAAAGGGTTTAATTTTCACTCGTGCCTTGACTTTAGCCACCAATCAGATAACCTCCTTCTAGTTAATTCTACCCGCTTAAAGCCAATTTTGCCCTCCTTGTCCCTAAACCCCAGTGCTTTGAAAAACTCTGCGCCATCATCCTGAACTATAGGGTGAAGCCCTTTACAAAACATTATCAAGTGTTCAGTTTCTTCTTCCTCTTTACACGCACTGCATATCGTGTCTACCCCTTCGTATTTGGCCCGATATGTCTTGGTTCGCAATACTCCCGGCCTGGCCTCAAACAGTAGACAACTACCCCGAGTATTATCATAGATCCTTCTCCACCGTTGCCAGCTACATCTGGAGCCTTCAAGAGAAAGCAAAAGGCACACTCCGGCATTCGAGATCGCGCAGATCTTCGAGTCTGTCGCCCGCCGCTCGCAGGCGGCGTTGACAACGTGCCAAAATGGTGGCGCAGCACGCATTTCAGCGCGTGCATGCACGCTGCTTGCTTTCACGGCCGTCAATGGGGTGGCGTTTATTCGTATCAAACAACTCTGGTAAAAAATCAGTTCGTAACAACCGTACTCTAGCACATAGTAAATTAATGTGCCTCGGCCGAGATCACAGAAAAATTCGTATCGCCCCGAACTTCGTATCAGCCGTGATCGTATCGTCGAGATTCTACTGTATCCTCAAATCGATTCATCATTTTTTTTTTTTTGAAGTGTAAAAGTTTGTTATACAGGCTTATATGGTCTAAGTTTAGTTAATTTGGAAATGTTACATATTTTATAGAATATCGCTAGCATTCTACTGAAAGTCAAATGCTGCTACTATTCAAAGTTGTTTCTGCTTCCTATGAACAAAAGAAATTGCATTTATACAGAGGCCTTGTTTTGATTTAAATAAAATGTTTTGCATGTTAGTTGTGTTATGACAAATTTCACCTTTTTTATATGCATATATACTATTCAAATCCAATTTGAAATTATTCGATCAAGTCATTATTCGCTTTGAATTGGCTGTAAACCTAAAATTTACCAATCGCACAAGCCTAGTTTTTAAGCCTTGCATGGCCAAACAGGTCTGCAGTGTGTCGTGGCCTAGGCAAACGGAGAAGCCAACGAAGAAGCACAGGACGCGGAAACCACATCGATTGGGGATGAGAGTGTGGTCGTCGCTATCACCCTGGCCATAGATGATGTCTGCACGGTTTTGAAGGCATGTTCTTGGCCATTATGTGAAGAGCCAAAACTGAGCTACATTTGCTGCGACTGCTGCAAATGAAACCTGGGTGACTTAGGTTGCTAACAGTGGAATCGTGGATGGCGACCAAAATCTGAAGAGATGCAGTCGACCCACACTGATGTTTAATGAAACGTCTTTGTGCTGCATTCATCGCCCACAAAATTGGGGTCGTCATTTATGTAGTAATCGTAGATATAGTGTTCGTATGGTCCTGAATGTGTGGGTGCCACGTTGACTTGGGCAACTACTTTGTGCAGCTAGGCGAAGTGAGAGCTAGTGGTCATTGGGCATGGATACAGAGGCCTTATCGACCTCTCACCAGTGTTTCTGAAATCTTCACCAGACGAATTCTAATCTTGGGCGGGCTGTAACAGCTTAGGAGGAAGAGAAAAATGCTGGCCGATGGCTGTGTTGTAAAAGATTAATACGTCTGCTCCCACAAGGTAGCTTTGTTCTCTTCAGAGTGAGTGGACAAGGCTTCTGTGTGTAAGCGTGAACTTTAGTTTTCGACACTACCATTTTGTTTGTCATTTTTTTTTCTCTCTCTTTTTTAAGTGTTACCTATTGCACACACATAATACAGCCGAGCCTGCTTATAACGAACCTGAGCATTACGCGGCATCCGTTCGCTGTATCCCGAAGTTCATAGTAAATGAAACACAGCTTTAAAAAAAAGTTGTGAGAGAAAACAAACTTTTTTGCCCCAAAAAGTCCATGATGCACATGTTTCGAAGAGCAGAATTGATTAGGGCGGTCTTGAGTTCATTTAAAACGGCAGGCTGCTCATCCGCCGAGGCCCGTGGCATAAGCTGCATGAGGCGCTGGCTCCAAAGCTTCGTAGTTCTCACAATCCGATTCCTCCAAATCGCTCTCGCCACGTACTTCATTCATAATGCCCCAATTCATGCAGAGTTCCGCAGTGTCAGTATCATCGGTCGTAATTAAACCACCGCAACAGATGTCCCACCCGCTCTCCCAGGTCGGAGCCTGGGAGAGCGGGTGAAAACCTGGAATCGCCGCCACAGTGGTCCTGTTCGAAAGCTTCGGGCTCGGCATCGGGCCCGACGATCGACGAAGTTGGCTTCGCGAAAATAGTTTCGCGCACATGTAGCCGTCACCGCCACCCATGATATATTCACCATCTCTACAGCTGAATACCGGGACGCCCGAAGCTGCAAGTTAGCTGTCAGGTGGTCAACAGCTATGAGCAAGCGCTCCGCAACGCGGCACCTAACGCGCGGATTACGCTCAAGCCAAGCTGTCACACTTCAGACGTTTTTTTGACCGGCACGAGAAAGCGTGCTAGTACTCCCGCCGGCAATCATGACCACAAGCACACACACCAAGAGCGAGCAAGATGCGCATACGCGTGGAACAGCTCTGTGCGCGTTTCCAGTCGGAAAACGAAACTAATTCGAGCCAGCGGGGCGGGCGTCGCGGAGCGGTGGAGAAGGGCGAAGGGGTTGTGATCAAGAGAGGAGAGCAGACTTGCGAGAGAAGGGCAAGAAGTTGCGATAAAACATGGAGGAATGAAAGATTCCTTCCTCCTTGCGGTAAAGAGAGGGGAGGTTGCGGCGGGAGGGCGACCTTGAAAACCAAAACAGACAGGAAGGAGGCAGGTTGGGTAGCTTGCTTGAAAGGTCCGCGAAACTCGCACGTAGAAAAACTTGGAAAGAGTGCCAGCGCGCGCAGAAGTCAAAGCATGGCCGCCTTGTTCGGTGTGCGCGGCGGCGTTCGAAGAATCGGCGGCCGTGATCAAGAAACCGTTTTGTTGCCCCGGCGGGTTTGCGTGGCCTCACGAACTTCGATATTTCACAATTTGTTCCGCGCAAATTAACAGCCGTTTTCGCGCTTCCGCACGCGCGCGGAAGGCATGCTGAGTTGAGCGCGAAGTGAGCGAGAAGTAGTCCTAAACATGAAACGAATCGCAAATTATCAGAGTCGGTGGGGTAGCGTACGTGTGTGCACTAGACGCAGATTATCGGATACAGGCGGTGGTCGACGATATTGGCAAATGGTCTGGTCACTCCAGGCCGGTGACGCCAACGACAGTACCAGCGATCAAAAACAGGGTACGTGGCCGACCGGTCTTCGAAAGGTTGGTGGCAGTGTGAAAACACGGGCCTCGTCTGGTGATGTGGGGTGCTCAGAGTAGCTGGGGGACAAAGGACGGAGGGGTGCGTAACAAAAAGCGGTCGGGGAAAGCAGCAACAAGAGGGGCGTGGAGGCAGAATCGGCGTTTAACAATAAGAATGTATGGGCACCTCGCCGATGCCTGATCGGTGGTCGAAATTGGTTTCCCGAGAAGTCTGCAGACCGCCGACTCCGTTCGCTGTAACCGATCAGCGGCGCTCGGAGACGTTCGCTGTAAGTGCGATTTCGGGCCATTGAACCAATGTATATTGCCGCATGAATTCGCGTGGTTTTCGTGTGGAAGAGGACGAAGAGGTTGGGATTGAGCCGCTTTTTAATGCCGCATGAATTCGCGTGGTTTTCGTGTGGAAGAGGACGAAGAGGTTGGGTTGGAGCAGTTTCTTTCTTTTTGTCCTAGCTTGACGAGCAGTTCTGCGGAAGGTTTCCTTGAGTGAGACAAGATTGGTGACAAGATTGGTGGAGCTGCTGGGTACGACAACTGACGACGCACCCCATGCACAAGAGCCCATCCAGGAGCCGGAACACAAGCCCTGTGCCCGTGGACACGCCAGTTCACAGAACAAGCCGCCGCCAACGAGGCCTACCACCAGAGACACCGGCACAGCTTATCCATAGAGCGACTATGACTTCGCCTCAAGGCGTCATGGAAACTCCTACGTCGTCGGCACCAATTTATTGCACTGTCCAGAACCCGCTGATGCCTAGTCCCTTTCACGGAGAGCTGTTTGAGGATGTGGACGACTGGCTGAGCGAGTTCGAACACGTCGCAGCGATCAACTACTGGGACGAAGCCGCCAAACTCCGCAACGTCTACGCGTGTTTGAAAGACGGCGCCCGAACGTGGTTCATGAACAGAAGTGATGTCTTGACATCCTGGCGCGAGTTCCAGCATCGCCTCTTGGAGACCTACCGGAGCCCCGACCGCCGCGATCGTGCTGAACGTGCATTGCATTCACGCATCCAGATGCCTAATGAGACCGTCACCATGTACGTGGAGGACATGACGCAGCTTTTCAGGCGAGCGGATCCGGCAATGCCAGAAGAAAAAAAGCTACGCTATCTGATGCGAGGCGTGAAGGAGCAGCTTTTTGCTGGTCTAGTGCGGAGTCCTCCGAAGAGTGTAGCAGAATTCCTGACCGAAGCCACTACGATGGAGAGGGTACTTCATCAGCGGTCAGCCCTACTCAACCGGCAAGTGAATTCTGCATCACCTACTGAATTTTCCGCCAGCTTCGGGAGCAACAGCATTGAGTGGATTCGCGAAATCGTCCGCTCCGTCGTCCGCGAGGAAATCGCGAAACTACACGGGGCGAGACAGCCGGAGGTAAGCAGCATCACCAATATTATTCGGGACGAGGTCCAGCAGGTGCTTCACAGCCGTCGCCCTCAACCAACGGTTACAAATCTAGAACCACCTCCTGCGTCCACTGATGTTGGGAACCGCACATATGCCGAAGCTCTGCGCACTTCCATGCCGGTCTCAAGCCCTGCAGTCCCAATCCAGACGATGCCGCCAGTTTCAATTCAATCTGCGCATGCTGGTTTGGACATCGACGGTCGCCGTGCCCCTCCGCGGAAGTCCGATATTTGGCGTACGTCGGATAGAAGACCCCTCTGCTTCCATTGCGGTGAAGCCGGTCACATCTACCGGGAATGTCCATACCGACAACTTGGACTGCGCGGTTTCTCTATTCATTCGCCTCGTCCCCTAGTTGGTCAGAGGCCAAGAGAAATTGAGGACTACCTCGCGCAGCAACGTCTGCCTTTCCCACGGCGTCAATCGCGGTCTCCATCTCCACGACGACCCGCAGCTATTGGACCACGTCTCAGTACGATGGCACGGGGACGTTCCCCAAGCCCTCGTCGGGAAAACTGAAGGCAGCGACCTTCGGGGGCGAGGTCGCTGGGACTAAAAGTGCGGAAGACCTCCTATCGACGCTTCCACAAAACGCTGCAGACATTGAATTGACGTCTGAGTGCAGTGCGAGAGAAATGCCGGATTGTGCGTCTGAACCCAGTGGCCGAGTCTCACTCGACATTCCCGTGCTGATAGACGGTCTTCAGGTCAGCGCATTGGTGGACACAGGTGCAGATTATTCTATTATGAGCGGAAAATTGGCAACCAGTCTTAAGAAAGTGATGACACCTTGGAATGGGACGCGTATTCGCACTGCTGGAGGCCACGTTATTACTCCATTGGGTCGCTGTACCGCAAGAGTGGAAATACGCGAGTCAACGTTTGTGGTAACCTGCCTCGTACTACGCGACTGTTCTCGTCAGCTCATCCTTGGAATGGACTTCCTTCGAGAGAATGGCGCGATCATAAATCTCCGCGAGCGAATGGTGACTTTCTCGACGCAACTTGCAACCGATCGAGGCGCTGATAGCTGTCGTAGACCTGCGCTGCGTGTTGCCGACGAAAGCGTGACGTTGCCTCCCCGAGCGACTGCTTTCGTAGAAGTCACCTGTGAAGACCTCCAAGACGGTGACGTGGTCGCCGAGAGCAACGTATCCCTTTTACTGCTTCAAGGTGTGTGTGCAGTGCGAAGCATTCTGCGTGTGCGTGACGGACGGTCGCAGATACTCGTCACAAATTTTAACTTCGAGCACCGACATCTTTTCCGCGGCACCACCGTGGCCTTCGGAGACCGTGTAGCGGATGTCACCGAGTGCTTCGCATCCGAGGAAATGGTTGATGGAGATAAGTTTCTGGACCACATCGACGTCAGTTCGAAGCTTTCGGACGAGAAGAAGGCCGCACTGCATACCCTGCTGAAGGAATTTAAATCTTGCTTCGCCTCTTCATCTAGAGTCGGTCAAACACCCCTCATAAAGCACCGAATTATTACCGACGATGATGTTCGCCCAATCCGCCAGCAACCTTACCGTGTTTCGGCTAAAGAACGCGAGACTATACAGACGCAGGTAAAGGAGATGCTTGACGACGGGGTGATACAACCGTCGAGCAGCCCGTGGTCCTCGCCAGTCGTTCTAGTAAAGAAGAAAGACGGAACGCTGCGATTCTGTGTTGACTACAGGAAACTCAATAGCGTCACCAAAAAAGACGTCTACCCGCTTCCACGGGTTGATGATTCTCTCGACAGGCTACGACACGCGAAGTATTTTTCATCGATAGATTTGAAGAGCGGCTATTGGCAGATAGAGGTCGATGAGCGAGACAGAGAGAAGACAGCGTTTGTAACTCCCGATGGGCTTTATGAATTCAGAGTTCTTCCTTTCGGCCTCTGTTCGGCTCCCGCAACATTCCAGCGAATGATGGATACCGTCCTCGCTGGCTTGAAGTGGCAAAGCTGCCTTGTATACCTTGATGATGTGGTCATCTTTGCCGAGAGTTTCGAAGAACATCTGAAGCGTCTAAGAATGGTTCTGGAAGCTATTCGTTCGGGCCGAACTCACGCTAAAACCCCAGAAGTGCCATTTCGGCTACGATGAGCTGAAATTCCTGGGACATGTTGTGAGTGCGGATGGAGTGCGGCCTGACCCAGAAAAAACTGCAGCAGTCGCCACCTTTCCTGTGCCGTCAGACAAAAAAGCGGTACGGCGTTTTCTCGGCTTGTGTGCTTATTATCGCCGATTCATTACCAACTTCTCGACGATAGCCGAACCGCTCACGCGACTCACCCGAGATGATGTACCGTTTGCCTGGACTACAGAGCAAGAAGCAGCTTTCACAGAGTTACGGCAGCGAATGCAAGAGGCACCTGTTCTTGCGCATTTTGATGAGGACGCTGATACCGAAGTTCACACGGATGCAAGCAACGTCGGACTTGGCGCTGTCCTTGTACAACGGCACAACGGCGTAGAACATGTCATAGCTTACGCCAGTCGTACTCTCTCTCGAGCCGAGGCCAACTACTCCACTTCAGAGAAGGAATGCCTCGCAGTCGTGTGGGCAACGGCAAAGTTTCGACCTTACCTCTACGGCCGTCCCTTCAAGGTGGTGACCGATCACCATTCGCTGTGTTGGCTGGCCAATCTCCGTGACCCGTCTGGTCGTCTCGCTCGGTGGAGTTTGCGCTTGCAAGAGTTTGACATCATGATTGTGTATAGGTCTGGGCGCAAGCACGAAGATGCCGACGCACTTTCTCGAGCACCCGTGGGACATCCTGATATGGACTCGGAATATGCTGATGGTTTTCTCGGAGCCCTCAGTGATTCTGACTTTATGTCTAGACAGAGAGCCGATCAGGAATTGCGCCCTATTATTGATTCCTTAGAAGGCCGAAATTCTCACACTCCTCGGCGCATCGCTCGCGAATTGTCATCCTTTGTCTAAGGAGGGGCATTCTTTACAAGAAAAATGCTCGAGGTAGCAACAAAGCCTTCCTCCTCGTTGTACCAGCCGACATGCGGGATGACATCCTCCTCGCGTGCCATGACGAGCCCACGTCGGGACACTTGGGCTACTCGCGGACTCTCGCCAGAGTGCGCCAGCAGTACTATTGGCCACGACTTTCGACCAGTGTACACCGCTACGTGCAAGGCTGCCGCGAGTGCCAGCGTCGCAAGACGCCACCCGTGAAACCTGCGGGCCTTCTCCACCCTATTACACCACCACGGACACCTTTCGACCTCGTGGGAATGGACCTTCTAGGACCCTTCCCTTTGTCGGCCACTGGTAACAAATGGATTATAGTGGCAACCGATTACTTGACCCGGTATGCTGAGACAAAGGCATTACCCCGCGGCACGGCGTCTGAAGTGGCGAAGTTCTTCGTGCAGCACATCGTCCTCCGGCACGGCGCGCCGTCATGTGTGATTACGGATAGAGGAACATCATTTACGGCACAAATGCTAGAGGACATTTTCAGACTGAGCTGCACGAGTCACCGAAAAACAACGGCTTACCACCCACAAAGTAATGGACTGACGGAAAGGCTCAACAAGACCATAGCGGACATGCTGTCAATGTACGTGGACGTGCAGCACAAAACCTGGGACGATATCCTCCCATACGTCACGTTCGCATACAATACGGCAATGCAGGAAACAACCCGATTTTCACCTTTCCACCTTGTTTATGGACGCAACGTACAAACGATGCTTGACGCTATGCTGCCGTACGATAATAGCGATGCTCTTTCTCCAGAAGCCGAGCAATACACGCAGTACGCCGAAGAGGCTCGTCAACTGGCTCGCGTGAACATCGGTCACCAACAAGACACAGATGCACGACGTTACAACCTTCGCCGTCGAAACGTCGCATACCACCCGGGTGAACGAGTGTGGGTGTGGACTCCTGTCCGACGACCAGGCTTGTCTGAAAAGCTTCTGAGCCGTTATTTCGGACCATACAAGGTTATCCGACGTGTGAGTGACCTTACATACGAAGTACTTCCGGACGGCACAGTGTCGTCACGTCGACAACATCGGCCCGAAACTGTGCATGTCGTACGACTCAAGCCGTACTACACACAATAGTCTCTGTGCTTGCGAGTTACTTCGCAAACGTGACAGTGATCTCATGTGGTGTTTTTTTTTTTTTCTTGACTCTTCCACTGGTGCTGTTGTGTTCGCGCATGGTCCAAGTGCTTGTGCGCCCTCTTTGTTTTCCCTGGCACTCACTTTGTCATTCTCTGCGTCAACGCGTGTTCTAATTATGGGTTTTTTTTTTTCTTCTTCTTTTTATTTAGAAGCATCGAGTCGATGCTTTTTAAAAGGGGGGACTAATGCCGCATGAATTCGCGTGGTTTTCGTGTGGAAGAGGACGAAGAGGTTGGGATTGAGCCGCTTTTTAATGCCGCATGAATTCGCGTGGTTTTCGTGTGGAAGAGGACGAAGAGGTTGGGTTGGAGCAGTTTCTTTCTTTTTGTCCTAGCTTGACGAGCAGTTCTGCGGAAGGTTTCCTTGAGTGAGACAAGATTGGTGACAATATTGTGACGGTCACGCGAATATTGTTCGTTTTAAACGAAAGTTCGTCTTAAGTGGGGCCGTTATATGTGGGCTCGACTGTAGTCGCCACGGGTCTGCAGATGAGCGTGTATGTACATTAAGATTTTTGCCCTTGTCCTTCGTTTTAGTTGAGTCTTGTGCCGGCAGTCCGTGCTCCCTGCATGTCTCTTATCATTGCGTGTTGCAGAGAACCCACGCAACTCCAAGGTGCACGGGACAGTGCTGAAGAAAGTGCATTTGACACAGCGAACTTCGCCCAGGACAGAGCCCGCCAGTCTGCTCGAAGCGCGCTCCAAGAGCCCCAACTCCACCTCGGGTAAGTGCTCGCTTTCCTGTGAAAGGCAGTTCTGGTCGCTCAAACACTGCTTTATTTTATCTATTTATTTCATCATACTGTGGTCCAAAGTTGTCAACATTAACATGAACAAGTGTATCCAGAATTTACACACTCTCAAGTATTTGCTCTCTTTATGCCTTCTTCTAGTGGTTTCTTGCAATCCTTGAAAGATTTCGAAGTTTTTGGAGGGCTTTAAGAACTGCTGTGAATTCTTGGTTCATTCTTATTTCTTTAATGGATAGTCGTTGATTACACTCAAATCTCGATATAATGAAATATCGGTTATTACCAAGCAAATGAAGAATAATTTTGGAACAGATATGGTGTTAGGAATAAACCTTTATAACTAATTTTTGGATATAACGGACCTATTTTGGTGTAAGATGCAACTATGTTATAATCAGGCTGAGTGTGTGGCAATAATATGTCGCAGTAGTATTGAAAGTTAGGCTAGTTGCTAAGATAGCATGCTTAGGTCCAATGCTATAATGACGAAGACTGGAGGAAAACAGTCTTTGCTTATGCAGAGATATTGTCAAGACATAGATTCCACACAATTAGAGAGGTGACAGGCATTCCACATTAAGGGGAGATGCTAGTCTTGAAATGAAAATTTTTATTATTGGAGATACTATAATGCAATTATTTATTTTTATTTTATTTAGCAATACTGCTAGCCCCAACATGGGGCCATAGCAGAGTGGGTGAACATAGTACAAAAAAATCAACAATACAATACTGCAGTCAACACAGAACAAAGCAGTTCAAACAACATAAAAAATGTTTCACGTGAAAAAAAAAAAACAAAAAACTAGTCAGATATACATTTTTCAAATGCCTCGATACTGGCTGTTTCAACAATTTTGCTGTCAAGCTCATTCCATTCTTTGGCAGTGCGCGGAAAAAAGGAATACTTGAAAGTATTATTATTGGGCTGGAAAGGAACGACAGTGTGTTTGTGACGTTGTCTGGTAGAGTAACCGGAAGAGAACTTTAGGTATTCACCTGTGGTACTATTTATTTGACCATTAACTATCTTAAAGAAGAACAACAAACGGGAAATTCTATTTCTTTCTGAAGTCCGTTTGAATCCCGCTTTGGCAACTAATTCAGAGACTGACGTTGGGCCGTATTTATTGAAAATAAACCGGACAGCCTTGTTTTGGATTCTATCTAGCTTATGGATATTGACATTGGTGTAAGGATCCCAGATAATGTTTCCATAATCCAAAATGGGTTGGATAAGAGATTTGTACGCCAGAATTTTGGTGTCGTATGATGAATAGCGAAGAGAACGTCTCAAAAAATGTAATTTCATCATTGCATTATTAGATATGTAGTTGATATGTCGATCCCAGTGGAGGTTGCTACATATATGCAAGCCTAGATACTTGTACTCTGTTACTCGATTTAGGATATTTCCATCAGCTGTGTAATTGTAAACAAGGGGACACTTATTTGTTATCGACATGGCCACACTTTTTTGATAGTTTACACACATTTGCCAAGAATTACACCACTTCATGAGTTTCTCAATTTCTGTGTTAAGCTTAACTTGGTCTTCAACTGTGTGAATAAGTGAATACAACGCACAATCATCTGCATATAATCGTATTTTAACCCTGCAATTATCAACAATATCATTAATGAACACCAAAAACAACAACGGGCCGAGCACAGAGCCCTGGGGAACCCCTGAGCCAACAGGTAACATGTTTGAGGGAGTGTCTTTAAAAACAACGTATTGCTGCCGGGATGTTAGATACGATTTAATCCAGCTACACAGTTTCCTGTTTTTTAATAATGTGTTCAGTTTAATGAGCAATTTAGAATGGGAAATCTTGTCAAATGCTTTAGCGAAATCTAAAAAAAAAAAAATTTAAGTGTGTATATGTATTTTTTTCTCCTTTTTTCAAAAATATAATTAGTTTTTATGTACACCGACTAGTTATCCAATTCTGAGAGCATAAGTGAAGTCTAATTGTGCAATTTATCACAGGTCATTAAGGCACTTTCCCTCAATGATTTAGGTTCTATTTAGGATGCAGCTGTAGCCAAAGACCTGCTGTGCGGAGCTAGGCCATTTATATTGTCACTGAGATACATTATCATATAAAAATTCTCATTTGCGTTGTTCCTCTACAATTTTGAAATTCAATTCGCTTACATTGTTGTTCATAACATTTCATATGTCCCTTTTAGCCACAAAATATAGTATAGCTCCACAGTCCTGTGTCTTACGAGTTCAACGATATAAAATTTTTAGAAATTGCTTCACAAAAACTTGATTGAAAATTCTGTAAGGCCGGTCAGGTTGGCTAAAAATGTGAAGCTGAGAAAATCGCATTTGAAGTTTCGACATGCACTGCAAGATTTTTATAAGGAACTTTTACCACAAATTTTATGCACATGTACGCCACCTATTCCCCTGCAAAACAAAACAAAATTTGCCTTATTCTACCCTTGGAATCATTTTTCCAATGTGGAAAGCATTATCAGAACCCCACCATGACTAGCTGTTGAGGGGTTCTGGAAAAGCCGTGGGGTATGAGGCTCAAATGACTAGCTGTTAGGCAGCATGCTGCCTTTGTTAATAAACTGCTATGTTCCGGACTCTCAAGGTACAATGAAAGTATCCGGAAAATGGGGCATCCATCCAGTAAAACTAATGCCCGCAAAAATGCCCCCTTTTTATAGGTATTTTTTTGCTGACGCAGAAGGTCATGGTTGTAGTAAAAAATTCTCGTTGCAATTTTGTAAATGCATCATTTAGGTGGTCTGGAAAGAGCCGTTTATAAAAAAAAAAAAAATTTAAGTGTGTATATGTATTTTTTTCTCCTTTTTTCAAAAATATAATTAGTTTTTATGTACACCGACTAGTTATCCAATTCTGAGAGCATAAGTGAAGTCTAATTGTGCAATTTATCACAGGTCATTAAGGCACTTTCCCTCAATGATTTAGGTTCTATTTAGGATGCAGCTGTAGCCAAAGACCTGCTGTGCGGAGCTAGGCCATTTATATTGTCACTGAGATACATTATCATATAAAAATTCTCATTTGCGTTGTTCCTCTACAATTTTGAAATTCAATTCGCTTACATTGTTGTTCATAACATTTCATATGTCCCTTTTAGCCACGAAATATAGTATAGCTCCACAGTCCTGTGTCTTACGAGTTCAACGATATAAAATTTTTAGAAATTGCTTCACAAAAACTTGATTGAAAATTCTGTAAGGCCGGTCAGGTTGGCTAAAAATGTGAAGCTGAGAAAATCGCATTTGAAGTTTCGACATGCACTGCAAGATTTTTTATAAGGAACTTTTACCACAAATTTTATGCACATGTACGCCACCTATTCCCCTGCAAAACAAAACAAAATTTGCCTTATTCTACCCTTGGAATCATTTTTCCAATGTGGAAAGCATTATCAGAACCCCACCATGACTAGCTGTTGAGGGGTTCTGGAAAAGCCGTGGGGTATGAGGCTCAAATGACTAGCTGTTAGGCAGCATGCTGCCTTTGTTAATAAACTGCTATGTTCCGGACTCTCAAGGTACAATGAAAGTATCCGGAAAATGGGGCATCCATCCAGTAAAACTAATGCCCGCAAAAATGCCCCCTTTTTATAGGTATTTTTTTGCTGACGCAGAAGGTCATGGTTGTAGTAAAAAATTCTCGTTGCAATTTTGTAAATGCATCATTTAGGTGGTCTGGAAAGAGCCGTTTATAAAAAAAAAAAAAAATGTTGACGGTGCTACCTCTGCACCGTCAGCGCTGCCGAAAATCTGATGGCGCCTACTCCAAGGAGGTCGAACTTTCGGGTAGCCGACTTTCCCGACAAAACGGTCTTCGTTTGCGCCGATTTCTCGACTCGCTGCTCCTGTTCCGCCGTTGAGTAGTACGCTGCATCAATCCGAAGTGTATGGCTTGTCGAACTTGGCCCTACAGCGTCGTAGTAGACAGCGTCGTTAAGGTTTCCGGCGGATATAACGGGTCAGCCGTGACTGCAACTAGCTGCCAAAGGGCACTTGTGGCCGGCGCCTTCTTGTTTGTTCCAAGGCCGTTTATTTATGGCTTCAAAAATCTCGTCGCGTCGATGATTTCAGACGAGAGTCTCCAGGCATTCGATCGCAGTGAAAAAGTGCCGGTGCAAAACAGAAACACGGTGCGTCGAGAAACACGCACGATCGCAAGAGCAGACGCTTACAAACTGACAGCCACGGCGGCAAACGCAACACAAAGAAAAAAAAAAGACGCGTCGGTCACCCCAGCCAATGGGAGACTCGAAAAGGCGCCCGTGAGGGCAAATCGGCGATCTGGAAACGACCTTCAGAAAACCCATGACGACAGCCATTCCACTTGAGCGACGCCATTTTGAGATGGCGCAAATTGTGCACAAAGAAAACAGCTTCAAATCAAGCCCAACATGGCGGCGCTCGGTCTGCCGCGATGCACATGGCGCGCACAGGAAGTTCGAACAAATTTCGTCCTTATAAGAACATTTTAGTGCGACCGGGGTGCATTGAAGGCCGATTTTATCGCGTTTCCCGACCGAATTCAGTGTTAGCAATTTGAGAGTAGGTGCTCAGAAGTACAAACGCCCTGAAAATAAGCTTTGCGAAAAATTCATTTTTTGACCATTTTTGATCGTTTTAAGACCCGCGTCCCTCCCTTAAAAAAGCCATCTTAACCATTGAAAGTGCCACTTCAATCTGCGGATAGTTAGCAGGCCTATGGAAGGCCCACCAACACTGAATTGTCTTGTTCGTGGCTTTCAGCTGCTTGTGCTGCCGTCGCTATTAGAACACAAAAACTCAACTCCGAAGTGCCTGCCGGCGGCCTTGTTGCCATTGTTTAGTGCGTGATCAATCACTTTCAACTTGAAAGCAACCGCGTAGCTTCGATATCGACCTATAGCGTAACCACGGAATGGACGCAAAAACATGCGCCACTTAGACTACCACTGATACGCCGAAACGCGTATTTGCCACTTGCTTCGCTTTGCTTGGGGCTCCGTGCATTGATAGTAGGTATGATGTTTAAGAGATGGCACTACGCTGTTGTGCACTATCGTCATCAGTGGTTTGAAGAAGCAGAAGACATTATTGCTGCAATTTTTGAGGGTGTGATAATTACTCGTGGAAGAAAAAAATCTTGTCTTTGTGAAAGAGTGTGGGAGGGGGGGGAGCTATAATTACGCGAGTAGGAGGATTATGCAAGATACCTGGTACGGAATTTCTACATGCCAGGTGTCTTGGTTTTCAGCAATCTTGTGCTTGGTCATTGTTTGTTCCTACTCTAGCGGACTCACACAATGAATGTAGAGTTCCGACAAGGCTCAGTTGTGGAACAAAAACAGTGCACGCATGGCAGTAGTGATGTGAAAGGCACTGCATAGTGTTTTAGGATACTGCGCTATGTGTTGTTGTCACTTAGGTTGGGATTCTGATTTTGCAGTCTGGGCCATGAACAAGCCCAGATTATTGGCTCTTCAGCCAAGTTGGCATTTCTTTAGTCATGCTTTAGCACTGACTGCCCTCCATAGTACGAAACAATGATCTCCAGTGGAGCATGGATTCTGCATACAGTTCTCTTGGCCCTTGTGCATATGTATGGGAAAAAACGAAACAAGTCGCCCCGCCGTGGTGATCTAGTTGCTAAGGTACTCGGCTGCTGACCGCAGGTCGTGGGATCGAATCCCTGATACGGTGGCTACATTTTCGGGGGAGGCAGAAATGCTGTAGGCCCGTGTGTGCGCAGATTTGGGTGAGCGTTAAAGAACCCTAGGTGGCCGAAATATCCAGAGTCCTCCACTACGGAGTCTCTCAAAATCTTATAGTGGTTTCGGGATGTTAAACCCCTACATACCAATAAATTAATCAATAAAAACAAATACAAAAACACACACACACACACACAGGAAGCTTGCACTCTAAGGGAGCTTATCATGTCCTTAAAGCTATGTGATCGTTGCTGTTTTGATGGGGATGCTTTGCCACGCTGGTAAATGAGCATGCCAATTGTGGCGTTAAAGTACGATGTGCATAGCATTAGCTTAATGGGAGGGTATGCAAGAACATGACAGTTATACTACTGGTTCGAAAGTAAGATAGGCCGTAAAGAAAGGTACCGGCATTATTTAGTGAAGTGTGGTTGACAACTGGGCTTGTATCTTGTGCAGGTGCGTTGCCCTCTGCCGTGTCGGCGGTCGGAGCCCTCAGCCCCAAGTTGGGACGCCCTGCTGGCCTGACTGGCCCCTCACCAGCCGTCAAGACTGCTGTGTCTGCTTCGCAGAACTCTCTTTACAAGGCTCTGCTGCCGTTAAACAAGGTGAGGTCGCACAGCATCTCTCGGTACAGTTTTTATTAGCAGACCTGTTTAAAGGCATTTGCAACCGATTTAACCTAGTTTTCGCGACACAACAGAAAGCTCACCTTTGTTGTTGGTGAAACCTGCTATTGTTAATTCCCAAATCATGTGGATGTTTTCTAAGCAGAACTTTTTTATTGAAGCTGCTAAAAAAGTTGGTCCTTCCTTTAGAGAAGCAATAGCAATGCTGGTAATCCTCCTTGCAAACTGTTATTACACTCAACGTTCTGGCTTCACTGGAGTGAGTGCAACTATTGTTCACCACCATAATTTCTTCACTTTTAAACCATATTTGAATGTAAAAAGCAGATCGAATGATTTTGCCAAACGCTCATCGTCATGTGAAGTCCCTTTTACTGCCTCACTAGGTTGGCACTCCTCGTACTTCTCAAACTTGTTGGCAGGTGACGCTAGGCCCTCAGCTAACGACTGTCATGCTTCTACCTTTGCACATTAGATCATAGATGAAGCAACGGCATAGCCACCGCTCTGCCTAGTACGAAGGTGTATATACACATTTTCAGCTAGAAAAGATTGTAATATATAAAAGTGTACCGCATTTCGGCACTAATTCAGAGACAGTTAAGTCCTTGAAAAGTATTCATTAGGTCTTTGAAAGTTCTTGAAAACCCCTGAATTTTGTTTCACTCAGATGCTATAAACCCTATAGAGGTTTCAAATACATGAGCTTCTATGGAGAAGGGCGGGGCGCAGAAAAAGTTCATTATATCGAGGAATCTGTATATGGAGGTTCATTATAAGCAGGTTTAACTGTGCAATGAAATATCGGTTATAACGAAGTAAATGAAGAATAGTCTCGCAGTGGATTTAGTGTTAGGAATATACTTTTATAACAAATTTTCGGATATAAGAAACTTGCTTTTGTATAAAGTTGACATTGTTATAATGAGGTTTGAGTCTGTAATAAAGTATTTTGTGGCAGGTGCGACTTTGTTGTAATGAGGTTTGAGTGCAATGAATTTTTTCTGTACTGTGTCAAGTGAATGCACGTAGGAGCCTGTAAGTTTTTGTGTTGGCTGCTCGGGAAATATGGGCTGGTGAGCGCGTTCTGTTGTAAAAACAGCCTGGCCGTGGGCATTGTGCGCGTGTTCTCTACGCAGAAGAGCCAGCCGGGACACGCCATGGAGATCCTGGTAAAACATCCCAAGACCAAGGGCAACAAGGGGGACTTTCTGAAAGCACTTCGTTCGACCGACGGTAAGGAGGTCGACGGGGCGACCACCAAGGCGGCAGGCGGGGACACCATGGACCTGCACGACCGCACTAACGGCCACGCCGAGGTGAATGCAGCCCCCGTTCTTTTTGGGGGAAAATGTGGCACATGAAAACTTTTTATTTTTTTGCAATCCTGATCGATTTTAATAACTTGCAGAGTTCATAAATGCTCCTCTGTTGGTTTCAAATATTCAGTCCCTTTTTTTTATATGATATCACAAGCAGCTACTTTGTTTAAAGCCTTGTTTGCGGTAACCAATGTAAAACCCACAGAATTTTTTGAGAATGTTTGAAGATGGTCAAAGTATAAATCATTGCTTTAGGCCATTTCTTAGCCAAGTTGTGGTCTGTATAACGAGATTTAGAAAGGGCCCTTATTGATAACTGAAACAAAATCTTTTATTTAAAACACTTTCTTATGAAAGTATTATGACAAAATGTTCCGTACGACACATCACATTTGTTCATGTCAGAAACAAAAAAACTGTAAATATAACCCAAATAGAACAAAAAAGATCCATCACAGGAAGGACCTAAAAATTTGATCCCTGGTCATTTTTGAATCTAACGGAAGAGTGCATGGGTGATCCATTTTTTTAATGTAGGATAATGATACACGTTCACAGTATTTGGCTACGAAAACTTTCAAATAGATGTGTAGTGCCGTCAGGAACGTGCAGAGATTGTCAGCGAAAACATGACATTTTGACATGACATTTCCTCCGAAATTTGCCAGCTAACGTTCGCATCAAACCCATGGCGTTCGCAACAAGTGGTGCAAAAGGTCATCACGATGACGGCACAGATTGCCGAAATTCGAGACATGGTTATGAATAACATTACTGTACCGTCACTTGACATCATGTACAAAACGCTGCCATTGTGCCCAGTGTATGCGGCCGACAAAACTCATTTCCACCACACTTTTTTCCTCGAGTGCATTCATTTTTGGGGTTGCCTCGCCCATTGCGCAATGTACTTCCAGTCAGTGTTCGTGCGCTTCTCCTGGCCTACTACACAAAATTTATGCTTCTTTATGGAGCAGTGGGTACCCATCAGTGGGCTTGTAGCATCCCAAAGAGTGTTTAGAAAAGGCTCTGAAAGGCCGCTCTTCTAGCATTCGCGCTGTTACTGTGCTGCACGTTCCACGCAGGCCTGTCGTTTTTTTTTTTTCATTAGGTTCGCAGCTAGCCTTCAGCTACGAGTCCAGCCAATTGGTTGCTTTGTATGTCGTACATGCCTGCAAAAGAGGAACTTGAATTTTGAACAAGTTTATGCATCACTGATGCAGGTGGACAATGGCCCAAGGGGTGATGAAGGCGGTGACTTGGAGTCCTCGTCGTGCGACTTTGGAAATCTGTCACTGGACACGCCCGAACACCCGCCACTCTCGAGCTCACTGGAGGCGGAGCAGAGGTGAGTACAGTGGAACTGCAATTGAGTGTCCTCCCGGTTTTGTGACAGTCCCCCATTTTACGATGAATCGGTTTGGTCCTGGCAAAAGTGCCAATAGTAATTATGTATTGAAGGGATACTGACACAAAATTTCACCTGCAAGACAGCCTGCGGGGTTGATTCTCGTGAACATGGGTATATCATCCGCAAAATATCAACAGCGAATGTAGCTTAAAAATCATTTTTCAGTAACTTTAAAGTTTGAATCTTGAAAGTATTGGAACCATCAAATAGGAACCCATAGGGAGCCCCTTATTTCCCTCACATCACCACACTGCAGTAAGTAGAAGAAGTTACGTTTTATAGCCGGCATTTCTGTATTGCCGTGTTGCAGCTGTTGATCCTTTTTGGTGCCTGCACGCGAGTCCGTGGCCGCGGGGCACGCGTTGGAAGTTTTGTGTTTGGCGACACTACTTTCCCGTTTACTGTTTGAAATGACTTTTTTGATGTAAACCGTGCAGAAGTGCGTTGGAGTTCTGTGTCGACATTGTCGAGAGCTGCACCCACTAAGCGGCGATAGTTGCGCCCGGCGGCTTGTTGTATTTCGTGCTCTCTCGAACCAAAACTGAAACCGGTTGGTAGTGAGGAGCCCGTACATAATTATCCGTCGCACCCTGCAGCCGACAATGTGTTGTGTTGCGACTAGCAGGCCCCCAGCAACACATTGCAGCAAAAAAAGTCGAAGCCATAGTTTTTGTGTCAGTACCCCTTTAACACTATTGCATTAAAACATGCAATTTCTTTATAAACCTGCGACATCGTTGCCTTGTGCAGGCTGTTGCGGGAGATGGGCTGGAAGGAGGAGGCTTCAGATGACGACACCTATGCGCCACTGACTGAGGAGGAGCTCCGCGAGTTCCAGAACCTGACCAAGCTGGTAGGTGCAAGTGCTGTTTTTACCACTGTGTGTGTGTGCAGCAGTGATTGTCATGATGATAGTCATTTAGAGCTTAAGGGAGGACATTGTGTGTGAAGATATTTTCTGTATTTGTGGACCAAACATGATGGAAATACACATGCTTATGTAGTTTCTCCTGCTGATTTCAAATATGCAAAAATTTTCATTGTAGGTCAATTAATTTGAAGATACACAATGCTGCCACTCTATAATTGGAAAGAAAGTGCTTATCAAAAAGTAAATATTATTGCATAGCTAGACAGTGCAATTAGCAATAAGTGCAATGCTGCAAGCAGATTTCAAATTAAAAAAAAACTAGTGATTCTGCAGATGATGAAAGTTGAAGAGTCATGTCATGGCTATCACATACAAAGGAATTTAATGCTTTCTAAATTTATATAGGCAGCAAATGAAAATTCTGCTCTCAGCACTTTGTAATACACAGATTGGGCTTTACGTTAATGAGAAAATTATTGCTCTAGCTGTTCTAGATTGCAAGATATCAACCCGACAAACTAGTAAAGTCAACAAAAAGCATGTTTTCAGAAAACTGAGAAAAAGAAATAAAACTCATTCATTTACATAACTGCACTTGAAAATGCTCAGTATGCTTCGGGCACGTAGTCCTTTTGACTGAGTCCCTGTGTGGTGCTTTTTCAGGGACTGGTGCATGTGCTTCCGTTGCTTGTCGCTTCTTGATCGATGCTGCCGCGCGCCGTCGATCCTTTTTAGCCATGCAACTGCGGCTTTGCCAGCTGGGGTTTAGGCTCAGCTCTTTCATAATGTCTTCTGATGCCTTTTTATTGCCTGCATTGAACTTGAGCACTGCTTCTGCCACAGCTGCCTCCACCGTGAATAGCGAAGCATGTCACTCCTTTGGTGCCAGTGCCCAGATCATTGAATGGAGGCATTTGTTGTTATTTTGGGTTTTCCCTCGCTGGCATCGTTGCAACAGCTTTCTGCCTGACAAGCGCTCAAAAATGGGAAGTAAGGCTTGGCAGACATGTGGAGGCAGCTTTCGACGATGTTTGGGAATGGGCTCCCCCTTGGCCTTTGCCACATTTTGTTTGCACCAGGAATTTGGACCAGGTAGGCACAGAGTGTGGTTTGCCACATCATCATTGGACGTGATGTGATGATAAGTGGCCATCACTGCTGTGTGCATAGCATCAACATCACCACTGTGTGTCTTCAGAGCCCAACCATAATAATTGGTGAGTTTGGAGATCAGGTCTCCTGTCAAGCGGCCCTTTCCCCCAAGACTCTCAAGGCCAGGGCCTTTGTGTTTTGCAATCAAGTTGCGCAAAGCGGTGCCCGTACGCTTTTGGACATGATTAATGCAGTCCTCTTTTTTCACTGGGATATACCGATGAACCTTATCTTCTTGTAGCGCAAGGTAACTGCGGCTGTCCCCGTCGCAAAGCACCGTGGTGTAGCGCAGGTTGTGCCGCTCAAGTGACCACCTGAAAAGGATGAGGGCAGTCTCAACCTCCATTTTCCCAGCCTTCTTGTTACTGTTTTTTTGACACTGGTGATGTTCCTTCCACGCTGCACAAGAAGGGTCACCTTCCTTTGGGCCCGACTCGCATCCAGCACAAAAGTTGCTCAAAACAACGAAGTCAAGCACCAGCCCGCTGAACAATTCTATGATGGTGCCGAGATCGATATGCGACGAATGACCGCGAGTCATCCATGACCCATAAAACTACACCGCGATGTTTCCCATGTGGCCTATATTAAGTTCGGCGTATAGTTCACGAACCGACCGCACGCAGTCGCTTGTCAAATTGCGTGCAGCACGATCAGCCGCGGGTGCAACTTCGTCTTCACGTAGTGTTGCCACGTTTTTGTGTGAAGACCCCGACGGCTGATGACCATCAACGAGGACACATCATTCAGCATGGTCTGTCTGTTCCCCGTTGCCTGCATGGCATGCGCGGCCAAAACGTTCTCAGCAAAAGGCTTTATGCGTTCATCGCTACATACGCGCAGCGAGCTCCACAAGGATGCAGTCTCCCCGCAGGTTGAACACACAAAACGCAACTTCACGGCGAGTCCGAATTCCCGGTCGTCGCTGTACAATCTGCAGTTCTCCATTGCATGCCTTGCACTTTGCAAACGGCAACAAATCGCTGTTCACTGTGCCCAAATCTATAATTGTGCACGTGGTTTCGTCAGGCGGCCGAGCTGCTTCGTCTGCACCGTCAACCACGAATGCACGTTTCCGTTCCGTCGCTGCAGCGGACGACAACTCCGATAACTTATCTTCGGCTTTAGCTCGCTCCTCTTCCAAGTCAGATTGCTATAGATAGGTAGTATCTAGATGCACGCGACCGCTGCTTTGAGGCTCCGCGGCTGACGGACTTTGCACAGGCTTCGTGACAACTGATGCGGTAGCTAGGCCTTCCGTGGTAGCGTCGACGACTTTGCCATGGGACATGGAGAGTGTATCGTCTCGGGGGTTTTGCTGTATAACGGAGCACTTCTTGAAATTTGCTACTAGCGTCCTTCGCACCTTTTTCGCACCAAACTTGTGCCGCGTGCGGAATTCGCGCTCAGGATTTGACATCGCAAAACTTCTCCGCTGACACTGAAGCAAAATGGCGCACATGGACGCGCGCCTTAATATTCGGAGCAGACAAAGTCAGGAGCCTCCGCCAATAGGGAGGCAAGCTCAACTCACGTGCGTGAAGTAGCGAATAGGAAGGCGTCCTGATTCTTCTTTTTGCCGCTCATTTTACAAGCTGCCAATGGTTAAATTGGACCCATTCTGGTGGTAATTTGAAGGCAAAAGACGGCTCTCCCAAATGAGACCAAGTGGGTCACGCTGGCACACATTAAAGGGCAGGGGCGTGTCACGGAAAATGTGCGATTTCAACGTCGATTTCGGCTCAGATTTAGCTAGAAAACGCCGTATAAAGAGTCTTAGGAGCTAAAATAATATTATAGGCATGAAATTCACGATATAAGTGCACTAGTAGCCGTAGATTTCAAAAACGCAATAAAAAAAACCGAGTTTTTTCGCGATTTTACAGTCTCCACAACCTGTGTACCTCCTTAAAAGAAAATGTAAGCTCTCCTCTCAGAACCATGCTGCACCTGCCCTTCACCTGTCTAAGACGGTCGGGCTAGCAGGTTTGCGCATGAACCGCAAGTAGCTCTTCTTGCCTGATGTAGATACTGTGCATATCAAGAGTTGAAGGCTCGTTTTTACTACCTAAAACATTAGTGGCTTCTTTTCAGAGGTTGATTCAGACTAAATATTCACTGGTTGATTTAGAGCGTGTGTGCAGGGGGTTTCACTGGTCATACCAGAGCAGATTGCTTTGCGATGGATTGCTCTCACTTGCTTTGCTGGCAAGTCATGGATTCGGGCTGCAATTGAACGATTGGCATATGTCGCTCCTGTCGCTCTGTGAGCAACCTTGGTCGTGCTTTTCGGCGCAGTGACTAAGGTTGCCATGGAAACGTGGTGTGGTAGCTTGGATAGAATCTGAAACCAGTTAATGAGGCACGCATAAGTCACTTTCGGTGTAATCTTGCATTCTTGTGTTCCACCAGTATATCTGGAGCGGTACAGTTTGAGTGCTCGCTCCAGGATTTTGGTGGCTGCTCAATATCTCCCAGTGAAAAACGGCATAGGTTTGGCCGATTATTTAGGCCAGAATCCCAACGAAATTTACCAGGACATAAATGTTTCTGACCTTAAAAACAGCAACTCGACCATCAATCTGTATGGCAATTGTCCAATATCTTAAATGATTCAGATATGGTTGACATTATTAAAATCATTTAGGCTATCGCATCTGGCCTCGCACTATAGAGGCTGCGATGCATCTGTGATACCTTGCTTAGTGATACAGGGTTGTAATCTGTTGTCAGGATTTGTCTAGAATTGTTCTTGGGCTTTGTGGCTAGCTTTCACAAAAGCTAACTCAGGCTTACCACACAAGAACACAAGATGAGAGGCATGTGTTCAGGCCGTCTCACATGGCAGAAAACACGGCGATTTCTAGGCTGCTAATTTGCTCACAGCGAAAAAAACCGCCGATCTCCCTTGCCGAAATGGTCAGCGGAGAGTGACCAACATGTTGTGAACATGGGCCGAGTAATCAAAGTTGCACCTATTAGCTTCTTCTGGTTATGGCCGGCTACTGCATACTTTAGATCGAAAAGTGCTTTCAGATTACAACGCAAGCTTTTTGGTACTGTTCATGAAAACTTGACGAAATGCACGGATTATCACATTACATTTGAAAAATTATACAGTGTCTACCACAAAGATCAGCAGCAAGCAACCTTGAGGGCCGCGGCAAGCGGAGCAAAGAATTGGAGCCCAGTTGTAAACGTTGTAAAATGAAACCACTATAAACAGCGGTTGGTGAACGGAGCAATCACAATAACTTTTTTTTTTTGGCAACATGTGAAACGGCCATTCTTTTCATGTTATTGCAAGAAGCCTGCTTTTCCCATCTGTTAATGGTTACTTCATTTTAGAGTACTTTTTGTGTTTTTTGTTTCAAATTCAGCCCATCATTAGCTGTCTCAACCCTGCTTGGTTCTGCATGTGCCTCACATGGGAAGCCTCTGTAGTGAACTATTACTTGGAAGCACCTTATTGCGCTGTTTCTTGAACCCCATGTTATGGCTGGATATTATACTTGCGTGCAAGTTTTCCTGGCAATGAAGGCAGGGCTGCAGAGCCAAAATACGCATGTGCTACTGCTGACGAGCATACTAGTCCCAAAATTAACTCTGTGCTGTCTGTGTGCGGATTAAAAAAACAAACAAACAATATCATTCAATTTTTATGGAATGCTATTTGAAAAAAGGCTCAGCACAAGCTGAAGTGATATTTATACAATTGCCGGCAGTTTCGTCGGACTATGCGGGAACCGCTGAAAAGATGGCTAGTTCGAAAAAAAAGGATTTGCCAGAACAAGAAAATATAGCAGCATATCCACGGAGTGAATGATGGAGAGTGGGGCGAAGCATCCGTCCGTCCATTCGTCCTTGCTTCCGTCCGTCCATGCGTTCGTCTATGTGACCGTCCGTGCATCCATTCGCACATCCGTGCGTCCGTGCCTGCATTCGTTCATGCATCCACCCCTGCGTCCGTCCATCCGTCCCGTGCAGCCATCCGTGCGTCCGTCCATGCATCTGTCTGTGTTTCCGTTGTATAGTCAACACTCAAAGTACCACCATCTTGCATCTTTTCATCATATATTCCCCATATAGAAGCACCGCCATCCAGCGGACATTCCAAGGACTAAATGGGAGGTGGCACACGCACACTTTCTTACGGCTTGCGCTTCATGTCTACTTCCCACCTTTAACCACCTCGAGTTCATGGTATTGTCACGTGCTACGAAAGGTCTTCAACTCGAAAGAACTGAGCCGGCGGGGAGACGCATTGAAAACTGGCAAGATGGCTGCTTCAATAATCAACTAATCAGAGCGCCTGCTGCTTCAGAACATAGTCTTCCATTCTATCGGGCAGCCATGGCTTAAGCTCACCGTACCTAGTGGCTAAGTGGCATTATTTCCCCTTTGAAAAAAAAAAAAAAAAAAGGCATTACTTTGATGCTCGGAATGTACAAAGGCAAAGTCGGGTCGAACCAACAGAAAATACACGCATACAAAAAAAACAGCAATAAGGTTCATGCGCAGTCGCACTACCGCGTGAAGTACGGCTTCAGTCGCACTACGTGCACAATCTCCGAGGAGTGCCTTCGCCGCCTTGGCGAGAAGGCGCCGTCAGGGACTACCTCGTAGTCCACATCGCTCACCTGTCGCGACACTTTGTACGGTCCGAAGTAGCGACTGAGCAGTTTTTCCGACAATCCCTGGCATCGGACTGGAGTCCACACCAAACTCGATCGCCTGGATGGTATTCAACTTGTCGATGGCGAGCGTTGTAGCGGCATGCGTCTGTACTCTGCTGGTGCTTAATGTGTAGGAGTGCTAACTGGCGTGCTTCTTCGGCGTATTGGGTGAGCTGCACAGCGTCAGGAGTCATCAAAGCGTCGCAATTGAGTGAAAGCATCGCATTCAGCATGGTCTGGACCTCACATAGACAAGACGGAAAGGCGTGAATCGCGTAGTTTCCTGCACGGCAGTATTGTACGCGAATGTGGCGTACGGTAGCACCTGGTCCCAGGTCTTATGCTGGACATCTACGTACATGGATAACATGTCAGCGATGGTCTTGTTGAGTCGCCCTGTCAAGCCGTTGCTCTGCGGATGATATGCCGTGGTCTTGCGATGGCTTGTGTAGCCGAGCTTGAATACATCATCAATGAGTTGGGCTGTGAATGCTGTTCCTCTGTCTGTGATTACGCACGACAGGGCGCCATGTCGAAGAACGATCTGGTCCATAAAAAATTGGGTGACGTCGGAAGCCGTTGGGCGTTGTAGTGCTTTTGTTTAGGCGTACTTCGTCAAATAGTCGGTGGCTACTACGATCCACTTGTTGCCGGCAGATGATAGCGGAAAGGGCCCCAGTAAGTCCATTCTTATTTGATCGAATGGCGCTCTAGGTGGTTGTATTGGTTGAAGAAGCCCCACCGGCTTCAGTGGCGGGGATTTGCGGCCTTGACATTCCCGGCAGCTTTTCACGTAGCGCTTTACGGATGCGGAAAGCTTAGGCCAGTAGTACGCTTGTCGAACTCGAGCTAGAGTTCAAGAGGAACCTAAGCGACTAGATGTGGGCCCATCGGGGCAGGCGAGAAGAATGTCGTCATGCATGTCAGTTGGCACAACTAGAAGATAGGTTCTCTCATTGCTGTTGGAGTTTTTCTTATACAGGACCCCATCTCGCAGACAGAATGAAAACAGACCTCGAGAAATACATCGAGGTATGGAAGAGTTGCGTCCGTCAAGGTTTTTGATAACTGCGCGAATTTCGTCGACCGTGAGATGTCGTGTAATCAGATCCGTTGTAGTAAGGGCCCTAAGGAAACCACCGTCATCCTCGGTGACGTGGCCACAAACTTCGACAGGTGCACGGGAAATGAATCAGCATCTTCGTGCTTGCGGCCCGATTTGTAAGCGATCGTGAAATCGTATTCCTGCAGACGAAGACTCCATCGTGCCAGTCGCCCACACGGGTCCCGTAGATTGGCTAACTAACTCAACAAATGATGGTCGGTCACTACCTTGAAGTGGCGTCCGTAAAGGTAAGGTCTAAATTTCATCGTGGCCCATACAACAGCGAGGCACTCTTTCTCTGACACAGAGTAGTTGACCTCGGCGGGGGAAAGAGTGCGACTAGCGTACGCTATCACTCGCTCTGTGCCCTCTTGCTAGTTGGACGAGGACAGCACCAAGACCCACGTTGCTGGCGTCAGTATGAATTTCAGTATCAGCGTCTTGGTCAAAGTGAGCGAGGACTGGAGGTGTCTGCAAACGCTCCCGTAGTTAAGAGAAAGCTGCTTCCTGTTCTTCCTCCCAGATGAATGGAAAATCTTGACGAGTGAGTCGAGTGAGCGGTTCAGCAATCCTAGTAAAGTTTGCTATAAAGTGGGGATAGTACGTGCAGAGGCCTAGAAAGTAATGTACTGCCTTTTTATCATGTGGCACAGGAAACGAGGCCACGGCGGTACTTTTGTCGGGGTCTGATCGAATACCATCCGCACTGACAACATGGCCGAGAAACTTAAGTTCCTTGTAACCGAAGTGGCATTTTTCTGGCTTCAGTGTCAGGTTAGCAGAGCCGAGCGCTTCCAGCACATTCTGCAGACGCTTCAGGTGCTCCTCAAAGGTGTCAGAAAACATGACATCATCCAGATAAACTAGGCACGTGTGCCACTTTAGACCGGTAAGAACAGTGTCCATTATTCTCTGAATGTCGCAGGTGCAGAACAGAGGCCGAAGGGAAGCATTTTGAATTCATATAGGCCATCCGGTGTAACGAAGGCAGTTTTTTCACGATCTCGTTCATCAACTTCGATCTGCTAGTAGCCACATTTCAAGTCTATCGATGAAAAATACTTGGCCTGCCGCAGTCTGTCGAGGGAATCTTTGATGCAGGGCAGCGGATAGACGTCTTTTTTAGTCACGCTGTTAAGTTTTCTGTAGTCCACGCAGAAGCGCAGTGATCCATCTTTTTTCTTCACGAGCATGTCCGGAGATAATCAAGCACTCTTCGAAGGTTGGATAACGTCATCTTGCAACATCTCTTCGACTTAAGCATTTATCACGTCACGTTCCTTTGCTGAATCACGGTAAGGGTGTTGTTTTATGGGGGAAGCGTCGGTATACGTAAATATTCGGTGTTTGGTGATCGGTGTCTGACGAACCTTCGAGGTGGATGCGAAGCACTCTTTAAACTGATATAGCAGTTCATGTAGCTCAGTATGTTGTCGTTCCGAGAGGGTCGAGTTGACATCAACTTTGGCAAGTAGTGAAGTCGCGTCGCTTGGTGTCGGTGGAAGCCCGTCGTCGGCTGATATAGATGCGAAGCATTCAGAAACGTCTGTGATAGGGTAGGCGAAAGCGATGGTGGTGTCGCAAAACAGGTACCGGTACTCGTTACTGAAATTAGTCACAAGTAAGGAACAGTGTACGTCATAAGGCGTGACGAGGCTGCGTGCAGCGCAGACACCTAGCCCGAACAAAAGCGCCAACTTGCCTGAGGCGACAACCTCACCATCCCGTAACTTGTTGGACACCACGTCAACTAGAACGCTTGAACGCGGAGGCAACGTGATGCTGTCGTCAGATTTGTCGGAGGATCCAGCTGTCGAAAATGTCACGGTACGCTCTCGAAGATCGATAATAGTGCCGTGCTCCCGCAAAAAGTCGACTCCCAGGATTAGGTGTCAGGAACAGTCTCGAAGTACGAGGCAGCTGGCGAGAAACGTACGTCCCCGAATGCTCACTCTGATAGTGCACATGCCGATTGGAGAGACTACGTGCATGCCGGCAGTACGAATTTGAGTTTCGTACCAAGGTGTAACAACTTTCTTTATGTGCGCTGCTAGTTTTCCGCTCATGATCGAATAGTCCGCACCTGTGTCCAATAATGCACTAACATCGTGGTGACCGCCGACTACCACATGTATATCCAAAGAAAATCTCCTTGTGGCTTTCGTCGCTGTCATCGGGGAATCGCTCCGGGTCCGTGCTTGCGTCAGTGGGAAGCCTTGCTTGCATCGAGTGTCAGCGACCTCGCTCCCGAAGGTCGCCGTCGTTAGTTTTCCCGCCTAGGGCTTGGCAAGCGCGCCGGTGCCGCCCCTGGGAGGCTCCGAAAATTTAGAGATCGCCTTGGGGATGGGGACCGCTACTGCCGCCGCAGTGGCATGCGCTGTTGGGAAAGGTATTCTTCAATAGCTTTCGGTCTTTCGCTGAATCTCGGCTGTGGCGAGTCGACGACAAAACCTTGTAGTCCGGGGTGACGATAGGGACATTCCCGGTACACATGTCCAGCTGCACCATAGTGATAACACAGTGGTCGTCTGTCCATTGTGCGCCATACGTCAGATTTTCTGGGAAGCGGCTGTTGATTTTCCAAGTGCTGAATCGGCTGCAGCGAAGGAAGCGCATCCCGAGGCATAGGATTAACGAAGCGCGGGGAAGCAGGAATATATCGACTGGTAGCTTCTGCGTATGATGCACAATGTGGCTCCGTCGGGACAGGCGGGACATAACTGGAAGACGACACTTGAAGAGCCTGTCGTACTTCGTTTCTGACGAGGCTGCAAATAAACCCTGCAGGTTAGAACTCTGGCACTGAATCTTTTGTAGTTTGTCGCGCACCACCGATCGAATGAGGTCGCAGAGAGACTCGATGTTGAGGCTGCTTCCTGCTCCTCCGATATGACCTACTGACGAAGCGACACTCACTTGCCGGTCGTACACAGTAGAGCACTGCTGCAGCACTTGTTCCATGGTTGTGGCTTCAGGTCAAAAATTTTGCTATGGTCTTTGGGGGACAGCGAACGAGGCCAGCGAAAAGCTGCTCTTTCACTCCTCGCATTACATGGCGGAGCTTCTTTTCTTCCGCAATGTCGGGTCGGCTCGACGAAAGGCTCGTCATGTCCTCGTCGTACATCATGACGCTTTCATTCGGCATTTCGAGGCGTGACTGAATCGCTCGTTCACGGCGATCACGATTGGCCCAACTTGCCAGCAAGTATCGACGAAAGACGCTCCACGAGGGAAAGGGCTCACGGTTTTCGTACCAAGTACGAGCGCTGTCCTCCAAGCCGAAATCCATGTTCCTCATCTTGTCGAAGTCAGTCTAACCATTGTAATCGGAGACCCGTTCGAACTGAGCCAGTCTTTGACATCCTCCAAGACGGAACCGTGGAACACCTTTGGCACACATGGCTTCCACAGCGTATAAGGAGTGGCTGCAGCGCTTTCCGGTGCGTTGGAGGCTGCAGCGCCTTCCCTAGTGTTCGGGGGTGTGACAGACGTCATGTCGCGAAGAGGTCGACGCTCAGAAGGTAGTCCTTGGAGTCTTCGGCTTGAGCGGTGAACAGGTGTCACTGCAGGTACAGGGCTACCTGTAGGCATTAGGAACATCGGCTGGGGGTTACCCAGCAGTTCCACCAGTTGTCACGTGCTACAAAAGGTCTTCAACTCGAAAGAACTGAGCCGCCGGGGAGACTCACCGAAAACTGGCAAAATGGCTGCTTCAATAATCAACAACTAATCAGAGCGCGGGCTGCTTCAGAAGATTGTATTCCATTCTATCAGGGCAGCCATGGCTTGCGCTCACCGTACCTAGCGGCCAAGTGGCAGTATATTCATCCAGTTCACTGTATTCATGGCACTGCGGCCCAACGCTCACTAAACCTTCCTAAAACCAAGGAGGTGACGCCCAACGAGTATAACGTAGCATCCCTTTCTTGTCAGATAGTGCTCAATGTACATGCCAATGGCTGCTAATGGGGAATGAGAGACAGGAGAATTCAGCTTTTACTTTTTTACGGCTTTGCGCTTCGTATCTACTTCCCACCGTTAACCACCTCGAGTTCATGGTATATACTAGTTCACTGTATTCATGGCACTGCAGTTCAACGCTCGGTAAACTTTTCTAAAACCAAGGAGGTTACGCCCAGCGAGTATAACGTCTTGTCAGGTAGTACTCAATGTACATGCCAATGGCTGCTAATGGGGAATGAGAGACAGGAGAGTTCGGCTTTTAGTTAACGCACACGCTGCGAATTTTTCATTTTTAACAATGCACAGGAGAAGTACTCCCACCGGCACCACCTTGGAGGTCAAAACGTAAGACTGGTTACACACTACGACTACTAGGAGGGACGAACGGGTGCTGCTTTAAGGAGCTTCGCCCCTAAAAGCACCTTTTATTGTCCCAGTGGCCAGGAAAACTTGCAAACACACGTCTGCACAAAAGCACGATCACTAAACGACCAAGACCTTCCATTTCAGCCAGTGTTTAGCAATCACTGTAGGTGGTAGCACTGTTGTGACCCGTGCTAAATCTGCATATGATATCAGTGGTGGGGGTGGCACTTCATTGGAGTCACTGTTCACTTGCGCTGGTTCAGGTACATGACAGATGATTCCATCACCCAACTCTGCGGAAAATCTCGAGAAACATTAGATTGAGGTTGGCCGCCTTCAATACGACTTCGTCGCAGTTGTCAAAGTCCAGTAGTGGTTACTGTGTTTCTTCCTTAGTACCAACGGCGCAGATGGAATGGGTGGTGTAAGGGTTATGACCAGGCTTCACATGTCAAGCAACAAACAAGAGAGAAAGACGCAAGTCGCGAAATTCGGATCAGGCCTGGCTGCAGAAGCAACCGATCAAGCACTCTCAAATGCCAAATGGAACAATGTTAGGCTATTTTTCGTGCTGCAGTGCTTCTGGCTGGGATTTTTTCCTTGTCTGTTTTGTACATGCGGCCATTTCGAACGTCACGTTCAGCTGACTGCGAGTGTGGCTTGGCTTGGTATGCGGTTTGGCTGTGATAGCCATTTAATGGATACTTTGCTGGCGAAAGCCTGAAAAACGGCTATTACATGTAGCCGATACACACAACCTTTGAAATTGTAAGTTCTGCATTGACTCCTACATTGGCTTTTACATTGGCACGATCTCTAGCCATAGACAGTGGAACCATGCAACCTGATAATTGATTGATATGTTGGGTTTAATGTCCCAAAACCACCATATGATTATGAGAGGCACCGTAGTGGAGGGCTCCGGAAATTTCGACTACCTGAGGTTCTTTGCACCCAAATCTGAGCACATGGGCCTACGGCATTTTCGCCAGAACCTTTCAGTGCTACCAAACTGGTGAAAATATTGTAACTATTGCGGACAGCTGATCATGGCATTTGACTCCAGACTCGGATCAGTGAGCCAGAGTCCAAAAAAATCTAACGGCGCACTGCAATGCCTCTGAATTTTCAGTCGTGAGTTAACACTACTTCAATTGGACAAGTGGCAGTGTTGCGAAGGTGCCCAAACTAACGGGAATGTCCAAATTTTCAGCTTTGTAATAATGAATCTGCAACTTTACTTGTTTACTTTATGCATTTTTATTGCATCTTTACGTTCATGTGAGAGTGTCGCATCCTTTACGTGCACATCAGAGCCAAATGGCACCTTTGTCTTCAGGTCACCCTCCAGCTTTTCCGATCTTTCTTCGAAGGAGATTGTGCCGAATTTCACTAAAAGATGGCTGTCTAAGCCGACGAAACAAATAGTATGCAGTGTTGTTATTAAAGCACGGCTGCTAGAATAATCGACTGCTATCATAGAAGATACGGAATGTTGACAAAGCAAAAATTAGATATGCAGAGCAGTGCACATGTAGTAGCTCCACCTCTGTAGCATTTCCTGCATTGCCAAGAGAAGTTGTCAGCATGTATAGCCTATGTTTTAAGAGGGTCCGTCCTATGTACGGCTGATGCAGAAGCCTAACTAATGTTTCAGCCGCACACAGCCGTACTGTGCACGATTAACGTCTCCTATCCGTAGCTCGTCTCACTGCAGCTACACAGGTTCGAGCGAATAAGGCAACAGGCTAGGTCAACATAACGACACTTTATCGCTAGGCGTTAGCAATAGCGCGCAAGTGTCGCTAGGAAACAAGGGTAGACGCTTACTCCTTGGTCGTTGACGTCCTAGGCTCGCAGGGGGGTTGCGGGTCCGACTGCCTTGGTTCCTGAGCCGGTGTCAGAGAGACCGTGCGGCCGTCCGCACGCCAGTTTTGACCCCTGCCCCGGTTTCCCTCTCCCTGACGAGAATAATACCTTTTCCTTGCTGAGGGGAGAGGGGAATCTGTGCTGCGTGCCGGGAAAGGGGGAATCACGAGCGCCGGCCTTGCGGGTATTCCCGCACCTAGGCTTTCGTGCTGCCGTAAAAAGGGAAAGGGAGGCTGGGTGCGCGTGATCCCCCACAGTTTCCAGAAGTGGACTTGTCTTCTTCAAGGCTGCTTCTGCCTGACTGGCACAGCCCAAGGTTGCCTGTTGCTGCCTTGAAAGGAATACTGACACGAATTTTAAATATTTTAAGCAGACCTGTCATCTGCTAGTAGCACATGTAATAATAATAGCTGGGGTTTTATGTTCCAGAGCCATCATATGATTTTGAGAAACGCTGTAGTGGAGGGCTCTGGAAATTTTGACCATCTGGTGTTCTCTAACGTGCACTGACATCACACAGTATACGGGCCTCTACCATTTTGCCTCCATCGAAATGCGACCGCTACGGCGGGAGTTGAACCCGCGACCTTTGCCTCGGCAGCTGAGCACCGTAGCCACTAGCATTCCACCGAGGCGGACTCGTGGCACACGTAAACGATGCTGATTGAATGATCGTCTACTGACGCCAACAGCGTTTTCCGTGATTTAAGCTGCATGCACGGTCAGTGTACCTGTGTGGATTCGCCGTGATAATATCCATTGCAGTTGGGCTTGCTTGCTGATGTTCTGGGCGGGAGGCTTTACAATCAAAGTAAAATATTTTATACGAGTTGTCGAACCCCAGTGTGTCGCGAGCGTTAATACTGCACATGTAGGAAATGAACAACATCCCTTTTAGTGTCTCAAAAATTGTCTGTACACCTTTGAAGACAAGTCCGCTAGTCTATTCGTTTTATTTATTTATTTATTTGATACCCACAGCGCCATAAGGCATTACATAAGGCTAGTTGAAATGTCGGCTTCATTGACACCTTTTATTCATGAAATATTGGTCTCTTCCAAGCTTCCATCTATGCCTGAACTTCCACCTTTCTGTTTTTTTAGATACTATCCTAGGCATTGCATTTAACTGCAAGACTCGTGTTTTTTTCCCCACACAGCGCCAGGAGAAGCTGCAGCAACAACAGCAGCCGCAGCGCAATGGCATCCAGCGCCCGACGGCTCTGCCCGACCGGGTGGCCCTCTGGAGCCCCCGTCGTGGGACGAACCTGGCCATCCCGCTGGGCAATGGCTGTAGCTCTTCGTCGTCATCATCCGACTCAGAGTCCGACAGCAACTGACTGGGGGCACCAACTTCAACACGTTCCCTCGCTTCCGCGAGCTTTTCGCCTGCCCTCTCGGTTTCTTTCGCAGACTGTATTCCCAGAGAGACACTCTGCCTTCGCCTGCCTTTTTTTGCCTACTTTTCAAATGCCGTTTCCGTGGCAGTGGTGGAAGTTTCTCTGAACTGACTACTCCCGCGAGTGTGCCCCAATTTCTTTGTGTTTTTCTTTTTAAGTCGTGACTTCGGGGCAGCTATGGCTGTCGGCCCCTTTCTGTCTCGATTGCTAGCATGCGGGTAAAAAAAAATGTGAGCGCATCGCGTGACTGCCGAAGTGAAAGAGAAATTGTCCTGCCATGAAGGACAGTGGTTTGTGGAGACTTTTCGGTGCAATGCGAGACGTCGCGAAATGGGGGAAGGTAAGGCCTGCCCCCAGCTTGGCTAAAGCGCGGATGCGGATTTGTTCCTTTCGTCTTGCCTTTGACGACTGCGATGCCCGTGCTGCCATGTGTGATGCGGGCCCAGCTGTGTGTGCGTCTCTCTTTGCGTCTTTCATGCGCCTACAATGTGCCATGTTCATCACTTTCTTTTTACGTGTATTTTTTTCCCCGCTTTGTGTCTTCAGTGCATTCTCTTACAGGTAGCTATGCCAAGGGTTTGTCGCGGGCAATTTACGGCCACAGTGACGCGCATTTGAAATCGTTGCTAGTGTTACTGCGCAGTCATGCATGTTTTGCTACTGTACCATTTTTGTCAGTTTGGAGATTGAAGATAATGCAAGTAGCGCGCTTGCTTCACAGCGAGCCCTCTGGTTGCACGGGCTGCGCTCCTAGCAGGCGTCGCTATTGATTCAAGTTGACACAACTTTGCCTCTTGGCGTGAAATTTGGTAATTTTTAGGCGAGTTGGACGTACCTCTTTTGCACAATGATGCCGTTGCCTTGAAGTTTATCGTGCACCCACTAGTTGACTCGATCGCAGTTCAGCGTCAAGTGATCGTGCAGCCATGTTTGGTCTTTGTTTGCCTCTTTATTAAAGCGATGTTTTAACGTCTTGCTGTCTCTGTGGAATCGCCGCGGCGAGAGAGAATGGTGTAAGCGTGCGGGCGAACGAGGCCCCAGATCACTGGTGTTCTCGCTCGGGCATCAGGCTGGATCACCGGCTGTGTGTTTTTTTTGTAAATATGGTGATTTGCCAAGGGTCTTTTTCCCGCATGGAACTTTTTTTTGTCAAGGGGTGCCCCCTCCCCCTTTTCCGACCGCGCAACGAAGTTTGCAGTGGTGCGAGGGGAAACGTGGCGGCAAGTGTGACGCTTTGGTCGAGAGATGTTTCTCCTGCTCTTTTGTACAGTGACTTTTTATTTCTTCTTGTAAATGACATCCCTTCTGAAGTGATTCGACTGAGCGCGCTCTTGTTGAGAAGATTGAATAAAAAATGTGAACTTCAAAAGTGACCGCTTATGTTTTTTTTAAATTCTGACATCTCGCTTAGCGTGCAAGGTATACTAGTCTTGTCACGTGCGTTCCTGCTCCCACAAATTGCACCAGTGCTGCTTTGCAGCTGCACTGGGTCAGTGCCAGCGCAAGAATGTTGTTAGGTGTGGAATCGCCAGTTTCGTTCCGGGAACAGCAAGTTTTCGAAACCGCGGGATAACTGTAACTCTTGTGGTGATTCCCGCAGTTTCTTTCTGGAAAAGTTGTCTTTTCACAAGAAATAAAAAGTTCTTCATGTTTGCATACAATCTAGCGTCAGACAGATTGTAATGCTGCGGTGTCGCCTAGGCGTCATCAGTGCTTTACAACCATACAAAATACTGAAGACTTGATAAATTGAAATCTCTTGAATGTAACGGCACCTGATATAGTTGGTTTTGTACTTGTACCCTGCACCCTTGTGCATTCCTCGTTAAACGACACTCCCGTTAAATGGAACACATTTTCCTGGCCCCTTCAGGTACTTCAAGTGCTCTTATATGAACACATCAAAAGAGCACTTGGATTGTAGACTTAACCCTACTCGCGCATCATCATCCATGTGGTGGTCCAATTAAAAATCACCTTTATACTTGAATTGAAAGCAAATAAACAGTTCGTTTTATATAGCGAATCTTATTACTTTTTTGTTTCAATGAAAAAATTTAAACTTTTCCCAATGACGGCAATGGGAAATTTTAGGTGGCATCTGTCGTACGACCAATGAGAAGATAGGCCCCAACGCGAAAGTTCAACAATTTTTTTTTCTCAGAACAAAAAAAAGTCATGTAATGATAAGATTTGCCACATTAAAAGGAATGTTGATTTGGTTTCGATTTAAGTATAAAGGTGATTTTTTAATTGGACCACCACATGGTGCAAATTGCATTCAATATGAACAAAACTGACAATTTTGAGAAATTTATGATTATCGTAAATTTTACAGGTTGAGAGGTCTAAAATATTTTTTTTTCTCAAGATATACCTTCTGTGAAGTATTTACTACTCAGATATTTATACAAAGTGCAGAATTTTAATAGAAAAAGAAATGGAAACATAACGTATTTTGGCTAAATTCTTGGAGGCGTATGTGCCAGTAAATTTGCAGTTATATTACTGAGCTTCTAACACCTTACTCAAAAACCTTTACTCAACAAGTAGATAAAATTTGGTATATAAAGAAGAAGCAGTACTTTTAAAATAGTTTTTTTTACAAACACCACCCAAACGGCATTCCAAGAAGTTCAGAAGGCAGCCAGGTGACCAAAAATTTTTTTCAGCGATGTAGTTCCGTTTCACTGTTTTCAATGTACATCAGCACAATTTTTTTCAAATACATTTGAGAAGTTCGCCAAAATGGTCGGGACGTTTGGCATGGAAGGACCCAATTGAGACCAGCTGCCAGGGGATCCCCGAGGAACATATAAGCCTTAAGAGACTTGGCTTTTAATTCAACACCATTTATTAGAAACTTCGCAAATTTTGCGCGGGCTGTGAAACATCTTGATTGCTTCCTTGGAAAGGCGGCGTGGCATACGCTTGCACATTTTGTTGATCTTGTGCGTAAGTGACCATCTGAACGCAATATTTACAGTTAGTGAAACTGTGATTACTAATTTACACATGAAATTCTACAAAATATAATTTTAATCAACATGAGGTAATCGTGCAGTGTGCCCTTAAAGGGGCCTTGAAACACTTTTTGAGCAACCATGAAATTGATTCTCTGGAAGAGAGTTTTGCCTCCATAATTCAATGCCGCAAAAGTTTTAAGAATCCGTCCAGTACGAGTGTAGTTACAAAGATTCGTCACACGCTGCGATCGCGTTCTCTCCTCTTGTCCAACAACAGCGCTGGAAGCTAAGCAGGGAGGGATGGGAGGGGCAAACAAAAAGCACACGCACCTCGTGACCTTGAGCACCCCCCTTTTTTTTTCTTCACATACGTGGCTTTTTTTAGTGCGATGGCGCGCGCACGCGTGGACAAGTGACGGCCTCTCGCGGCGATCCCTGTAAGAACCGAGCGCGCCATATTCAAATAACCCTATGGCTGATAGATGGGTAATCTACGTGCGATTTTTGAGCGTCTTCCGTCATTGTCGAGGGAAGAGAATCAATATTTAGCTGACTTTGATAATTTATTGTGAATTTCAGGCCGCGTGCTGTGCTTTAACATTTGGCTCGCGTGTAGAAAACAGATTGAAGATGGAGCTCGGAGGCGAGGAAGAAGAAGTAGCCAGGGGCACGCTCTGCATGTTTTTTTTTTTTCCTGTTCTGTCAACAATAAACCGAAGACGTATCGGTTCTGTGGTCTCTCTGGTCCTTCTGAAACATGGTGCCGTGACCAGGATGATCTGAAGACAGACGCACAGACTTCAACCCCATTCGCAACAACGCGTTGAAGAACGAAGCAGCGGCGTCTGACTCAAGGACGAACCGTCGAGAGAAGGACCACAACCGACGACTGTTGGAGACGCACATAAACAGGCAAGAGCTCTTTCAACACGTTTTAGACATGAATAAAGAGGTCCTATCGAAGAAGCGGAAGACGCTTCGAGCAAATGTGACGACGCTTACGAGCGAAATCGATAAGAAGATAGAAGAAGACGCCGATCGAGCGCAACTTACGACGCTTCTGAACCAGATGAAGAGTGTGTCACAGACGCTAAGATGAACAGATTGAACCGTTCATTGAAGAAGACGACGCGGAGGCGGAATTTGAAAGAGTTTTGCATTATGAGATGAAGATCGTCGCAGCAACGACAAAAATAGAGCAGCAATTACGCGAGTTAGAACAAGCGACGCAACTGACTACTATAGAATAGTCACAGAACAGTCAAGTTCAGTGCAAGGTACTAACCAAATCTTGGAGACGCAAGAGCTTGTTAAGTTGCCACGTCTTGAGATGATCAAGTTTGATGGGAAAATAACAGCATGGCCAAGGTTTTGGCATCAGTTCGAGACATCGGTGCATAACAGAGTGAACATGCCGAAGAATCAAAAATTTAATTACCTTCTGGCGTCTCTGAGCGGGGAGGCTGCGTCCCTCATAGAAGGTTTGCAGTTTTCTGATCAGAATTACGCGCATGCAGTCGCTCTTCTGAAAGAAACCTTCGGACGAGAAGATAATTTGAAAGAAACCTACATAAAAGAGCTTGCAAACTTGGAAGCAGTGAAGAGTCCTAAAGATGTAGATGGGTTGAAGAAACTCTTCCAAAAGTTGCAAGTGAACACACGAGCATTGCAGTCATTACGAGTGGAAATGGGTAGTTACGCCACAGTGATAGCTCCTGTTGTGAAATCTGCGCTACCGGTGGATATGAGGATTGAGATGAAGATGAAAGTGTTAAAGAAAGGTGACAACAGACCAGCAACTACGGAATCGGACTCAGCGTCAAGAGACAGCACGAGCAGTTTGAAAGAAATTATAGAGTTTCTAAACATATATATACGCAGCAGAGAAGAAACTCGGGAGGAAAAAAACGACGTGACCCAGTCACCGCACAGTATGAGGCGGACTAGAACATCTACGCTTCAAAGCATATCGATTAAGAAATGCATCTTCTGTGAGATGACTGGACACTACACGGAAGATTGCAGAAGAAGCATTAGTATGCAACAGAAGAAAGAAGCCTTGCAACGGGAAGGAAGGTGCTTCAGATGCACCAGACCTCACCACACAGCGAAGGTATGCCGCGCTAACGTACGCTGCAAAACATGCAAGGGAAGGCACGCGACATCCATGTGTCGATCACGTACGCCTGCAGGAAAGTCAGCACAGCAGCAAAGCGGTGATGTTGAGCAAGTGCGTAAAAGCGCGCAACCTGACCGGTTAGACACCAGCAAGTCCTGCAACATGCACGCACAGCAGTCTGATGAACACAAATGCATACTACTGCAGACAGCCTTTTCGTGGATGGAGGGAGAAGACAGTAGGTGTAACGCACGGATTCTGCTGGACAACGGGAGTCAGAGGACATTGATCCTCAAAAGATTGTCAAGAAAACTAGCGTGCAAGGTAAAAAGATCCGAAAGGATTACTGTAGGATCATTTGGAGGAGGAGAGATGGAACTAGACATGAAAGTCGTCGAGGTCAGCGTGAGGAAGGATCCCATCTCGGAGCCAGTCACGATTGAGGCACTGAAGATAGAAGTTATATCCTGTGACGTGCTACCATTGCCACCGTTGACAATACACGAAAGAGCAAGATCGATGGGAATTCGTTTGGCTGATGACAACGAGAAGACGGACAAAGAAAGAAAAAATATGGAAACTTCTATATTAATTGGAGCAGATTATTACTGGACTGTAGTCACTGGTCGCATTTGCGAGATTCATCCAAAAGTAATGGCTATGGAAACAATATTGGGATGGACGGTCCAAGGTCCTGGAGGACTTCATTGTGTGCCAATGAAATCATCGACGGTTATCGTACTCAAGGTCAGTGCCAAGTCGGACACGACTGTGGACGAACTGCAGAGATTTTGGGACTTGGAAAACATGGGCATCAAGGAGAAACCAGCAACAAAGATGATCGATGAACATGGGTTTAGACTACGTCCGACAAACAATGGAGTTCAAGGCAGGAAGATACCAAGTGCGGCTACCATGGAAGGAAAACGTGACATTGGACGACAACGACACCATTGCAGAGAAGAGGCTTATCCAGGTGACCAAGGAATTACGCAAGGATAAAGATGAACTCCTAGCCTATGACAAAGCTATTCGAGAGTACTTCGAGCAAGAAATAGCAGAAAACGTCGAAGAAGAGGCTGAATCCGATATACAGAACAAATTTGTATACTACATGCCGCATCAAGCTGTAATTATAAAGGACCGAACAACGACCAAAATGTGGATCGTCTTTGACGCATCGTCAAGCCAGAATCCAGGTGAAGTCTTCAATGACGACTTGGAAAAGGGGCCAAACCTAAACCCCGACATCACAAGCTTGCTGGTGAACTTTCGACATCACAAGATCGCTATGTCAGCCGACGTGGAAAAAGCATTCTTGCAGATCAAGATACATGAAAATGACCGAGACGCACTGCGATTCATGTGGTGGGAAAGAATACCCAGCGAAGATATGCCAACCCCGAAGATAAAAACATGGAGGATGACGAGGGTTACTTTCGGAACTACACCAAGTAGCTTCCTTCTAGCGGCCACGATTCATCGACATTTGGATAAATTCGAAGAAAAATAACCTGTAGTTGTGGCACAACTCCGGAAAGAAATCTACGTCGATGACCTTTTACTAGGAGCCGACGAATACTCGACATCGACAAAGATATACAAAGAAGCACGAGATATTTTTCGCTATGCGGGAATGAATTTAAGAAAATGGATTTCAAATGACGCCGAGCTAAGAAAACTCTTTGATGAAGAAGGAGAGGATCTAGATCGAGGGATAAGAAAAGAGGGACAAATCAAGATTTTGGGACTGAAATGGAATTTCGTACACGACGTGTTGAGCTTTTCCGACACTACATGACGAAATAACAAGGTGAAAGATCTGTTTGTTCGCAACCGCGCAGCAGAAATTAAGAGCAAGTCCAATGAGCCAATGAGAGTCAACGGGGTTATGTTAAAAGTGATGAAAATCCTTCGGATTTGATGACAAGGGGGATGAAGATGAAACGTTTGCTGGACAGTGAATTATGGTGGAAAGGCCCCACGTGGATCAAGAATGAAAAACAAAGGCCTGATTATGACATCACGCAAGAATCGGGCAGTGATGACAACAAAGACGAAGAAAAGACAGTGGCATACTTAACTACCACCACGAATGAAGAAAAGATAATTGATGTGAGCAGATTTGGATCATACAAGAAAGCGTTACGAGTGACCGCGTGGGTGATGCGTTATATAGGAAACCGACGAAAAGAAAGGAAAACAGGTTCGCTGACAGGAGAAAAATTGGACAAGGCAGAGTTCGTGCTGATAAAGCAGGAGCAGAAAACGCTACAAAATGCAGTGACACGAATATATGACAACATGAATCTGTACGGCACGAACATCTTCGAAGATGATCAAGGTGTCCTGAGAGTAAAAGGGAGGCTTCAGTGGAGTGATTTGAGCTTTGATGAGAAGCATCCTATTATTTTACCAAGAGAAAGTCACTTTTCAGAACTCCTAGTTCTGAACGCGCATCAAGTTACAATGCACGGTGGCGTTGCGGCAACATTGACACATCTAAGAACGAAGTTTTGGATTCTGCCTGCCCGACAGATGGTGAAATATGTGATAAAGAAATGCATCACATGTAGGAGATTAAATTCTAGACCAATGGCACAATAAATTCCACCACTACCAGCTGACAGGATAACACAGACGAGGCCATTCGACACAGTTGGTATAGACTTTGCTGGACCGGTCAATGCTCGAGAGGAGAAAGGCAAAAAAAAGTTACAAAGTTTTATATTGTGATATTTACGTGTGCAGTAACAAGAGCCATACAACTGGAGTTGGTCAAGAGGATGTCATCAGAAGCGTTTATACAAGCATTCAGAAGATTCGTAGCTATAAGAGGATTGTGTACAACTGTTTACAGTGATAATGCAAGAGCATTCAAGAAGTCTGAGAAAGAGATGAACAAGATATTAAAGATGGAAGATGAAAGGGTTCAACAGTATACCAGTAACCTGAAAATAAAATGGAAGTTTATTGTAGAGTTAGCTCCATGGTGGGGAGGATTTTATGAAAGACTGATCAGAAGCTTTAAGACATCCATGGCAAAAACTATAGATGCTCGACTTTTGGATGAAGAAGAACTACGGACTGTGGTTGTTGAAGCAGAAGGAGTACTTAACAACCGGCCTCTCACTTATGTGTATGACGATCCTAACGAGCCACAACCCATCACACCGGCGGACGTTATAGGAGGCAGGCAAGCAATGAACAAGCAGGAAGAAAACAGACTCGGAGAATACAGTTTGCTGAATTACTGGAGTGCAAGGAAACGGGCAATGATAACATGGTGGACCAGATGGAAAAAGGAGTACCTGAGGGAGCTTAAGTGTGCCAGCAGAAAAACAGAGCGTCACACAAATGTACAGGAAGGAGATGTACTTCTGCTTGGAGAAGCGCGAAAAAGAACTCAGTGGAAACTCTGCAAGGTCGAAAAGATTTTCCCAGGCAAGGATGGACTAGTGAGAACATGCTTGCTTCGTACACCTGAAGGAAAATTAGTCAAGAGGCCAATTCAACTGTTGTATTCGCTCGAAGGTTGCTTCGGTTGAATCTGGCCGGCGGGAAGATGTAGAAAACAGATTGAAGATGGAGCTCGGAGGCGTGGAAAAAGAAGTAGCCAGGGGCACGCTCTGCATGTTTTTTTTTCTTCTGTTCTGTCAACAATAAACCGAAGACGTATCGGTTCTGCGGTCTCTCTGGTCCTTCTGGAACATCGCGTGTTTTCGGGAGCCTCTACTGCCGATCGGCGGCGTGTTCTGACCATGCTCAAAAAGTATTGTAGGGCCCCTTTAAGTAAAACCAACACTGTCCTTAACCGAAGCATACTAGTTGATATTACGCATCGCTCATGTAAGTAGAAACTGGCTGCTAATGTGTTTGATGAATGTACCATCGATTGGTTAATATACCATTGCGAGATATGTTTCATGGTGCACTTGTAAGTGAGGCCCTGCTCAAATGTGCGCTTCAACATGTGATTGTAGTTTTATACTGATCCCGCTACCACACAGTCAACAACGTGTTTGTGAACAAATAAGCACATCTTTAATATATACGTATAGATTCGTAAAAGGTGCAGATACGCCGCAGCATTATTTAGTCTTGCAGCGCTATTTTAAACACAAATCGCAGCACATACAATGATCAATAGTCATCCCCTGGTGAAATCTCAAAAGGATACACATTACAAACGCTATCTTAAGAGATCGTGCCCGCATCTATTCTGATTTTTGAAAGGTCGAGCTTATCTGAGCGGCAAAAATAAAAGCATTGGCCAGCAAAGCTGCAGTTCACACACTGACGACAGGTTTTGGGATATTCCTTTGCCGAGCAATGGGTGGCCTGTTCTTGCACTTCGGACAGAGCTACGGGTATGCACGAGTACCTGTCGCACCTGTTTAGAATGCTGTTGATTGATAGTGTGGTTTAACGTCCCAAAACCACCATAGTATTATGAGAGAAGCCGTAGTGGAGGGCTCCGAAAATTTTGATCACCTGGAGTTCTTTAACGTGCACCCAGATCTGAGCACACGGGCCTACAACATTTCCGCCTCCATCGGAAATGGAGCCGCCGCAGCCGGGATACAAACCCGCGACCTGCGGGTCAGCAACCGAGTACCTTAGCCACTAGACCACCACGGCGGGGCATTTATAGCATGCCGTTCAACACAAGTATCGCGCGGCACTCGTTTTTTTTTATGGCGCTCCGAAACAAATGGCAGAAAATGGGCAGCACCAACACATCACAGTGAAGTTCACAATGCTATGTTGCATCATCTCCATGTTCAAAACTCTCCATTTCGCACTATACTACATCTAAATCTTCTCTTACTGGAAGCAGAAGTGATTATTACAGTCAAACGGCTGCGCCGGCCCAAAATTCCGCATACAATGGATCCATATATCCGTCTAGTCGCAGGCTAAAACACTCGTCTGACGATGGCCTGAAGTCATGAAGTCTTCCAGAGGTGAAAATCCACTAATCAACAGCATCTAAATTACGCACGCCGTTATGGTACACGAATGTGCTAGCTTCTTATGGAATTGCGCCACTGCGAATTCGGAGCTGCTGTGAAATTACCCGTTTTCAAGCATGACGCAACAGCTCCCTGGAAGGTCGTCGCAAACGCCATCTTGTTTGTCCGCATCTAATGGGTTGTTTACTTGATCAATATCGTAGCGTGTGGTCGACCACGCTTGAGTGTGTTTGCATTATAACCGCGCGGTTGGAGGAGGAGGGCACCGATCAGGCTGGCTCGGTCTGATCACGTGACCTCGATCGCAGCATTCACTGACAGTTCCGTCGCTCACTATTAGAGCGCCTAGATGGAGCGAATTTTTGTGTGCATCAATGACACCGCCTGTAGGACTATGCCTAAAGGCAATTTTTTTCAAATTGATAAGTAATAGCTACGTTAGAACACGATCCTGTTTCATTTTTTCTTGCTATATTTGTCTTTGCATGCGCACTGCGACAAATTCGGCTGATACAAAAAGCGCCATGCCTTCGAGGAAAGCGCAGTACAGTCACAGCGAAAGAAGAGCGGCCTTTCAGAGGCTTTTCTAAACACTCATTGGGCAATAGCTGCAAGCAAACTTGCTGGGTGCCCACTATGACATTAATACTAATAATAATTTCTGGGTTACAGTAGGCCGGCGTTCGCTATGCTAATCTTCGTCATTTTTTTTTGAGGAGCGTGGTATCCGCTAAACACTTGCAAGGAATTTTGTGCTAATTGTTCATGTGGCTGACAACGATGAGGAAATATGCCTGAAGTGGGTACCTATACAGGTTATTGGGGAACAAGAACAAGCTTTCCTAGTGAGTCGAAGCATTGAACGACCCACTGGTTACGCTGTTCGCCTTGTGTGACGACTGGTTGTTCTTTTGCTGTTCTAAAACGCTTTGTTACTCACACTAAAGCGATTCCTTTCCCGACATCAAGCCTACCTAAGGCAAGATTGCGAACAAGTCCCAAGCACCGGCGTAGCTCAGTGGTAGAATACTGGGCTGGCACGCAGCGGACCAGAGCTGGCGCTCCACTGTGTCCTTTGTATACTAGGTTTTTTTTTTTATTTCTGTGATCGTGGTTACGGACACCGGCAGCGGCAGTGGCGGCGGACAAGTACGGCGCCACGCATGACCCGAGTTTCGAAATCAGCTTTCGCTGCAAGAAACTGTGGTCGCCAAGTGACTATAGATGTTCTGGCTCGCTGCAAGAAGTGAATTAAACGAACAGTGGTTACTGTGAATGATTTAATTGAAGGAGTTGTTTCTTTTTTCATCATAAGAAATCATTTCAATTGCTATTGATTAGTGAGATCGTTTAACACTTGCGTTATGCATATTCTTGACGTTAGTTGAGTGTTTTTATGCGAAACGTAACACGCCAATGCCCTTATCAACGAAGAAGACCCAGCTGAATCACCTTAGTCGATAAGCCCGAGTCTCTTCTCTCTAGGAAAGGAATCCAATGTTCTTTCCTGAGATGGCAGGGTAAAACAGAAAATTCTAGCACTTTGGATTAGTAGCGTATATGCTGTCTGGCTAGACGGTGCATGGCTGAATTTGAACCGACTGGTGCGAATGTTCCGACCGAACGTTCGCGCCACTCAATTCAAAATCAGTGTTTTAGACTAGATTCTACTGCTCTGCGACAATTTTCAGAGTGCCATGACGTCCATTGAGAATTGCAGCAGGAGAAAATCTTTTAGGAGTTGAACATTCAGCTGCTTCCGAGGCATTCCTAAAAACCATATGGAGCCGCATCAAGGTTCAAGAGCGAGCGTGCCCCGGGAGCACTTTGACCTGGAGCTCGGAACTCACAGTAAATTTTGAGAACGCCTGCATCACGTGCTCACCTTTGATAGGCTGAACCTTTGGGCACAGCGCCGGGGCACTGTAGAGTGCTCGAAAGCAACGAATCAACTTATCATACAGTTCTCAAGGGGATCACACTGTGAAAGCTCGTCCTATAGCCCTTCTGGATAGTTCTAAGGATACCAGTGACGCCAGCATGGTGAATTTGCAAAACGAGAAGTGGCAAAGATCGCGAGTTGCGATAACGGTACCGAGCTCCCTCCGTGATTCGTTGGCGTCACCCAGAAAGAGCTCTTTTGTTAAGAGCTTCCTTAGACAAAGTGAGAACACTTCGAACTTGTATAGAAGGACAGGATGACCATATAACAGTCTTTCGTTCAATCAGTTAAGCGGAGAAGTGAATAAAAAGTATCCGCAAGGCTGAGAACGTCCCGCCGTTATTGCAAGTCTGTCCTTGCCGAGCCACACACAAGGAAGCCCATCTTGCAAGTTGTTTTCCACGCGAACCCAGCCGCGCGTGACGAAGTGTTGCTCGCTCTTTCGTAGTACATGCGCAAGGAGATACGGACTGGGGCAGCTCCCGCACAAGACGGTACATTATTTGTGCTCGAAGGCATTATTCAAATGAGGTTCCACAGACCCCGCTCCGCTGTCACAAAATTGCCCATTCCGATTGCGCGTCTTCTCCATGATTCATGCCTCAGTCCCAATTGTAGGCAGGCTTGGTGACGTCGGACAGCTTGTTCGCAACGTCCGTGCGACAATTTATTTCACCGGCCACTCTGGCAGCCTGCGTAACAGTAACGCAACCGCGTCACAGAAGGACATTGACGTAAAGAAGGTAAGACAACTGGGGGAGCGACTGTCACCGCTGTTTGTAGTGATCCACCAATCTTTACGTCGTCAAGAGCAAACCTATAGCCGTCGCGAAGGTGTCTGCCACATTTTTTCTGTCTCTTTTCTTTTTGTCTCGTCCGACTAGTGACATCGGGATCAGCGAGTTTCCGGCTGGGCCGCATAAAAGCAGCTGGCCAGGTACACCAGCAACCCACACCGCCTTGGTTGTCCGACTTCAAAAGGGGAAGTTCCCCAGTTGTCTCACGCGCTGCCCCCTGGATAAGCTCTCTGCCCTGTTCGAAGGAACATGACGAACCAAGTTGTGGCCATCTTCGCGATACTCTGCTTCACCTCCGCCGCCGTGAGCGCTAACGGTAAGCACGTCACTGCTCGCTTATACGCAAATTAGGGTTAACGTGGAGATCGCGTACGAGTGGGGCTAAACTTTGCTAGTTAAAACTATATGTGAAGCGCTTGAAAAACAGGGACATAGTGAGGCGCAGAGAAAACCACAAAGATTTCCATACTAGCACAGGTGCGCGAAGGTGTCTCCTTCAGGAGGAGGGGGCGGGGCGAAAATTCTTCGTAGCGCCCCCCTCACTATTCAGCCAATAGGAATCTTCGATTTGGCTTGCACTAGTTCAGAAAAGTGCAGGTGCAGAAAAAGCGGTGCCAAGCGGTGCAGTGAGCGTGCAGCGCCGGTCGAGCAAGTGCAGGTGCAGCCTCAACCACGCCTCGGCACTAGCCGACACTAGCGCGCGACGGCTACAGCCAAAACGAAGGCGTGAGTTGACGTGAGTGCAGGCCGGAGAACACCTTGTAGTGTAAGCCTAAAATAGCCGCCTCCGCCGCCTTGTCCGATCAATACACGGCCGTGATGGCACTTCTTGTGACTGCGATGGAATTGCTGGACTCGAGCAGCGACGACGATTCCGTCAGCGGTGCCGTTTGCAGTGACTGCGACGATGAGTACGACGATGCGTGCATCTTGGTCGCGTGCGCGTTGGTGCGCGACGATGCCAACCGTGTACCCGGGTACGAAAGCATTATCGGCAGGTACCATGAGTATGAATTCAAGCGCCTCTTCAGGCTGTCCAGGGAGACTTTTGATAGTTTCAGGGCCAAGTTCAAGACTTCAGCCTTCTACCCAAGGGCAGTGCAAGGCCGCCAACAAATCAGTGCCGAAAAAACATGCCTCATAGCGCTTGTGTACCTAGGCTCACAAATATCTATGTACGCCATAGGCGACAAATTCGATGTTACCGAGTCGTCTGTTCATGTTTGTGTGACACGGGTCGTTCACTTCTTACACGCTATTAGCGATGAGATAATTTGCTGGCCTAGTAGCGCGGAAGTGACCCGCATAAAGAACGGCTTCCTCGCCAAAAGTAAAGGCAAGGGCCCAAGAAACACCATCGGCTGTATCGATGGATCACACATCGGGATACTCACTCCAAGCGAATCTACGCAGTCTTACTTCAACCGGAAAAAGTGGCCTTCGATAATCCTGCAAGGAATCTGCGACGACAGGAACAAGTTGCTGAACGTGTTTATTGGGTTTCCAGGTTCGGTTCACGACGCCCGTGTCCTGAGGGAGAGCCCCTTCTTTGCACGCGCAATTCAGGAATGTGAAGACAATTATATACTGGGTGACAGTGCATATCCACTGATGCCATGGCTCATGACCCCATTCAAGGACAATGGAAGTTCTTTTCCTACGTGGAAAAAGAGCTTCAATAAACGACACAGTCAACAACGAGTGCTTATTGAGAACACCTTCGGCCTGCTTAAACAGCGTTTTAGGAGGCTCTACCTTGTTGATGCAAAAGTGTGCAACAGTGCTGCTATATAGTTATGGCTGCGTGTGTGCTACACAACATGTGCAACGATGAAAGGGACTTCCTTGAGGAACTTGCAACGCTTCCCCAAGAAGAAGATGTGGGCAATGATGAAAGTGAAGGAGATTTTGATTGCAGTCTGCCAGGCTACAGTCAGTCTCTGCGAGAGTTCATTGCAAAGGAACAGTGCTAGAAGTTCATCTTTGCTTCGCGATTTATTCAGTGTGCAAATGTTTTGCGAAGTGGGGTGCCGCGTCTAGAAGCAATGTTTTTTTTTAACAAATTAGATGGAGTAGACACTGCTAGTGTTATAAAAGTTTATTGCCCATATTATAACCCGTCCTTATTTGAGAGTACGTCGATCAACCGATCGAATCGCTGCATGCGCTCATCATGCCGCTTTGCCTTTGCCTCTTCCCATTTTTTTCTTTCCTCCAGTTGTTTCACTGCTGCCTCCTCTTGCTTAGCTCTCGAAGCTTGCATTTTTCTAATGCCTCCAAGAGCGGCGTGACTTGGGACCTACTCTGGCGCTTCCTTTTTGGCGTTGTGCTGCTCCGAACTTTGGATGCTGTGTTGCACTCGACTGGGACTGCTGCATCTTGAGGTGCTTCAGTGATGCTGGTGCTGTTGAAAGTAATTGTACAGGTGCCATGTCATTTCCAGGCTACAGCACAAATTAAGTAATTTTTACTTACTCTGGACTTGCACTAGGCAGGATTGTTTTTCCAGGCTCCAAGAGCAGCCTTGGATTTACACTATGTTCTTTTTCCAAGACTTCTGCCAGCTCTCTGTAATAGACACTATGAGAATCACTGAAGATATGAAGACACAATCGTAACTTACTCTTCATATTCACAGTTCACACGGTGGTGACCTGAAGAATTGTTGTCTTTTTTGACTTTTTATATGCTCTGTCCAGCGACTTCCATTTGTTTTCCACTTGTGTGGCAGTCACGTTGCACAAGAACTCCGTATTGATGGCCTCAGCCAACTTCTTCCACAGAAGCCTTCTTGTGCTAAACAAAAAAGCAAAGCACAGTTAGTAGGAAAGAAGGAAGCGACGTAACGTGACCCAAGTCTTGCAGTAGCACATGAACCTTTCCTTAGTACTTCATATGTGTAGCTTTCAGGGATAATTGCTAGGGATGTTCGATTATTCGAAAATTTTGGATAATGAATCAAACAGCACTGTATTCGGTTCCTAAGTCGAATCGAATTGCACATATTCTAAGTAACAAATATTCTTTTAATAATCGGCACTGGCGGGAGAACCCCAAAACAACGAAACAGCTACAAGTCATTCTTTCAATCCCTAATGTGACCTGTACGCAGCCCAAGCTTTTGCAAGACTACCTACACTATATTGATTGTCGAATGAATGCGCTTCTGAAAGCTCCATTCTTGCTCAATTTTTACTGCACTTTAGCTGTATCGCATTTATCAGCTCCTGTCTTCGTCTTGTAATAACCAAAGGTGGGAACTACGAGTGCTTGCAGCTTCACGACTAGCAACAGATACAAGTTTTGCGTTTGCGTAAATTGTTCTTGCAGATGTAAATTTCAACGCCCATTGTTATCCGCTTTTAGTGCGCAGGCCATGTTGTGATGACGGGTTGATCTGCTCCGTTACATATTTAGTTGTATCTGCAATGTTTGGTTGTAAATTGTTTTGTTTTTGTGTCCCAATTTTATTTAAAGTGAGGTGACAAAGTCTCACGTTGATAACGCTAGTCAATGCCGTAGTTGAACCTACAATTACAAAATGTTACGAATATTCTAGTTCCTGCTGCATACGAGATTACCTTAGTTTTCGTAATTGTGGTATTTTGAGTAGATTCAAACTGACTGTAATGGCCTTTGTCGAAAGTTTGTGACTATTTGTTTCAAATAAATGTTCTGTTCTAAGGCTGTTTTGAAAATGGTCTACTTACTATTCAAACAGTATTCAATTACTATTTGTATTCTATTTGGTGCCATTACTATTTGACTCTTACTTGATTAGGTTCCGAAATTCACTATTCACACACTTCTGATAACTGCGAACGTTCTTTTTGTGCGGGAAGCATTATGTTGGAGAAGTTGAACATTGTGTAAATCACTCTTTTGGATCATAAAGCTTCACTAAGGAGACAGCCATATTCTAACCTGTCTTTGCATTGTAAAACATGCAGCTGCGCAACCTTGTTTGCTGACACGACGGCGCAGTCTAGGTTCAAAGATAGGGTAGCACGTGTCAAGAAGCATATCTCTTTTAACAATGAGCTGCACCATCTTGAAAAGTGGCAGTGCGAGAGAAATGCGGACAGACAGTGAAGACACAAGGACTGCAGGGCGAGACTTGCTAGAGATGTGCCTCAGAATAACAACATGCAATTCCCTCTAGTGCAAATTCTCAAGGCAGCACTACACTTGCAACATGGCTTGAGCTTGGAGGTGCTGCACCTTTTCGGCAAGACAGCGGTTGTGCAATGCCCAACACAAAAGCACCGTCGCTGTTTTTGAAGATCACTTGACTTAATGAAACATTACGAATGCCTTCGTTGTGTATATGTGCGTGACTATACATACTGTTTGTGTGTATATGTAAACGTATATGTCACAGTCAGGCGCATAGCCAAAATTTTTTTTCAGTGGGGGGGGGCAGTAAAATGTAAATTGCTGGCAGTAAAATGTAGGCAACAATAACCATCGCCATTGTGAACTTCATGCGCCCTTATCTTGTTGGTGCTTGCCTAGAGTGAAACGGAATAATAAAAAGCTGCAAATAATTTTGGACATAGGATGACATACCGAAGTGCCCTGGTTTTTCCCACCAAGTCCTTCATTTCCGAGTATTTGGCGATGAAGAACCTTGTTTTTCGGGCGCTCCAAAGCTCTTCCACATCTTCAGCCGACGCGGCTGCTGCTGGAAATGCGGCTAAAGCCCCATCGCTGTCAACGTCGCCGTCGCAGGCAGGAGAAGGCGTCGGCGGTTGTGCCGGAGGGGGGTCATTTTCACGATTCCCTGCCATGAACCGCAACGTAACGCGCTTGCCGTCTGCAAGGGCGAAAACCAAGATTAAAAATACCGACATAGCATAAGCAATGCTACGAGGCTGTTTGCTGACCGACTACGACTCCTGGCCGCTAACCACGTTTTTTGGCAATGCATGCAGCCTGACTTACCTGATGCCTCATAGACGTAACCGTTGGCGTCCGTCATAAATGACCCGTCGGGATTGTGAAGTGCCTTAACTTCCTTTTGAACGCCCTGAACAACTATTTGCAACGTCGTCTGCTCTGGCCTTGGGGGGACGCCCGCCATGCTGCACTACTCTGCACCTGCTTTGGAGTGCGTGCACGCCGGTACAGAACTCGTCAGGAACTAGGCTTACACCTAGACAAAACGAGGGAGCCAGTGCAGAGGGTGCGACAGAGGGCGCGCGCTGCTCCGGCAAAACGAGGACGAAGGTGCTGCACCCTTTGAACTGGTTCAGCCGGTGCAGCCAAAACGAAGAGACCAAATGTATATGGCAGATATTGCACCCTTTCATTGTTGCCTCCCACCCCCCGGACGCACGTCTATGCGTACAAAGGCGTAGCCAAGGGGGTCAGAGTTGGAGGTTCAAAACAATCCTCGAAAATTTTCTATTATACTTGCGTATACTGCATGCACACATACAAATGCACGCATGAACATAAATCATGGTTGAACCTCCTTCCGTCCGAAACAGTTTCTGGCTGCGCCCCTGTTTCCTTATGAGGTTGGTTTTCTGCGTGCCTCACGTTATTTTTGTTTTTTAAGTGTGTCAAAAATACACGGTACGCTTTTTTTTCAGGCCTCCTCGCATAACACGTGCGCACCTCGTGGTATCGTTGACGTACCCGTGCGGCTGTCGCAATATACTCTGGTTCGCTTTGACAGCGCTTGGTAAAGTGTTGTCAATGAATTAACGATATTATAAAGCCTTTAACGCATGTGCCTTTACGTGGTTAGTACGATCCGCATCGCTTTATAGATTTTAACAGAGGCCACCGGACTTCACGAGTGCTTGTGAACGAGCATCGTGAGCCCGGGCTGTGTAGACGACGCAAGCTGGTTACTTATCCATCTCCTTCTTACTCTTAGTTTTTCCCCTTTTCCCACCCCAAGTATAGTGTGGCCAACCGAGCCAAAGCTTGTTTAACCTCCCTGCCTTTTCTCTCCATTTCTCTCTGTCTCTCTCACTGAGACCCTAAAGTTGGTCAGTAGCAAATAGTTATAGAAACGAACAGATAGAGAGAGGATAAGCGTTTATTATAAGGAGGTGCAGCGTGCGCCTAAAGTGGGCAGCCTCCTTATTTCAGATAAATTTTTATTTCCAAGTGTGCATGCTCGCGAACGTGCAGCACCTACAGGGGGCGCAACAGTAAACAGCTGGGTAGATGGATGGATGGATATGGCTGTACCCTTTAGATCGGGCGGTGGCTAGCGCCACCAAGCCGTAATACCTAATGAACCAAAAGCTATATTTATTTTTTTCCTTAAAAAGTGAGTTTAAGGATTCGTACTTTGCAGTGAAGAGTTTAATTTTCACTCGTGCCTTGACTTTAGCCACCGATCAGATAACATCCTTCTAGTTAAGTCTACCCGCTTAAAGTTTATTTTGCCCTCCCGGTCCCTAAACCCCAGTGCTTTGAAAAACTCTGCGCCATCATCCTGAACTACAGGGTGAAGCCCTTTACAGAACATTATCCAGTGTTCGGCAGTTTCTTCTTCCTCTCCACACGCACAGCATACTGTGTCTACCCCTTCGTATTTGGCCCGATATGTCATGGTTCGCAGTACTCCCGTCCTGGCCTCAAACAGTAGAGAACTACCCCGAGTATTATCATAGATCCTTTCCTTGGCAATTTCCTGCTTAAAAGTTTCCTGCTTAAAAATTTCCTGCTTAAAAGCTCTAATGCGTCGCCAGCGCCACGAGTGGAGACTTGCGGTCACTTCAGTTTCAACTCGCGTGCTACGAATCATCGTGTCTCTCGCCAGCGTTGTATGCGTGCGTGTGCGCGAAGGTGACAAGTTTGATAAAATGGGTATAGGCTTTCAGAAACCTAACAGTACATAGTTCTTTTGAGGCCTCAAACGATGAGAAAGAATTTATACTTACAGAATCAGTCATGTTTCCTATGTGACGTGAAGCACAGACGCGCAGCGGTGTGTTTTAGAAGGTCAGTTCGTGTGGTTGGCTAGCGCAGAGCACGAAGCATAGGCCATCACCATCGATGTTTGCAAACATTTTTCTCAACATTTTGCCTGCTTACTGTTGAGTAAACGATGACATTTGTGTTTGACGTGTTATAGACAACCCTTTGCGATGCGTTCAAGTAAAACGTATGGCTGCCGAACTGCGCGTACGTGTTGCATTTAGTAATTGGTGACATTTTCGTGAAGTTTTCTGTGCAGTAGTTCAGCTACGTTTGCTGGAACTGGTCGGGCTGCATGAGTCCTTGAATTACGTTGTCGCATGCCAGCTGTGCACGTGCTATCTCAGCTGTCACGTAGCGCGGCATCGCACGTGCAGTGCTGTTAAGCCCAAACTCCATAAGCGCGAAAATGCACGCGACAGCGACGAGCGACGCGACGTAGATCGGCGTCGCGCGATCAGTCGCTAGCGCAGGCAAACCTCATTCACGCGACGGCTTCGGCGAGCGAATTCCACTGTTGCTGGCATGAGGCCGTCAACTCGCACCAAGAAAACCGCGTAGCGAGCGGTTTCCAATTAAAAAATAAAATATATTGTTGTGTAATGGAACGGAAAGTGTTTATTATTGCCTTGCAGCATTTTTTATATGCGCATGCGTAATAAACATTGCGTTATTTCTTGTTGCGCATACGTGATTCGGGCAAGGTCACGTGCACCTATGTAGTCTTCGTCTTTTCCGGTTTTTCGCTATTGGCTGCTTGAGCCCAGCACTTCCGGGCGATGAGCGACAGTTTCCAAGTCTGGAGAACCGAGCGATCGCGCGAAAACGAGCACGCGACACGTCGCGCGAACGCCCTGTTTCGTCGCTCATAGCGTCGCTCGTCGCTGTCGCGTGCATTTTCGCGCTTATGGAGTTTGGGCTTTAAGGACTACGGCATCACACGGGGAATAAAGTATAAAATTTTTGTGGTCCAGCCTCATCTTGTCAGAATCGCACAACTTCTTTTTTTTTTGTTTTCTTAGTGCTACTGCTTACTAACTGTGCCGTTAAACAAATTGCGATACGGAGGAAAAAAAACGCAGCGGCTGCGTACGAGGGAAAATTTCCAGATCTGTCAGCGGCTTTCCGCTAACGAATTGTGGACTGCGGACTCGAGATCAATTTGCCAGCAGCCTCTCGGTTCCCTCAGAACTGTAAAAAATGTCACTTGACTTGCGTGGAGAACAGATTCACGGCAAACTAGATAAAGCGTGTACCTGATAAACGCGCTCGCAGGATTACTCGCTTCACGCGGCGTACACTAATCCAGTCTTACGCGGCGTACTAATCCAGTGCACTAATCCCGCCGGTTTCTGAAGCGTGCATAATCACGTTGGAAAACTGAAGAAAAAAAACTCTTTTGGGTGAGCATTTATTATCGTTATTGCCAGAGTTTATGACAATAATTCGTACGCGACATTGCGAAGCATCGCTAACCACCTGACATGGATTATGGATGGCTCATGGATTGGCTGCTGTACGAATCGCGCCAATTCCTCCCGTTCACTCCCGCACCGCGGCGCTACCGGCTCAGTGCACGTAAGGTGCTTGACTGGTTTCCCTCGCCCGGAGAGGGCGAGAGGAAAGCACTCAGGCACCCTAAGTGCACGTTTCCCATACTTTATCTGAGAGAAAGTACTGGCGTTTCGGACGCACACCAGCTAGTGAGATTTCCGTACAGAAGCGAAGAACGGGCGTACCACGAGTCTATGGGTGTACTTTACGCTTTTCCGCAGATACTGACCGGCGACTGCTTCCCCGTTTTTCAGACGCAACGTATCTTATGGTCGAGCTCAATCCGGTGAGCCGCGTGACCACCCTTGACGCGCATGCGCGTCCCCTCCTTTTCTTTCTCCTCTCCTACGTTCCACCTCTCTCTTCCCTCCCATCGCTGACGCAGACAGTGTCTTCTTGCGAGTTTCTTCATGTAAAAAAAAAAAAAGGAAGACTGCTCGCGATGCACAACCGTTCACTGGCCACTACGTAATATAGGCACTGGATCTTGACATCCAAGCTAGGAGCTGGAAGAAGATTTCTCTTGTGCGTTGCTGAGCAATAAAATTCGCAGCGTGCGCGTTAACTAAAAGCGGACTGCGGGTCTGTGGGTCCTATCGGAGTCTTCTGTCTCAATTTGCCAAATAGCAGCGATTGACATGTTCCAGTAGCAAACACCGGTCCATAAGCGCCATCACGGCGTGCTCTGCGCCTCCCCAGGTCCCTCTCCTGCACAAAGCCGCGATGAGTGCCGCCGTCAGTGTAATCGTCAGCGCCCGCTGGTTCGCATCTACGCATGGTTACTTTTAGTGGGATATAGTGTAACTTTTGTTTTTGCGTCTATGCCTATTCTAGAACCTGCGTCGAATGCTACCAATTGCTAGAAATGTATGCCATTGTGCAATCTTTTTCAAATGCTGCAGCTGATTTGGACCGCGTCGTCGAGCAACTGAAGTCTTTGGTGCGAGATTTTGTGACTGAGGAGGACAAGGCACAGGAGTACCTGAGCAAGATTGACAGTGGGAGCCAATGCCTCTCCGTCGCCAAGGACATGAACCCGGAAATCGTCAAGCAGGTTGGTACAGTGGGCCCCGTAGCAGCTTTTCCCACTTAGTAGTAAGGTGTTGCATGAGATCGAGAGAACTCTTTATTGAAATGCAGAGAATTAAGCCAGCATATAAAATTCGCTGACTTGCTACTCTCCGTGGGGAAGGGGATTGAGGAGAGAACCTACGAATAGGAAAAGAGAGAGAGAAAAAAAAGACAAAATGTAAATATAGATGATAGAGTAAAAAAATATAGGAAAAGGCCACCTCTTTCACCATTGAATGAGGACGCGCGATAATAGTTTTCTTGTGGTGTCAAGCTACAGTTACAGCTTGTCTAGCTGACCAATGCTGTCCAAGTATGCAAACAAAAGTATCATAGCACGCCTCTGTAAAGTCGGGCAGGCTAAAGGTCCCACTACACAGTCAAGGGAGAAAGTTCCCTCGGTTATAGAATGCATGCAACGTTCATAAAGCGCACGCTCATCAGCATACTACACTCAAACAATATATGTTCCACAGTTTCGATGGAGCCACAGTTGTTGCAATACGGACTCGCTGACTGACCGAAGCGGTACCGTAGGCTGTTAACATAGGCACTGTTTAGACGTAGACGATGGTATAGCGTTTCCAGATGGCGAGGAATTTTGAATGAAAGTCTTGTTCTCAGATAGGGGTCGACTGAGTGAAGGAAAGCATAATGATGTGTCGGAAGGTTCCAGCGTCTCTTATATTCTTCGATCGCAAGTCTTTTGGCCATCTGAGCTGCATCTAATTTAGTGAAATAAGTTCTTCTGTAATTGTGGTGTCGAAGACCTTTGCGTGCTGCTTCATCTGCTTTTTCGTTGGCGGAAATGCCCCAATGTGCCCGTATCCACTGAAATGTAATAGAGTTCCCTGCGGTAACAGCCACATGATGTAGGTATGCTATGTCGAATGAAACGGGGTGAGAATTCGTTTTCTTTAAAGGTTGAACAATATGTGTAGTGCTCCTTTGGAGTCGGTGAAAATGAGAGTTACAATAAAGTAGACTGCATGTGGACTTTTCCTGCTCGCATTCAAATCTATCTATCTATCTATCTATCTATCTATCTATCTATCTATCTATCTATCTATCTATCTATCTATCTATCTATCTATCTATCTATCTATCTATCTATCTATCTATCTATCTATCTATCTATCTATCTATCTATCTATCTATCTATCTATCTATCTATCTATCTATCTATCTATCTATCTATCTATCTATCTATCTATCTATCTATCTATCTATCTATCTATCTATCTATCTATCTATCTATCTATTTTTCTGTGATTTAATCTCATCCCTGACGCTGCTACGTGTTTTGCTGAAGATTGTGTGAGTGACCTGGCCATGACTTCACTTGTACCCAGATCGCCAAGGTAGCCATGCCCACAATCATGGAGTGCGGAAGCCAATTTATCAGGATAAGGGAACCTCAGGAAAGGGCCGATAAGGTAAGCTCAAGGCCAGCAGCAGGCATTTCTTTTTAACCCAACGGACGCGCTCTTCACTGTAGAAACGCGCTAAGGCCTGTGCACATGCCCGCGTTGCAGCCCGTCACCGTCTGACGCGGTGCCGTGCCTTCTCTCAATGGAGAGAAAGAGGGCACGTAAGGCCTGCGCCCTCTCCCTCAATTGGGAGGAGGCGCCGCGTCACAGCGCCACACGCTGCAACGCTTACATGTGGTCAGACCTTTACTTGCGGAAGGGCACGCTCCTCCCACCACAACCTAAACGCTGGTTCATAATCTCGTGGGCGCATGTGAAACGCAGAAGTTGCAATAGCGCCTTGTGGCATCGTCATCAGATCAGTTTACCAGCGATATAATAATAATAATAATTCAAAGAGGTCTTTAAACCCCGAAAACCCGGTTATGATGCACACCATAAGCGTGAGGCAGATCATTAATTTTGACCCCACTGAAGAACTTTAACCTACTTCTAAGCCAACGGTGCATGGAGGCTATTTTCATTTTATCCGTATCAACCACCGTGGCGGAGAACAGAACCCATGACGGATCGGGTTCGACGGCTCGCGCGTCTCCAGAAGCAGTTCGGTTGCTTAACTTTGGCGTGTGAACTGAATGAGCTATTAAATCCGTACATTGATTGATTTGTACGTGGGATTTAACGTCCCGAAATTACCATACGATTGTGGGAGACGCCGCATAAAGTGAAAGACAAGAACGCTGATTGAAAAAACAAACAAAAACTGATGCTGATTCGAAACCAAGAAAAGCCGCCTGGGAAGTTTTTTATTGAAATTGGAATAAAATAAAAGAGTTGTTGAATGTTATAATGCTAGTAACGTTAGATCGATAGTACAACTTGTTATTCAGATTGATTAAAACCATAAAAAGCTACAGCATGAAGATGACGCAAAGTTCGCTCGGAAATGGTTACTTTTGCAGACTACTATAAATTTCTTGCTTTTCTGCGTGGCATTTGTCTAATCCTAGTTTTTGAATGTTTCGATTAGGACTGAGGAAAGAGATCTACGCAAAATAAGAAAAGCCTTAAAACTAACCGTATGCATTACATTTTCAACGCACGCGTCGGACTTTCATTGATTTCGTCAATCGATGTACTTTTTGAACGTTTATTTCGAATAAAGTATGGAGTTACTTAGCTTGATGAAAGTTTGCACTCTTTTCTACTGCCACTGAAAACAGAATGGACTAACTTCGAGTACTTTAATATTTCAGATCAAGGACTGCTTAGTAGAAAAGGCGAACAACTTCAAGGTGAGCTCGCTTCAAGTTAGGAGCACGGTTTGTCACCAAGTGTTTGACGAATGTGATTAGTAATTGCAACTTGCAGTACGACCAGCCTTGTGCTGTTTTCCGGTGGAAAGCAGCAAGAAACGTCCATGTTTTCATTATTACGCTTTCTTATAAAAAAAAAGGTGGCGTTGACTGCGTCAGGGCTCTACAGCCACGAGGCAATCGCAAGGCTGGCTCTGTTCAAATATATATATATATATATATATATATATATATATATATATATATATATATATATATATATATATATATATATATATATATATATATATATATATATATATATATTGCCGTCTCGCTGCAATGTGCAGCAATTATCACGATCGCAATAAAGTGGACTTTAGTAAGGAATAAAGCCAGCCATTCATTTTTATAGCGCTTGACCAGGTATAACTCGGGAAAACGCTTGCGTTAGAAAATGCGGCCACAGTATTGCGACCAAAGCTACATATATATCTTCGCGCTGCCCATGACTTCATCGCATACTTTACCATGAGACGACGACATGTGCACAGGTGTGATCCTTCTGCTAATCGCTGCAAAGACAGGACACGCGCGACCGCGCCCTGCTGATTTAGGTGCACAGAGTGTGCTAGTTTTAACAACATAATTAAGATTTGAGACGTGACACTAATAAAAAAAACACACCAGCCGAGATAAAAACATATCAATGCTATAAGTAATAAAGAACAGAAAGTTGCCCTGAAATTCTTGCACGGGCACATTCTTACAAAAGTACGCTGGTCATCGAATATTTATCTCTGAATTTAACCGCGCATGGTAAACGGAGTGATCGGGAACGGAGTGATTTAGCAACACTCGCGCGCCTAGAGAAAGTCCATCTTGTGAGTTTTGAATACTCCTGCGTAAGAAGCTGCTTCTTGCTTGTGTTGGACAGTACGCGGGGCATGAGAAGTTGCAGTGTAATAAATACAGCCCTAACGGCATCTTATCGCATTGCAGCAATCCAGTGGAATGACGCCCGAGGAAATGAAGATGTTCGATGACGCTTCGGTGAGTTGTACGCCTGTAATTCGCCCCTGCATCGCTTTCGATAGTCACAACAGTAATCGTAATGAGCTTCCTTACGCCGATGGAGTGACTATATGTTTGTTATTGCTCGAAGAAACGCAAGTTTTTACTAAATGCGTCCCCCCCCCCCCCCTCTGGACAACGTTTCATGAGCTAATCAGGCGGCAATAGTGGCTACGTGGTACGTTTTCATGCTTATGACGCGCTTCAAGGTAAAACACGGACCAGAAAAAACTAAAAACAACACAGCGTGACGCGCGATGAGGTTCTATTAAGAAGGCTTGCTGAGGTTCCACAGAAATATAGCATTCCGATAAAGTTTGTACGACGTTTGTAGGAGTTATAGCTATGTTTGTAGGAGTTTGTAGCACGTTGTATATGAGGTAAAAGATAATAATAACTGTAGGGGTTTAACGTCCTTACACCACCATATTATTATGAGAGACGCCGTAGTGGAGGTCTCCGGAAATTTCGACCACCTAGGGTGCTTTAACGTGCGCCCAAATCTAAGCACACGGGCCTCAATGATTTTCGCCTCGTAAATTTGGTCACCGCGGCTGGAATTCGAACCCGCGACCTTCGGTCAGCAGCCGAGTGCCTCAGCCACTAGACCACCGTGACGAGTAGAGTTAAAAGACACTTCATAAAATAGACCCCCATTCGAAACGAGATGTGCGTTTTTGTATAAATATCAGGGGTAGGGCAATAATTTTTGTTTTCCGGCACAGGGGTGGGTGAGGTGGAAAGAATGGTTCGACCACTCTTTAAATGCTCGTGCAGTGAGTGTTCGGATGTGTGCGAGCTTATACACACACAAAAAGTTTCGAAATTTTTGGTGAAAACTACCCTTTCCCCTCCTCCCCCCATTCTATTTTCCTTATACGGCAGGGGTGGATACTGAGAACTAAAAAAAAAAGACTATTATTGACGCTTCTGTCTCACCGAAATATTTCCTTTATTATTTTTCAGGCATGCATCCAAGAGCAAGCCAAGGGAGTAGTTTAGCCTGTATTGTCATTAACGATAGTCGATAAACCGCTGCGTGCTGTACCGGGCGCCATGACGCCTCAACCAGCCTTCCTGATTGCAGAACAAAATAAAATGTTGAAGAAAATGAATGAATTGGCACGCTCATTTTCTGCTCCCGAGGATATGCCGACGCAGCTATATACAGTGCTTGCTTTGGCATGTTGATGAGATATACTGGAGGGAAACAGCGCAAAAGATCAGGCAATGAAGGATACATACAAGAGTGCCGACTTGCAACAGAAGTGTATTCATCAAACCACGATTTACATACCTGCGCAGTTGAAACGAAAAGAAGAAACGAAAGTGACAGTCAAAAGTAAATGAAAAATCAACACCATTAAAAAAATTCCGCCATATCCACGAAGTGAATGATGATGAGTGGGCGAAGCTCCGGAGGTAAACCTGGTAAACCATGAATCCGCTGTACATTTTGCCCACTCGATTTTATTACATCGCTCCCCCTAGCGTACGTCGCCGCACTAAATCGAACGATTGCCTTCAACCAATGACACGCGCCATATGTGACATCATTCCTATTTTATAAGATCTCGCGTCTTTCATCAACTACAAGTACCGCTTTCTAGTTTATAACATCTTGCATCTTTTCATCATCAGCTACAAGTACCACCATCTAGTAAACACTACAAGAACTAAACGAGAGGTGGCTACATACAGGGGACGGTACCGCCATCTAGTGAACACTGCAAGAACTAAACTAGAGGTGGCTACATACAGGCTACAGGGGACGCACAGCCCACGCCCTAAGGAGCTTCGCCCCTAAAAACCATGCTGACGCAGGACATGCATTAAAAACCATGCAGCTGGCACAAAGGCTTCGTTACTATAACACACCATACTTCGCTCAACGCCTTACCGAATTAGCCGCCCGAAAATGAGTGCTTCAGGTGAAAAGCATGGAAGGCCGTTTCTATCTTGCGCGATGTGCGTGTTCTGGGAAATCCCCCTCACACGTAACAAAGTTTATATCTGCCAGACCGGATGCTGTGTTAATGACATGGCAAGAGAGCACGATCTTTAGATTACAAACAAAATTGGCGTCCATTGACCTATGCACTGGAAATATTACATGCGTGGGCAGGACCTTACAAATGTTCGCATATTTGGAAGGAGCAAGAACACTGTGGCACGTTATCTTTTAAAGGCGCATTTTATCAATGCGAAACGAGATATCTGCATCAGTGACACATCTGTCACACTGAGTGAAGCAGAAGCGCAATCTTTCGATATCGCTATTTCATAAGCGTGGCACTGTTCGCCATTGTCCTGCGCAACTGTAAATGCGCACATGTCTGCATGTATATACCCCCCCCCCCCCACTTTCCTCGAGCATTTTTTAAAATAAATTCAGTAGCAAGTTGTCCCCCTCTCTTTTCGTCTACGTTGGTTGCGTCGTGAACCGTCTTTGTAATAATAAGTGTTGTACTTCGACGTCCCAGAACCACAACTGGATTGTGAGGGACACCGTGGATTGTAGTGTTACGGAAATTTCGACCAAATGGGCTTCGTTAGCGTTCACTTAGGGCGGCACTCCATCGAAAGTGCGGCCACCGCGGCAGGGCATTCGATCCCGCGACCTTTTATATGAATAGTCGAGCAGCGTAACCATCGAGACCACCGCGGCGAGTCTACAGCCACCTGTCGACGTTGAACGCCTAAAACTGCCACCGCCTTCACTGCGCCCAGACACCAACCTGCAAGGCGTGCTCTCAGAAGCTTCGTGGGGGCTTTCTGACATACGCAGGCTTCGTTTACGAGATGCGGAGTGTTCATCGCTTTACGCTGTGCGGACTTCACCGGACGTCTAGCGTACAGATCACTAGCTCGGTGCGCTATCTGCTCCTTGTAATCTGTGAGAACTGACAGCGACGAAGATGCAAGTCACCTGCAGGCATGGTCGCAGAGGAGCTGCATCGACTCGCGACAGTTCTGCGCGGGACCCGTCCCATAATCAACTCGGAGTTTTCGGAATGCTTCGCCCGGCTGCCATTTCCAAGGCATTCATGTAAGTGTCATCACAACGCATGCATAGGACGCTTACGCAGTTAACCGCGGAGCCGAACCGCGAGATTGAAGTAACTAGAAGAACAAGAATGGGGTGGAGCACATTCGGCAAGCATTCTTAAATCGTGAATGGTAGATTGTCACTATACCTCAAGAAGAAGGTATACAACAGCTGCACTTTACCGATCCTTAGCTACGGAGCAGAAACCGAGCAGATTGCAAGGGGGGTTCAACTCGAGTTCAGGACGGCGCAGCGAACAATGAAACGGAAAATGATAGGTGTAACCCTAGAAACAAAATAGAGCGGAGTAAGTCAGGGAGTATATCGGGGTTAAGAATATCATAGTTCAAATCGAGAAGAAGAAAGGGACATTGGCCGGGCACGTAGTGCGTAGGCAAAATAACTGTTGGTGAGTGAGAGTAACTGACTGGATTACCATAGAAGGCAAACGCACGTAGGGGAGACAGAAAGTTAGGTGGGCCGCGGAGACGAAAAAGTTCGCAGGCATATACGTGGCAGCTTCTAGAAAGCACAAGACTAGGTTGCTTGGCGGTCATAAGAGGGGGCTTTGTCCTGCAGTGGGCTGTACTAAGGCTAATGATGATGATGATTATGATTGACGAGAAGAAAGAATTCGTGTTACACTTCATGGCCTTACGAAAAATGTTTCTAGGTCCATTGTTTTTTGTACCCGACAGCTGTATTCTGTTCACCGTCTGGTTAAAAATATGGCAAGAAACATGTTGAACTATTCGCAAAATCCTTTGCCCTTCAAAGCTGGACTGGTTCGAAGATTATTCAAGATTGAGTACATGTACATAATACAGACACTTTTGCACATAAAAATGTCCCATAGCATAGACATTGTAGGAGACCTTCTTATAATGTTAAAAAAGGCAAACACTACTTAAGAACAAACTAACCAGAGTACAAAGTAAAAATCAATATGAAAAGCAAAGTAATGCATGTTAATAACATAAAACAATAGATATAAGAAACTGTAGCAGAATAAAAAGCAAACACTGATAAGGACAATGAAATTGAAGTATATATTGTTTGCTGAACATTCAATAAATGGTGTTATTGGTGAAACATGAAATTGTGACGCTGACGTTTGATTGACGATACAAAAAAAGCACACTTATTCTAATACGACAAAAAAGTTCAAAGTTTAATTAGAACAAAAGCTAGTTTCTATATAATGTTCGTTGAACATTCTATAAATGGCGTTATTGGTGAAACATGGAATTGTGACGCTGAAGTTTGATCGACAATACAAAAAATAAACATGTTATACGACAAAAAAGTTCAAAGTTTAATTAGCACAAAAGCTAGTTTTTAAGAACTATAGTTATTTCAGACCTTAGACCAAAGTAAGAAGCTGTTATTTGAGGTATAGCGGGTAACGTTGGAATAAGCGAGGTTTTGATTGAGAAGTTGTTTCGGAAGGCTATGGTGTTTACCTACTCGACAAGCAAATATGCACAGATTAAATTTGCTCAGACTGTCAATATTCAGCATGTTTAATTCACGGTATAGATCGGTAACATGAAAACATTGGCATTCTCTAGGTGATAATGCGAATTGTTCGATTTTGAGCATGTTGAAGGGGAAAAAAAGATGTCAATGATATGTTTGAACCTATGAATCGATGCGATAATCAGGATGACTGTGAATGAATGCATACGATAAGGTGACCAAAGTGGTGAAGTCAAAATAACATCTAGCTTTTAGTCATACGCTTATACCGTAAGGTGTTATTAGCAGCAGCTCTTCAGTATGTAAGTAAAATTTTAACAGGGAATCGAGCTTAATTCTGAGGAAAGAACAATGATCTGATTGGTGGGCGAGATGTGTGAGTTAATGAAAAGTGGTGCGACTTAAGTGTTATTTATTGACCTTAAATTAAAGACTGAGAACTCAGTTTTGGAGGGATTTGGCAAACCGTTATTTTTATCACCATGCACTAAGGTGAAGAAGTTCAGCATCAGGGGCTGTTATGGGATTGCTTACTGAATTACTTGGACATAAGAGCCGCATCGTCAGCACATAAGATACATTCAGTATATGTGGTTAGACACTGCGGAAGGTCGTTAATATAGAGTAGAAATAAAAGCAGTCTCGCAGCTGAGTGCATCCCAAAACTCTATATCGTGATTTCATTTACATTGAGCATAAATAAAAAAAACACATCAAGAATGCTTCAAAAGCAAGTTGTTCTCAAGGGGTTGAACTATTCTCTTGCATGTACATTAGCAATACTGATGGTTGAGCAGTCTACACAGTCATTGAAGAGCTCTAATACATTTGTATGTGATCAAATCAACAGCTAGTTCAGCCTAAATTTACGCGTAGAATCACAAGATACTTGTATTTCTCATTTTTGCGCTTTCTATTAAGCATGTGTCAACATTGTGATCACAGTTACTAAACCATCCAGTTAAGCCAGCTCGACATGCAAAACTGTTCTTTTCAAAGAAGGAGGGGTCCTGGTAAAAAGAAATGCAGGCTTTTTCAAGAAAGAGGGTCGCATATCACAAGTAATTGAAACCTGAGATGTCACAATACGTTTAGAGGCACAATCATCGCGACGTTGATTAAAAGGGTGATGAAAAATCCAATGCACCAAACGAATCGTCTTTAGCCGTATGCTTCTACCGCATAGCACAGTTAGTTCAGTTAGAAAAACACAAAGCGGCAAGGTTGCAACACATTACGCAGGTGCCGAAACCCATCGATAAAAGAATATCTACATACGGCGGGGAGACAAGTGGCGCAGCACTAAATGTTACTTCCCGCCGATTAAGCACGTGACTGTCACACGCAACAAGGTTTGCCATTATTTCCAGCAGAAACATGATTACCTGTTACAAATGTTTTAACAATAACGCACATCGCTGCACCCCACTCAGGTGAACACAAATCAAGTACAGCAATGTCTTTTAAATTAATTCCTTGATTCAAAAACTTAGGGCAGGTAATAACCACAGAGTCGAACCACGAGATCGAAGTAACTAGAAGAATAAGAATGTGGTGGAGACATTCGGCAAGCAATCTCAAGTTATGACAGGTAGATTGCCACTATCCCTCAAGAGGAAGGTATATAACAGCTGTATTTTGCCAGTACTTAGCAACGGGGCAGAAACCTGGAGACTTGCAAAGAGGGTTCAGCTTAAATTGAGGACGACGCAGTCAGCAATGGAAAGAAAAATGCTAGGTGTAACCTTAAGAGAGAAGAAGAGAGCAGAGTGGATTAGGGGACAAACGGGGATTAAGGATATCATAGTTGAAATAAAGAAGAATAAATGGACATGGGCCGGGCATGTAGCGCGTAGTCAGGATAACCGCTGGTCATTAAGGGTAACAAACTGGATTCCCAGAGAAGGGAAGTGGGTTAGGGGGAGACAGAAGGTTAGGAGGGCAGATGAGATTAAGAAGCTTGCGGGTATAAATTGGCAGCAGCAAGCTCAGGACCAGGTTAACTGGCGGAACATGGGAGAGCCCTTTGTCCTGCAGTGGACGTAGTCAGGCTGATGATGATGATGATTCGAAAAAAGTCATTTCACATATGTAGTCTTAGAGCTCTATGTTCCACAGCTGCGAAACAACAAAGCTTGCCGCGACTGAACCACAGCCAGACAATTGTGCACGGTACATACTCAATATTGTTTGAATATGTATATTGGTGACCAATAATATTAATCAACGTGTTCTATTGTCGTTATGGAATGTTGAAATAACGGGAGTCGATAAGGTTAGATGAACGTGTTGACACAGTACACGAAGTCGTTACCATAACCAATCTTCCTGGCGAAATATGCTTCGCGTTACAGGCCACATCCGTTTGCTCTCAACTATGTGAGCAAAAGAATGCCGCGTTTTTCAGATGGCACTCTCACTACTGAAATTCCACATTGGCGTACAGGTTTTTGTTGTCGATGAAACCGTTTAGGTCGATGGTCATCCACGATACTTTCTCTGTACAGCTGCCCATGTTGGGCGTTCCGGACGTCGGCTTCTTGACCGCACCGTAGTCTTCCATGCGCATTGGCAGCCTGACGTCTGCTTTTGGAAACCGGGGATGAGTGAGTACCACTGTTACCTTCTTCACGAAAGGCCACTCCAGGAGGCTGTCCCACGGGCCGCTGCAAATGCTCAGCACAAACCACAGATGCACTTCGTCTCTCTGGTCTTTGGCAAGCTTACATTCTAGCTTGAAACTGTAGCCAGCGAGAACGCAAACTTCCAAGGGGATAGCGACTTCATAGGTGGTACTCTTGGCTTTGTCGTGCATGACAGGCACGTCCGCGAAGGTGCGCAGTATGATGAATGCATCGGGTTTGGACGCAGCGCGGAACGGTCCGCTAGATATCGGCACTAGCCCCGCCGCTTGGATCGCGCAGACATCACGGGCCGTGTTGGCTCGCTGCAACGCATGCTCGAGGCTTGCAACGCGTTCCAGTAGGCAGTTGGCAACGTTTACAACGTTGTGCTTGTCGAGCTTCTCTTCCGCTTCTCCACGCAGTCGTAGTTTTTCCAGGTCCGCTCTTATCTCCCCGAGCCCGCTGACGATGCTCTTGACGCCTTCCTCGCTGACCACTCGTCCAGAGACGATGCTTCTGTCACAGTGTTGGTAGTGCTGCACGGCGACGCCTCGAACCAGAGTCTGGCTACATCTGCAGCACTTGACCTCGTCTTGGCTGCAGTGGGCCAAGTGACATTCCAGATCCGACAGTTTTCCGGCGAAGCTGCAATGTTCGCCACCTGCGATGCAACGAACGTGGAGCTGCTCCAAGTCGGACTGCCTGAAGCTCAGTGAAACGACTTGGGTATTCGCGAAAACGCGGCCGTCTAAGGGGCACTTCACCTCCTTGACGGTCAGGCCTTTGCAGATGAGACACAGGACGTGACCACAGGGCAGCAACGCAGATTGGGAAGGCACCAGGCCGCACGAGCTACAGACTCGAGTTGCTGGCAGCGGCTCGATGAAGGCGACGCGTCGGCGCTCCAAGAAGCCATCGAATCCCGTTAGCACGTACTCCGCGAACGGCATTTTTTCTTCGGGCTCGCTAAGCGCAAGCACGTTATCTCTGACAGCTTTCGAAGAACGCAGCGAACAGTGCTCTGCTGATGGCGGTCCGCTAGACGTCGAGACGCGTTGTAACACCACATACACGTACCAGTTCAGAGAACGAAAACTGTACCTTTGGGCTGTTGCAACGCCTCCTAGATTTCTCGTGCCTGCCGGAATATCGGCGGTCACTTGGGAAGAGGTGGTCGTCGGAACTATGGTGGTGGCGCCACTCAAGTAGGGCTGTCTTCAAAAAGATTTTAACCTTTTCGAAGCTTACCTGCAACAAATATAACGTAAAAATTTAAAAAAAACGTAAAGTATTATAAACAACCTTACGTAAGTGACGCAGTCATTCAACAAACAACTTTTTTAATACAAGGCATCCTCTGAAATTAGTAGCAAACGCCAAAATTGCCAATTTCAAAAGCCAAGTACGAAGACTTTTACTCCTACGTAGGCAGCGCTGTCTTAGATGACCGGCGTTTCGTGCTAATCCGGTAGGCACAAGAAATCTAGGAGGCCTTGGCTGTTGTATCAAAATAACACGCAAATACGTAGCGGCGGCGTACTAAACTGCAATACTGCGAGGCGAGACGGCGCTGGTCGTTCTTAGAGGTGTGCGCCGACTGGTCGGCGCGCCGCCGCCAATAGTTCTCGCCGCGCCGCCGCCGCCGACGCGAACTGATCGGCGCGCCGCCGCCGCCGCCGCCGACGTTTTTCATCGGCGCAATCGGCGCGCCATTTATGCGCCAGTACTGACTTTTCACAGATTTGTCTTCTTTTTCATCTTGATTTATAGTTTCGTTTCACATTTTATGTAGCCAGTAAAAACCAGGCTTCTTAGTTATCTTCATCCAGCTTCAGAGACCGAGAGTACCACTATGAACAGCGGAACGAGTTCGGCGGCCGCTGCATGAAATGACATATTGAACAAATTGACAAAAAATAAATGTAACAGTTACAGTAAAGCATAGACACTGCCATCTTAGGTTTAGAAGCAATTTATCTGTTTTTTTTGTGTCGTAATTAGCTATGATTATGGTGTTACGACGTTGAATGTAATGGCCCAGCGTTTTGATGCGTGCGAGTTCGCCATAGCACAATTCGAATATTCATACGGATGGAAAACGGCATCATTATCAGTCCAAGATGGCAGCCTATAATTGTGCCCGAAACAGGGCGTACATAAAGAAGAAATGAAGTGGTAGCAGTGCAGCACGAATGCAGCGCGTTAGATGTAGGGAGGAGGAGGAATAAATGAGGAAGGACATGGAGGTTAGGTGTTAGATGAAGAACTACACAAAACCTCGAAGGATGAAATAAAAATAGAGAAGTTTAATGAAGATTAAAAGCATCGAGGCATATTACATGCTCGAACCTACTCAGGGTATATCAGCACCTGTCCGCGGTGTTAAAGTTGATAATTTTCGAGGATGACCACTTATATTCAGCGTCTGAACATGCTGCATAAAATATTCACCATCTGTTTTATTTTTTAACTTGTCTGTTTGTACCGGCCTTTTAAGACATTGGATACCCGGGATGAAGATGCCAAGGCAGTAAGATAACAAGAGAGAGAAAGGAAGGCTGGGGGATTAACCATATCTTGGCATCCGGTTTGCTGCCTAGCACTGAGGGTTGAGAAATAGGGGCAAAAAAGGGCGTGTAGAGAGACAGAAAAGAAAACGCATGAGCACTCAGGAGTAAGATGGCAACCTTAACAGAGTATTTATTACATTCTGTACAGACAGGGCGAGAGGTCTCTTGCGAATGAGCTGGGTGGCTCACTATAAAGTGTACGTTTTGACTTAATCAGGGAATGGGATCCAGAATGCGCTGTTGAATCACGAGACACACACACCATTTCTGACGGTGCCGCTCACACTCGCGCAAGTCAAGGTCCTTGATTGGGGCGTGGCCACCACACTGCACCTGTGACACCAAGAAACCATTGTGGTCGTCTCGTCGAACGTCTTATGGTGTCGGAAAGCCACCTCACTTCCCGGCTAAGATGGACAGTACACGGCGGACAGCAGGCTGGCAGCCCTTCGGTGACTTGTTTGATGAACAAAGAACGCGGCCCTCCCCCGTCGGCCCAGGCACCGCGCGTAACAACGGCTATCCAGTGGTGAGAAGAGGCGTAATGAGCTTGTGTGAGACCACCAGTTTTAAAAAGAACGAAACAAAATTTTAAAAAACTTGCCAGTAGACAATTTACAAAAGACGGCTGGATTCATCAAAAATGCAGAGACCGACATTTGAGCGACATGTCATATATGACATAGTTCAGCAAACTGGTTTTCATCCCGTAACTTGAACGGACCTACCGGTACTGGGAGAGGTTAAGAATGATTGTCGCTGACAGATGTACTTCTGTTGCGAAGGTAATGCTGAGAGTCAACCAAATAAAACTTAGCATTATATTCAAGTCTTGATAAAAAAATAAGTCAAGTTAGAAAGCTCCTCAGGTGGCCAAATAATAAATTACTTCACCATACTTTATGAAGAAGTAGTTTGCAAATAAATAATGCCATTCAATGACATTCAATGACGTGACCGCAATCAACGGTGTGTCGTCGCTATAAAACGGGAAAGTTATATGTGGACACGATCGGGCGAATGCGGCGGAGAACGAATATGTCACGTAATAAAAGCGATGTGATGTTGCACATTTTCATCTTTACAACTCCGTGCCCTTTTGCTTGCTCGTGATGTGTTCGAAGGAGCTAGCCAAGTCTCAGGTAGAAGTCAAGCAGAGTAGCCGGGGCTGATAAGAGCAACGTTCATGTTCACTATTTACACACTAAAGGTAGCATCATGGAAGCTTGATGAGAGCTTCTGAGAGCTGGTTCAGAGCGTCTCGGTGCTCGCGTTTTAAGCCGTGGTCTTCCTAAAATTCTCTGCAGGAGAAAACAATAGACAGTTTGCAATAATCTGCAAGGCAGCTTTTTTGTAAGGTTAGTTTTCCAATCATAAACTCTCGTTCACAGACTGCTTTTCTCGCTCATTTTGTTTTTGCCATTCACCTTTTTGAGATCTTGTGCTCGCGTGCCTTTGCTGGAATTTGGAGAGGTGACATTTTGTTGTACTCGCGTGCTCGCGTGCATTCGCTGGAATTCGAAAAGGTAAAGGCACAATGAGGGAGAAAAGCAGTCTGTGAACGAGAGTTTTTGGTTAAAAAATAAACCTTATAGGAAAGCCGCCTTGCATATCACTGTAAACGGACAGACTGCATGTCCATTCAGTCCAGGGCAGTCCAAAGAAATTGCCGTCTTCATCTCCGTCCCCCAAATGGTGGGGGTAGTGGTTAGAAGAAGGCGCCTAATTTCTGCAGCCCAGCAGGGAGCACGGCGCAGCGAATAAAGATAAAAAAAAAACGAGAAGGAAAAAGAGAGAGAAAGTCAAACACTGCCTTCTTTTCTACCCAGGAAATAGAAAGGATGCACGTTCAGTTCGTCACACGGTGAGAGAGAAACACAACGTAGGTCATAATACAATAATAGGCACAACACAGCACAATGCGATAACGTTGCATCGCACGTGCAGAATAGGGCCTGCAGCGCTAGGCAGGCTAGGGCGTGGGGGAGTGAAAGACTTGAAAGCACCACAGAGTGTGGGAAACATACCTGACGACGAATCCCAACCTCTCGGCTAATTATTCAGCGTGTCTCGTGGCACGTCGAACAAATCAAGCTGCCTCGATTTCCGACAGCTCTTCTTAGGCCGTCAGTCAGTCAGGCGTGTCCAAAGAGTTTTTGACGAGGGGAGCCAACAGCCCTAAAGAATTCGAAGTATGACTTTCGTGTTGTCGCCTCTTTTGGCGCACCTCGAGAGCGTTGACCCGGAACAAATCAGGGTAGGTGAGGTGACTTTCCGCGAACCTTACCTGCTTTCCAAACCAGTTACTGCATGCAAGCTTCCCCTGAATGGATGAATCTGTGGTTGAAGAAAAAGAAAAAGACACTATCTTTCCTTGCGAGACCACGGCTCAGTCCCTTGAAGGGAAAGGGGAGAGTGGAGAAAATAGTTTAGAAGTAGGTAGGAGGAGAAGGTTTGGAAGAACGTGACGGTCATGGCTGCTAGAGCAGAAAGAGAATAGGGGCCGTCGGCAGGGCACTCCGAGTCGTACAGCTTGGAAATGTGGAGTTACAACCATGTACGCAGATACCTATGGTCATTCCCACGAGAGAAAAAAAATCTGGATCACCTTTCTTGGGCTAGAATACAGAAAACTAGCTAAACGAGAAAACTAAAATAAGTAAAGAAATAACCGATAATCTAACCACCACTTGTCACCACAGCTGCGGAAGGAAAGAAGCAAAAACGTAATCCGCGACCTCGGCACCAGCGGCTACACAGAGGCATTTCTTCGTAGAACACTGTGTATAAGAAAAGACACGGGAAACACGACACCAATGGCGCCGCAATGACGCCACGTGTCGACCAAACTTGAGCTCACGGAACAGGGAACGAAGCACAATGGCAGAACACTGCGAGACCACTCGCAACATATTTGCGTCATGCATACCAGTCCCGACGGCATGGTGTACAGCTCGATGGGTTGTATTGTAGTCTTTCTGAATTCCTTGAAGTGCACAAAGAGCGCGAAAGGTTGGGTACAAGGAACTTCAACATAGAAAACGACTTTGCCATCAAGCCTTTTGCAGTGTGTACTGGACGAACGCAGCGACGGGTGACGAACGACAGGAATTCAGTTCTTATGCGCTTCAGAAATGACTATGAATGGAAAAGTTTTTGAATGGGAATAAAAAAAAATCATCAAAAACATGGGTGTTGCTATGTCGGTGCAACAGAACTGCAAGCCTGTTGGAAAAAGATGGCAGCAATATCTCATAAAGAGACTGGAGAATTAAAAGCCTCTCTGATTGCCGAGAAGTAACAGAATTCTTCAATCACGTTACAGCTTGAATACATTGATTTCCACGAGTGATGAAGGATCACGTATGGCATGAACGGTGCGTTTCTGCCTCCTTCCTTCTTGAAATATGGCCGCGACAATTTTCATGGTAACCTAAATTACGCAGCCACTGTTTAATTGGTAGCAAATGACATGACAAAACCTATGATCTGTGTCATCGCTACATTTTAACAAAACTTGAAATCGTGCCAGATGGCGCATTGCTATCGGGAAATTTCGAGCGCTAACTAATGCCTTCACGCGACGTTCACAAGCACCCGTCCTGTCTCTCTCATTCTTGTTAGCGCCTTGTTTGGCGCTCACAACTTTCCAGATCGCCACATTTATTCAAAAAGAAATTGAAGTGGCATCTCAGGGCGCAAGCAGTTCAACGAAATAGAGAGAGAGAACGGGCGCTCGATTGCTCGCGAATCGTGCTGTTTTCTCGTCTTTGAAGCCACATTAATAATGAATCCGGAGCTTAGCTCTTATTCTCCGTTGATTAGGTACATAATCATAGATCAAGCTCAGTGTGGATTCCGATGTCATGTAATAAAGGTGACCTGGAGTGGCACATGTGTCACAACATGCTGCAAAACCCAATTCCATGCCTTCGTACCGTCATGCTCGTTTAATACGAACGTTTGTACATTGGACTACAGAAACAACATGAAAAGACCGAGAAATACTTAATTCTTCCGTTCGTTAGTAATGTACTTCGTTATGCGTTTTTATGTTCTCTGGGAGCATATCACGAGAGTTGTGTAGCATGAATGAACATAAATTGCTGTTTCTATTTCACCACAGTCGTTGAACGGTGTACTCTATAAACGCATCATCTACCATAAACTTCGTGCCAGCACAATGCATAACATGCTCAATTACTCGCCAAAAAAAAAAAAAAACGCGGATTTCACTGAAAGAAACTCGTAAACCTCGTTAGATATTCAAACGTCAAATTTAGAAATAGCACCACCATGAACGAGATTAACTCCATGGCCAAATTTCACTGCAAAAAGCGCTTGAATAACTGCACCTTGCAGGTATGCAATATACATTGCATGAGGTTTTAGAAGTGTGGTGACATTATTAGTTAAGGTTACATTGTTTTAGCGTTGAATTAGCTTTTTAGTCACGTTTACTGTGCTTTTAAAGTTAATATTTCACCTCATCGGTAATTTAGTGACGTCATTTCATTTCCACATATTTAAATGAGAGTGATATCCAAGCATTTTTTTTAAAGATATGTGACTGGTGTTTATCAAAGGACCAACCCTAGAACGAGTGCCGGGGAGGGGAGGGGGGAGATATGAACAGTTTATAATTTGAAAAATAAAATTTTCGGCTTTACAAGCCAGAACGTCAATACGACACCAAGGCACGCCATAGTGGGAGGTTTTAAATATTCGAAACCATAGGTCGGCAAAATAAATAGAGCCTATACATAGACTCTCTCAGTAAATAGGCTTTTATCTTAGGACTCAATATAGGGCCCAGCCTATAGCTGAAATTTGAGTGACATATAGGTCACCAAAAATATTTTTCTCTCGAAAGAATTTTCGCGATAGACTGATTTCAATGGAGTAAATCAGCCCGACTTTTTTTTTTTTTTTTTTCGAATACACCTAGATAGTCGACAACACGTTTAGGACGTTTGGCGGGGAACGACCGATCAAACTTTACGTCGATACCTATCACTTTTCGTCTCCACTGTCTCTTTCTAAGTTCATGTTCTTCCTTTCTTGAAATTCAACTTCACAGTATTTTAACAAATCCGCATCATATTGGTTCTATAGAAGAAAATAGCTTGTGGTATACGCATCTTAAACAAAACTTGGCCGTGCACTTACGCCCCATCTCACTGTTTTGTATCAATCATTTCACCGTTCTCATTTCACTTACGGTATTGCCGCGTGGTTGCGACGTCAAAGAAGATGGTACGTAGGTTGCTCAAGACGACACTTTTTATTTAGTGAACATGTGCATAGGAAAGTGCAAAGTGCTCGAAATTCGTGCTTTACACAGATAGCGGTAATCAGAGCATTGGTCGTTGGTAATATGATCTGCGCGAAGGTACGTCGCCATTTATACACGTAGCATCCATATCGTAGGTGTCTCAAGCTTATCAGAAAATTCTAAAATAATCTAGAGTGTTCGCAGACAGCCAAGCGTCCTTTGCGCAAGGCAACTGAATAATATGTGGTGTTTAACGTTTCAAAACCACCACATGATTATGAGAGATGCCGTAGTGGAGGACTCCAGAAATTTTGACAACCTGGGTTTCTTTAACATGCACCCAAATCGCAGCACATAGGCCTACAGCATTTTCGCCTCTATCGAAAATAAAGCAGCCGCAGGTGGGACTTGATCCCGCGACCTGCGGGTCAGCAGCCGAGTACCTTAGCTACTGAACCACTACGGCTGTTCCTTTGCGCAAGACTGTGACATAAAAATACAAGCGAGCGTGGCAGTACAATAATGTTGCGATAAAATTCCAGCAGATGCAACATGTTTCACTGCGGATGCCATTTTCATACAGAACCGTCATCGGGTGGCCACGCGTTGCACGGTGGATCGACGTCTTTGGGTATTTTGAGAAGGCTAAGTTTCTACCTAAAACATACCGCGTGACGACCGCACTGACGTTGACTGTAAACTTTAGCGAAACGAAGTGCACGCTTTGGTGGGATGATATGCATGTCATTAAGAAACTGTTGTGTATTCCTCAAAGGTCTAGATCCTCAATGGTGGAGCAACCCTTCTGGATGAAAGGAATATATCCATGTAATGTTTACAGCCAGCCTGTAGACCGCAACAACTAACGATGTGGGCCGACATCACTCCTGTAAGTCTATTTAGTGATGTATCCGTTACAGTAAAAAGTAACTAAATACCTCACTAGTTACTCAAATAAGAAAAAGGGGAACGTTTCACGGCTCCACGTTATATAGATACATAAAAAAGGTAACGCATTACCGTTACCGTAACCGAAAAAAACAGAACGAATGTTACCTCTGCCGTAGCTCCGGAGTCATCAGTTTTAATCAATGTGTCTTTGCTGCAGAAACCCACAATGATAATTTTAAATCTCAAATGTATGTTTCACACATACTAACCCAAGCAAGGATTATACTCAAAATGTTCAATTAACGAGAATTATTTGTACAGTACTGAACATTAGCAATGTCATATAGAAGCTTAATGATGCCTGCACATGTGATGGCTTCTGACTCTGCAGTGACACAGGATGAAACCATTTTTTTTTCATTGGAGCATTATACACAAAGTGAGGTCCAATAATCCACGGTATTCATGAAGAAACTATCACTGAACTCTCAAGAAATTTACAAATATCGGCCTTTTCTTGATCCTTCAGCACCTCCACTAAAGCAAGTCGAAAATCGCCACTGTTGGATCTAGCCACCGGAATGGCCCGCCGCGCGCCAGTAGGCAATCACGGAGGCCTACGGAGGCCTACATTGGTGCCTTTTAATTAGAGGGGGGGGGGGATCGGGAGATGTCGTGGGGAAAAGGGGGGGGACACTTACAAGTTTGTGACTCCAGATGTGCCTTGCAGAGACCTAAGTCTAGAAAAATCACGTCTTGTAACACACATCTTGCAATAGCAGCATTTTTTAATATGTTGCAGGTTTTATTTTTGTTTATATAAGAATTCAAATCATGCCTAGAAATCAAATATACAAAAAAACAAATGTTCCCAGCACTCGTAAATGCATTGTTCTATTGTGTCTTTTCCGGAACAAGTCGAGAGTGGCAGTTGCCATTTCGATTTCTCACACATCTGATGGGTATTTAGCACGGGAACACGCTACAAAAAAGCATTGAAAAGTTGAATGTTTTATACGTACTTATCAAGCATTCTTATTTGTGACGTTTTTAAGAGAAATTTTAATGGGGCCCACTTGCAAGGGGTGTTCCCCTCCCCTGACCAAACACCAAGGGGTCGGGGAGTCAACGTTCTCTGCAGGCGTGGTCAACGGACGCCCAGCTCGTGACCAGTATGGGCTGTCTATCTGAGCAAATATTGCATTTGCTCTCATCTGCACATATGACCATCAACAGGTTTTTGTCTTGGGAGGATGCAAACCCATCTTTCAACTTGCATCACGACTGAGGGGGTAGGTCGTGTTGGTGTCGCTAAAGTGGGTAGCAAGTGCTGGTGGAGCTTGAAGGGTTCAAGTGTCCTTTTTGCACCACCCGCCTCGCCCACGCCCATGTCTACACTTCATTCATTGAACACCGTGCTGAGAACTAGTTCAATAAATGCGCAGATTTGTTTTCTTCCGCATCCTATACCACTGCATGAAAGACTCTCACATTGTGAAAAGAAGGTATTTTGATTCGTTTGAAGGAAAGTTACATTCAAAGCATGACAGATACTCAGAAAAGCGGTTTCATGCAATCGCAACAAGAAAACTCGAAGCAGAGATGGTTCTTTTTTGTGCAGCGTACAGTGTAAAAGTAAGATCGGATTAGGAAAAAGCGAAATGAGTGACGTGCGTCACTGCTTGCTCATTGTTCAATGAAAAAAGGTTTCATGAAGTATGACGTTGCCAATAACAACAACAACTTAAAACAACATCTTAAATTAAAAAAAAGCAAAGTGCTGCACATTTACCGTAGAACATGGATATAGATTGAAATACGCGTTATTTTTTCATGTAAGCGAATTAAAAACTATTTTACAAAACGCTTTACATTGATCGGGATGTCGACACATCTGTGTAGTGTCATTTATGCTATTTGGATTAATATTCCTGAATTTCAACTAATTCAGTAACCTGTGGCGGAAGAGCTTTTTGAATTTTCAGTTTCGGTTTCTGCGCCGCCGACGCCGCCGCCGCCGACGAAAATTGGCCGCACGCCGCCGCCGATGAAAAAACCGGCGTGCGCCGACAACGCCGCCGCCGCCGACTCTGGACGACCCCCACGCCGCCGCCGGTCGAAATCGCCTCGGCGCACACCTCTAGTCGTTCTACCATCGTCAATTACAGTGTACTAGAATAGAGGCAGTGTGCTCACAGGCGGCGGTGGGTGACCCACTTCGTGTCGACGCCGAGAGGCGGCGCGGTTCGCAGCGTCACCTGAAACTCCTTTGCGGGCCGAAGTAGAGAGCCACAGCGCATTTGTTGAAATGCCAGAAATTATGCAACGTTCGCGACATGCAATGCACGACACTTCTTTTGGGGCATCTTATCAGTGTGCAGGGCGTGAAGCAACTGACGTATTATTTTCCGGCCGTTTAAATGTTCAAAGTGGTTTCGCTAATGCAGCAGTCATGTCGACTGCGGTTCCGAGGTGCGAAAAACACTACGCACTTTTTTTTTTCGCAATGTCAGAATTAAAATTTTGGAGTTTAATGAACCGAAGCCACACTTCCGCTATGAGGTGCGCCATAGCGGAGGGCTGCAGGTTAATTTAGATCCCTTTAGAATTTTTAACGTCAGCCGAAATGCCGACAAACGGCTTGTTTCATTTTTCTCCTCCGTCAGGAGAACAGCCACCGCGGCTAGGATCGAACACACGTCCTTGGGTTCAACAGTACAACGCCTTAGACAGCCTCCACGCCGGGTTTTTCTTGATTACGTGCCTGCTGCAGGAATGCGCGCCCTAAACCCAAACTTTAACCACCATGACAACCACGCACGACGTTTAACATTCTAGCATCGCTGCTTCGAGACTTTAGGTGATGATTGGTGTGTGGCGTGATTCTTGCTGTAAACAAGACGTAGCATCATTATTATCAACAGCCTGTTAGGTCCTGCAGGACGGAGACCTCTTTCATTGATTTACACCCGCTCCTGTCCTTCACTGCCAGAGTCCATTCCATTCATTGCCTCTGAATTTTCATATTTCGTGTATCCATCAAGTTAATGACGTAGCAAATTAAAAAGAAATGATAAAAATTCATGTAAATTGATGAAATAATGTTTATTTACAAATAAGTGATGAAAGAATTTGCACAAGAAATATTAGGGTAAAAAAAGGCTGAATAATGGCAAATCGAGACATTTACACATTGATATGCACCATTACTTGGAAGGAGTCTTTAAACAATAACAAAACGACAAGCAATGCTCGGGCTCCGCTGGAACATCATCCTATGTGAAGTCGCAGTCCTCCCCTGAATCACCAATAACAGCCCGTGGAAATTCAGTATAGTCAGTCTCGAGAGCACTTCGGCTCTTTTTCTTTGCGGCTGCATGGTCATTTTCGCACATCTTCCTTTTAGCTCTCGGTTTTGGCATCTTCTTCGTGAGGTACTGCGGCAAATTTGGAAGAATCGTGGGGACGGCGTTTTCCGACAGCATCGGTTTATCACGAGGAATGCGTACCTCTTTGCCATCTATATGGTGCACGAACTCCTTGATAACGAACCTCGGTTAGAAATGCAGTTCGCAGACCGCAGAAAACTCATCCAGTTTCTTATCTGCACGGTGGAGATTTGTTTCCCACTCCTTCCGCCGTTCTTCATCACGCGGGACGCTGAACAAAGACGCCTGTGGTGCATCCTGCACACGACTGTACCCGGTTCGACAACCGGGCGCAAAACAGTAATTTCGACGGCGGTTAGGCATCTTCACGAACACATACTACACAATGATCCAAGCATAAAGCACAGAACACGCACACGGGGTACCCACGTTGATCCAATCGAACCGATCGAACTGAACTCAGCGAACCAGCCCCGTCCACCAACACGGCCAACACGAACCAAGAGAAGTTTTTCAGGTGCGTCAAGCGTCAGCGCCCCTGGTGGGCATCGTGAAAGTCGACACAGAGTGCGCTACGGCGAAGCGCCGCAAGGATGGGGCAGTGAGCACACTGCCTCTATTCTAGTACACTGTAATCGTCAATAAACCGACGCATTTTTTTTTTGGCGTCAGGTGCGGGGGGGGGGGGGGGGGGGGCGTGGTTGGTTCGCGCTGGACGCTTCCTCTGTTTTTTTTTTCGTTGCTAAATCGCGCTTCGCGTCTGTAATTATCACCAGGTGAGCTAGGTGGCCTCCACTGGCAAAAACAACGTCAATCAAGTTAGGTTTGCATCGTTTATTGCGAGTGTCCAAGCGGGTACAATCAGTGTGTACGGTCGGGTCCGAACAAAACCATTCACTCATAAATATCGAAAGCTTTCAACCCATGTGTAAAGACTCTTGAAAGCTAACAAGCATGTGCATCTAACTGAACATCGAGATCGCTGAATGATCGTAGCTCTCATTGTGTTGCGGCGCTCGAGTTTAATAGCATGGCTTCAGGACAAGAGTTTGATTCTGCCGTCAGATGCGGTGCTTGCCCTGTAGTGTTGATCTTGAAGTGAAGTGAATGCATGATGTGGAATCGAAAACGAAACTTGCACATGGCAGATAGCTCGCACAGTGAGACCATTGTAGTTTTGTGAAATTTGTTTAATAAACAATTGCGGATGCGTGCAGTTCTGAATCTTTGTCGCTCTGCAATGCTACATTGAATACTTTACAATATGTGCAATGTCGCGTCGTGTCGACAGGGTAGGCACTAGTTTAATTCTCAGGCGTGAGCCCATATCAAAGTTAATATGTATTTAGGTGATGGGCCTAAAAATATTTCAGGCTCGCTACATTTATTGTTAGAGTTAAGTTACACAGTTACTACAGCTAGATTTCTCGTCGCAGGTAATGACCGGTCTGCTGCGTATGTAGCGAACATGCATGCTAAAGGAACAGAGTTATGAGTTGTGTGCTTACCGATCGAGAATGCCCAATTCTAAGAAAATAAGCTTTAGGCATGCATTGTAAATTTTTGTTGGTGCTCTTACAGTACACTATCTGCACAGCTCTGAGCACTAACTCTTTTACACAGACACATCGATAGAACTTGAGCACTTTCTTGCAAGCAATCGCTCCTGAAATCAAATGGTAGTACATGATGCGAATCTGTCCGAATACTGGATCAATAAAGGTCACACTTATTACACACGTGTAATTGTGTTTGCTTTTTCAGTATACTTGTGCTTGAAAGCTGAAGTTTTTTTCTCCCTGCTACTTTTAGAGGTTAGGACTTGAAATACGTACTATCTTGCAGTGTGGCTGTGAATAAGTCAAGATCCATGCATGTTTCAACTACCTGTGCGATTTCCTAGAATTTTTTTCATAACCACAGTGCACGGAATTTCACTTCGTAGTGGTAGACACTATAGTTATGACAACTTATTTTGAACAAAAGCAGATGTGCTCAAAGAAATCTGGGACGTTCTCTGCTATATGAAAAAAAAAAACGGTACCACATGCAATGAACACAATCTTGCTGCTGTTCACGACAATAACATCTTCTAAATTGTGCCATTCATTTAAAAAATGCAGACGAGGTACAGCACCAAAACTACTTTATAATTTTCCTGTACCTTCTGCTCTGACGGCAGTGGTTTGGTGCACTCGCACGCACTGCTTAACAAACAACATAGCATTCGACGTAGGTACTGTACCCACCTCTACGATTGCGGCGTGTGTTGCCACGGTGTTTGCATCTCAATAAATTAAGCGAATAAAAATAAGGATTCCACCTAGTCGGCACCTTGTCATTCACTTGTGATGCCGCACTGCTTAACTCGTGCTGCATCACAAGTGAATTCGGCAAGCATCACAAGAATTCGGAGCACATTCGGCAAGCATTCTGAAATCATGAATGGTAGATTGTCACTATCCCTCAAGAGAAGGTATACTACAGCTGCACCCTACCTATACTTAGCTACGAAGCAGAAACCGGGCGGATTACAAGGAGGGTTCAACTTGAGTTCAGGACGACGCAGCGAACAATGGAACGAAAGTGATAGGTGTAACCCTAAGGGACAAATTAGAGTGGAGTAAGTCAGAAAATATATCGGGGTTAAGAATATTGTAGTTTGAATCAAGAAGAAGGAAGGGACATTGGCCGGGCACGTAGTGTGTAGGCAGGATAACCGTTGGTGATTAAGGGTAATTGACTGGATTATTATAGAAGGCAAACGCACGTAGGGTAGACAGAAAGTTAGGTGGGCCGCGGAGAGTAAAAAGTTCGCAGGCATAACGTGGCAGCTTCTAGAAAGCACAAGACCAGGTTGCTTGGCGGTCATAAGAGGGGTCTTTGCCCTGCAGTGAGCTTACTAAGGCTAATGATGATGATGATTATGGTTGACGAGAAGAAAGAATTCGTGTTACACTTCATGGCTTAACGAAAATGTTTCTAGGTCCATTGTTTTTTCGTACCCGACAGCTGTATTGTGTTCACCGTCTGGTGAAAAATATGGCAAGAAACATGTTGAACTATTCGTAAAATCTTTTGCCCATCAAAGCTGGAGTGGTTCGAAGTTTATTCAATATTGAGTACATGTACAAAATACAGACACTTTTGCACAGAAAAAGGGCCCATAGCGTAGAAATTGTAGGGGACTTTCTTATAATGTTAAAAAAGGCGAACACTACTTAATAGCAAACTAACCAGAGTACAAAGTAAAAACAAATAAGAAAATCAAATTAATGCATATTGAAAACATAAAACAACCGAGATAAGAAACTGTAGCAGAATACACAGCAAACACTAATAAGGACAATGAAATCGAAGTATATAGTGTTTGTTGAACATTCAATAAATGGTGTTATTGGTGAAACATGAAATTGTGATGCTGAAGCTTGATCCAAGATACAAAAAAAGCACACTTATTGTTATACGACAAAAAAGTTCAAAGTTTAATTAGAACGAAAGCTAGTTTCTGAGAATAATAGTTATTTCAGACCTCGGACCTAAGTAAAAAGCTGTTATTTGAGCTATAGCGGGTGACGTTGGAATCAGCGAAGTTCTGGTTGAGAAGTTGTTTTGGAAGGCTATGGTGTTTACCTACTCGACAAGCAAATGTGCACAGATTAAATTTGCTCAGACTGTCAATATTTAGCCTGTTTAGTTCACGGTATAGATCGGTAACATGAAAACATTGGCTTCTCCCGGTGAGAATGCGAATTGTTCGATTTTGAATATGTTGAAGGGAAGAATGATTTGAATGAAAAGTTTGAACCCATGAATCGATACAATAATCAAGATGACTGTGAATGAATGCATACGATAAGGGCATCAAAGTGGTGAAGTCAAAATAACATCTATCTTTTAGTAGTTCGCTTATATTGTAAGATGTTTTTAGCAGCAGCTCGTCAGTATGCAAGTAAAATTTTAACAGGGAGTCGAGCTTAATTCCAAGGAAAGAACAATGATCTGATTGGTGGACGAGATGTGTGAGTTAATGAAAAGTGGTATGACTTAGGTGTTATTTACTGACCTTAAATTAAAGATTGAGAACTTAGCTTTGGAAGAATTTGGCAAATGGTTATTTTAAGCACCATGCACTAACGTTAAAAAGTTCAGCATTAAGGGCTGTTATGGGATTGCTTATTGAATTACTCGGACATAAGAGCCGCATCGTGAGAACTTAAGATACATTCATTACATGGGGTTAGACACTGCGGAAGCTCGATATTATAGAGTAGAAATAAAATCAGTCTTGCAGTTGAGTGTATAACAAAACTCTGTATCGCGATTCCATTTACAATGTGCGTAAATTAAAAAAAAATCAACAATGCTTCAAAAGCAAGCTGTTCACGCCGGGCTAGACTATTCTCACGCCTGTACACCAGCAATACTGATGTCTGAGCAGTCTACACAGTCGTTGAAGAGCTCAATCACATTTGTATGTGATCAAATGGATAGTTCAGCCAAAATTTATGCGTAGAATAGCAAGATACTTGCATTTCTTATTTTTTTGTGCTATCTATTAGGCAGGTGTCAACAACATTGTGATCACACTTACGAAACCCTCCAGTTAAGCCAGCTCGACATGCGAAACTGTTCTTATTAAAAAAGGAGGGGTCGTGGAAAAAAGAAATGCAGGATTTTTCAAAAAAGAGGGTTGCATATCACAATTAATTGAAACCTGAGATGTCAAAATACGTTTAGAAGAACATTCATCGCGACGTTGATTAATAGGGTGATGAAACATCCAATGCACCAACCGAATCATCTTCAGCCGCACGCTTGCTAGTGGCTAAGGCACTCGGCTGCTGACCCACAGGTCGCGGGATCGAATCCCGGCTGCAGCGGCTGCATTTCTGATGGAGGCGGAAATGTTGTACGCCCGTGTGCTCTGATTCGGGTGCACGTTAAAGAACCCCACATGGTCGAAATTTCTGGAGCCCTCCACTACGGCGTCTCTCAAAATAATATGGTGGTTTTGGGACAGTAAACCGCCATATCATTAGCCGTATGCTTCTACCGCAGAGCACAGTTAGTTCAGTTAGAAAAACACAAGGTGGGAACGTTGCAACACATTACGTAGGTGCCGAAACCTATCGATAAGAGTCTACACATACGGCGGAGACACAAGTGGCGTAGCGCTAAACGTTAAACGTAACATTAAACGTAGCACCGATCGCGCATGTCACTGTCACACGCAACAACGTTTGCCATTGTTTATTTTCAACAGAAACATAGTTACCTGTTGCAAACGTTTCAACGATAACGCATATTGCTGCACCCCACTCAAATGAACATAAATCAAGTATAGCAACGTCTTTTTAATTAATTCCTTCATTCGAGAAAAGTTATCTCACATATGTATTCTTAGAGCTATACGTTCCACAGCTCCGAAGCAACAAAGCTCGCCGTGACTGAACCACAGCCAGACAACAATTGTGGACGGTACGTACACAATATTGTTTGAATATGTATATTGGTGACCAATAATAATAAATGCGTTCTATTGTCGTTATGGAATGTTAAAATATTGGGAATCGATAAGGTTACGTGAACGCGTTGACACAGTATACAAAGTCGTTATCATAAACAATCTTTCTCGCGAAATATGCTTCGCGTTACAGGCCACATCCGTTTGCTCTCAACTATGCGAGCAAGGGAATGTTGCGTTTTTCAGATGGCACTCTCACTACTGAAATTCCACACTTGGCGTACAGGTTTTTGTTGTCGATGAAGCCGTTTAGCTCAATGGCCATCCACGATACTTTCTCCGTACAGCAGCCCATGTTGTACGTTCCGGACGTCGGCTTCTTGACCGCACCGTAGTCTTCCATGCGCATTGGCAGCCTGACGTCTGCTTTTGGAAACCGGGGATGAGTGAGTACCACTGTTACCTTCTTCACGAAAGGCCACTCCAGGAGGCTGTCCCACGGGCCGCTGCAAATGCTCAGCACAAACCACAGATGCACTTCGTCTCTCTGGTCTTTGGCAAGCTTACATTCTAGCTTGAAACTGTAGCCAGCGAGAACGCAAACTTCCAAGGGAATAACGACTTCGTAGGTGGTACTCTTGGCTTTGTCGTGCATGACAGGCACGTCCGCGAAGGTGCGCAGTATGATGAATGCATCGGGTTTGGACGCAGCGCGGAACGGTCCGCTAGATATCGGCACTAGCCCCGCCGTTTGGATCGCGCAGACATCACGGGCCGTGTTGGCTCGCTGCAACTCATGCTCGAGGCTTGCAACGCGTTCCAATAGACTGTTGGCAACGTTTACAACGTTGTGCTTGTCGAGCTTCTCTTCCGCTTCTCCACGCAGTCGTAGTTTTTCCAGGTTCGTCCTTATCTCCCCGAGCTCGCCGACCATGCTCTTGACGCCTTCCTCGCTGACCACTCGTCCAGAGACGATGCTTCTGTCACAGTGTTGGTAGTGCTGCACGGCGACGCCTCGAACCAGAGTCTGGCTACATCTGCAGCACTTGACCTCGTCTTGGCTGCAGTGGACCAAGTGACATTCCAGATCCGACAGTTTTCCGGCGAAGCTGCAGTGTTCGCCACCTGCGATGCAACGAACGTGGAGCTGCTCCAAGTCGGACTGCCTGAAGCTCAGTGAAACGACTTGGGTATCCGCGAAAACGCGGCCGTCTAAGGGGCACTTCACCTCCTTGACGGTCAGGCCTTTGCAGATGAGACACAGGACGTGACCACAGGGCAGCAACGCAGATTGGGAAGGCACCAGACCGCACGAGCTACAGACTCGAGTTGCTGGCAGCGGCTCGATGAAGGCGACGCGTCGGCGCTCCAAGAAGCCATCGAATCCCGTTAGCACGTACTCCGCGAACGGCATTTTTTCTTCGGGCTCGCTAAGCGCAAGCACGTTATCTATGACAGCTTTCGAAGAACGCAGCGAACAGTGCTCTGCTGATGGCGGCCTGCTAGACGTCGAAGACGCGTTGTAACACAACCGAACACCTACCAGTTTAGAGAACGGAATTTGTACCTTCGGGACCGTTGTATGCAAAATAACATGCAAATACGTAGCGGCGGCGTACTAAACTGCAATACCGCGAGGCGAGATGGCGCTGGTAGTACTATCAGCATCAATAAACAGACGCGTTTTTTTGTTGCAGGTGGGGGGAGGGTGCGTGGCTGGTTCGCGCTGATCGCTTCCTGTGTTTTTTTTTTTTCCTTTGCTAAATCGCGCTTCGCGTCTGTAATTATCGCTAGGTGAGCTAGGTGGCCACGACTGGCAAAAACAACGTCAATCAAGCAAGGTTTGCATCGTTTATTGCGAGTGTCCAAGCGGGTACAATCAATGTGTACGGTCGGGTCCGAACAAAACAAGCACTCATACCTGTCGAAAGCTTTCAACCCACGTGTAAAGACTCTTGAAAGCTAACAAGCATGTGCATCTAACTGAACATCGAGACCGCTGAATGAACGTCACTCTCATTGTGTTGCGGCGCTCGAGTTTAATAGCGTGGCTTCAGGACAAGGGTTCGACTCTGCCGTCAGATGCGGTGCTTGCCCTGTAGTGTTGATCTTGAAGTGAAGTGAATGCATGATGTGGAATCGAAAACGAAACTTGCACATGGCAGATAGATAGCTCGCGCAGTGAGACCAATGTAATTTTGCGAAATTTGTTTAATAAACAATTGCGGATGCGTGCAGTTCTGAATCTTTGTCGCTCTGCAATGCTACATTGAATACTTTACAATATTGCAATGTCGCGTCGTGTCGACAGGGTAGGCACTAGTTTTAATTCTCAGGCGTGAGCCCATATCAAAGTTAATATGTATTTAGGTGATGGGCCTAAAAATATTTCAGGCTTGCTACATTTATTGTTAGAGTTAAGTTACACAGTTACTACAGCTAGATTTCTCGTCGCAGGTAATGACCGGTCTGCTGCGTATGCAGCGAACATGCATGCTAAAGGAACAGAGTTATGAGTTGTGTGCTTACCGATCGAAAATGCCCAATTCTAAGAAAATAAGCTTTAGGCATGCATTGTAAATTTTTGTTGGTGCTCTTACAGTACACTATCTGCACAGCTCTGAGCACTAACTCTTTTACACAGACACATCGATAGAACTTGAGCACTTTCTTGCAAGCAATCGCTCCTGAAATCAAATGGTAGTACATGATGCGAATCTGTCCGAATACTGGATCAATAAAGGTCACACTTATTACACACTTGTTATTGTGTTTGCTTTTTCAGTATACTTGTGCTTGAAAGCTGAAGTTGTTTTTTCCCTGCTACTTTTAGAGGTTAGGACTTGAAGTACGTACTATGTCGCTGTGTGGCTGTGAATAAGTCAAGATCATGTATGTTTCAACTGCGATTTCCTAGATTTTTTTCATAACCGTAACGCACAGAATTTCACTTCGTAGTGGTAGACACTATAGTTATGACAACTTATTTTGAACAAAAGCAGATGTGCTCAAAGAAATCTGGGACGTTTCTCTGCTATATGAAAAAAAAAAAACAGTACCACATGCAATGAACACAATCTTGCTGCTTTTCACGACAGCATTCACGCTTTTGAGGAAGCTGTGCTGCATGCTCATCACCTTTATGATTTATTATTTTAGGAGCCCATTGAATATATGTGCAAAGCTAAAGCAATTGAGTGCATCCTTATGAGCTTTGGCGCATCATTTTGTAAACTTGTATGAACTAAACACAGGTAATTAAAACAAAACAGTTCTGGGTGTTGTTCGTAAACTGTCACAAGACACAACTAAATGTCGGAAAGCCTGTTAGTGCCCCTCACTGCGTGGTTGTTCGTTTTGAAATTAATAATTTCTGACAATTCACATGGCAACTATGAAGTTATCGTGAGTCATAGAGTAATGGGCAAATTTAGATCGATTCTGGCTTCCAGGGGTTCAAACAAATTACACTGTAGCCTCACAGGAGACAAGACTACTTGAAGAAACATTTGCTCTGACACCTTATGTTAACAGATTTTTTTCATATTTCAAGGTTCCATCTTTTAAGCGTCAGTTTAGTTCACCTGCACCAATCAGAACTGGTTGACAGTTGTGCACGAGAAGTTCAGAACTTTTGCGGCACTAGTTTAGCAGTGCGGCATCACAATTGAATGACAAGGTGCCGACAAGGTGGAATCCTTATTTTTGTTCGCTTAATTTATTGAGGTGCAAACATCTTGGCAAAACACGCCGCATTCGTAGAGGTGGGTACAGTACCTACGTCGAATGCTATGTTGTTTGTTAAGCTGTGCGTGTGGCTGCACCAAATCAGCGCCGTCAGGGCGGAAGCTACATGAAAATTATAAACTAGTTTTGGTGCTGTACCTCGCCTGCGCTTTTTGAAATGAATGACACGATTTAGAAGATGCCATTGCTGCGCCACTGAAAAGAATGGCGAAGTGCAGCACTTTGTAAAATGGATCATGTGGTGCAGGCGAATTGAACAAACCCTTCAGCACACAAGCGTCTTAGCGTTTGACCCTCATCGAAATATGGCCACTGTGGCTGGGATCAAATAGTGTGTTGTTGAGCTCAGCAGTGCCACACAATCTAATAGTGTTACAGTTGCAACATTATTGAAGTGTAGATTCCATATCACGGTAGACAGCCAATGCTTGTGGCCAATCTAAAGCCTCGACTGCAGTGGGCCACGATACCACGATATGCCACGATATGCCACGATATGCGCGGTAAAACATTCACAAATACAGCATTACATGTGTGAGGTTCGAGATAACCTGTTGTAGTGCGCATTCAGCTGTTTCAACGTGCTTGCAGAGTGGACATTCGGGAGTAGTCATCCTGTCCTTGCATGGCTGTCTGAAAAAACAAGTAACATCACCAGCTCTCAATGAATGAAATCAATGCATAATCAATGCATAATCAATGCATGAAATTTTCTAAAGTAAACAAATATACTCAATAACTAGTAAACAGCAGTATTTTATACATACATGTAATGGTACCTCATAGCACGTGTATCACTCAGGGCTGCTTCTTCACAAGGCATGTCATGTAGCAGCTTCCTTGCCCATTGTACACAGCTGCTTCCATGTCAGGTGGGCCAGGAGGCTGTGGCAGTAAAAGAAGTATTTCTCATTTATGTGACACTTTCTTGGTCACAATATAGCAAAACCAGACCCATAATTATGTGACGTTTCTCCAATGCGACTGCAGTAAACTATTAACTAACAGGTTTTTTTTTTTGCAATAGTATATCGGCTAGCTACGAAGACGCATGCGAGGCGACAGTGGTTTAATTTATCTGCCTTCTTTCATCGCAACGGCCTGGTTGGGGTTACCTGGTGATAGAATTTCAGAATTAACGATTGAGTCAGCGACTCGTTACCAGGTGAAGTCACGCCGCAAGTAATGCACGTTTTTCCGGTAACAGATTAAGGCGTTAAACAGTTTTAAAATTTAATATTGCAATGCGCTGCCACCGTGTGACGCTACGCAGTCTTTGGCCAAAAAAAAAACTACATATGTTGAAATGAACGAACTAGCCCTGCAAGCAACCGTCCTTAAAAAAAAAAAAACTGAAGTTGTTTCTACTGACCCTTCAGGCTTGCAACGGGTGTTCATCCGATGAAAGCTGCAACGATTGCTTCGTTCTCCGGAAGTCACTATAATTCCCTTCGCGAAAGCATTTGAATGAGTCAAAATGAACAGAAAGAGAAAGAGTGTGTCGGTCGACAGAGGCTCGAAATATTTACAGCGAAACGAAACAGTCCGAGACACATCCGAACTTACCGCGAGCCGTTACCTGCCGTCGCAACCGTTGGCCGCCGTAAACTTTGAAATGAGGATAACGATGTCAATAGGCTGCTGCTGACCTCGAATCAGCCGGAGGCGAACCATTACAAAAATTGATTATGCAGCACATGTTTCAGAAAAACTACTTGCTAGAATACAAGTTGTTTTATGTGTAGTGGTACGCAAAGATGTAGTATTTGATCATTTTAAAACTAAAACTTGGCCCCGACGAGGGCGCCTCTACAAGAAAGTGCAATAGCGCGAGTGGCGAGAGTGTTTAGTAACTCCACTCTAGGTGTTTGAAGCAGAGCGCGCCGCGGTTGATTTTTTCGTCCCCTACAGGTGAGCACTTGAACTTGAGAGTTTCCGGGGCCTACATAAGTCTCTGCATGACGCTGCGCCTGGCGGCGATGGCGAGAAGGGGAAATGGCGAAGAGAGGCTGAGGAATATAAAGGAAAAAAAAACCGTCAAAAGAACACCCAAACAACTTCACCGCCACCAACCTCAGCACCGACGTGCGGAGTGCGCAACTCCTCTCCCGTTACCCTTCGCTCTCTCTATAGTACCTAGAATATTCTAGGCACTATGCTCTTGCTAACCTGATACGGCAGCAGCGTGGAAACGTCGAATCGTTGGTGGTGTTGTAGTAGCACCACATTTTTCGCAGCGTTCATTTCGATAATTTTTTTGCCGAGGTCATGAGAAAAACAATGAAGAGTCTGGTTGCTCTCATCCTTATTCCTCTCGTCGCTGCAACCAGTGTCAACGCTCTCCCCCTGTTTTGCAGAACATTCTCACATTGCTTTCTTTTTGTATTCGAAAAGTCGATGGCAGCTCCACCGCACGTTAGTAGTGGCCAATACTCTTCGTCGACGTGTTGGGTCCTTATGAATACACGTGGAGTCTTTTTCAGTTGACGGGGTGGCGTGGCGCTCAACTTTATGAAATGAAGGACGAGTTTTGAGTCGACACGGCAGGTGCCGTGTGTACGATTGCGCGCATTAACTTTTGAAGCACGTCAAGCCGTGTTTTTTTTTAATGCATGGCTTGAAACGCATTGCGGATGTTCGTGCTAGCTGAGTTATGGGTTGTCCAGAGGGCCCACACTGTGGTGGTCGAGTTTGGTAGTGATTCTTGAATGAGCAAAATGAAAAAAAAAAAGTGAGCCCCTACAAAGTCTGTATTAGAGTTCGACATCTCAGCAATAGCCCAGAAGGGAAGGGATAAGGAGAGATCAAAAGAGATAGAGAAAGTTGCAAAGTTTGAGAAAAAGGGCCGTTTTGTCTTTTGGAGCCTCTATTTTTGGGTCTCCAGAGCCAAGGTACGCACGGCTGTCAGAAATAATGAAAGTAATCTTTTCACTAATTAATCAGTGTAATTCTAACGTGTCTAAAGTGCTTTATACGTATGCAAAAAAATTGAAGTATTGCTTTAATTTAGGAACTGTTTTTCTTTTTCCAATTTACATAATTATATGTATTAGGTCAAGCACCGCAATTTCCGAGGCAATCAATAATCTTTCCATTATATAAACTCCATTATTCTAAAACTGCACACTACTTTATAGAGAACTCAATTCTTGGTCGATCCCTTACAGTAGGGTTTGCGACACGGGCAATAGGTGAACAAGAACAAGAATGGCGAAAGATTGGGATACGGTTGGAGAAGTCCGTGGACGACGTTCCGCATCAGTCAGCAGTTGGCGAAGCGGTTGTCGAAGCGGTTGTCTTGTCCGCGGACATCGAGGACAAGACAACCGTCAGCCACGAAGTCCACCGAACGCCTCCAATTACAAACTCAAAATGGAACCGTACATATCCTGGCTACGAGTTAGAGTCAACAGGAAAGGTTTTTTTTTTACCTCCCCTCGTAATCAACTTCATGCGAAGCGCATCATAAAAATTTCCCCGAGTCCTCTCTTCCAATAAAATGTTAGCAGGTCAGAACATCTTACAACACGAATTAAAGAGTACAAAATCTAAAGCTACCGTGTGGAGCACCGATTATGCGACATATTACTGTTAAAGAGAATTGAGAGCATGGTCGAAAAAGTTCAATATGCACTAGTGAACTTATCAGTCGGCTCACTCAGACTCACTCAAACTACAGGTCGAGCAGTGAAACAATTTGACTAAACACAGTTTGAGTCTGCGTAAGTCCAAGTGAATTCGTGCTGCAAAAAATTAAGAGAGCCCAACCACGAGTGAGTAGGCGTGAGAAACATTTCCGTCCTAGTGAGCCCGAAGGGAAACACATCCTTCATGTGTCTGTCTTAATGAGCTCTATACTTTTTGCCGACCTAATGCTTATTGCTAAGATGACTGGAAGGTGAAATCCACCTTCTTTTTTGCTCAGTGGAGATATATACAATCTCCCTGCCCCTACCGGTAGCTTTATGCCTCTAACGTGGTTTTAAATGTGAATGAATTTCTTAGTCGAGCTATGTCAGTCACCCGGCGTTGTCCGTGGCAGTGTCCCCTCGCCGGTAAGTGTTGTCTCTCCGCTCTCACTCGCTCTCCCATAGCAACAGCTGCGGGCGCTCGCGATTACCATCGCCCCTAGAAACATGAGCATGTAGTGCGAGAGAATGTAGGAGAGTGTAGGTGCAGCTGCTTCGCCGCTCCTTCTCTCGCCGTTCGCTTTCTTCTCCACCTGCGCCCCACTTTCCTACAAGAGTGGAAGTTTGGGCTAGTTGGTGTGTAGTCATATTTGCAAGATTGTTTCAGCGCGCGAACAAAGGAAAAAGGACAGGGTGGACAGAAAGAGCGCTGACTTCCAACTAACTTTATTACACAGAGTGGCAAGAATGTATGCGTCTAAAAAGGATGACTACAGAGCACGAAGGTAAAAAGCAAGCCTAATCTACACAACTGAAACAAGGCATCTGTGACGGGTCCTCTACTGCCTCAAAGCCCAGCCAGGTAATCACGTTCAGCCTGTGTCGTGAAGCGAGGCGACAGACCGGATAAGCGCAACAGTGTCAGAAAGAGCCGGCCTGTCGTACTACCTTACGTGCACGACGTTTCACATTGGCTAAAAAAGATTGCTCGGGACGCCAACGTTCTTGTGGTTTTTTCAGCACCGGAAAAATTGCAGAAGCTTTGCAAACGGGTCAGTACACCTCGCGCAAATTCTGCCTCGTGCTCTGTCGCGCACAGGACACGCTACGTCCCATGCGCAGTGGGAGTCGTATACGTGATTCCACTGACGTGTGGGTGCATCTATGTCGGCCAAACCGGCAGGTGCGTAAATGACCACCTCCGAGAACACCGAAGCAATGTGCACGATGTGGTACAAGGGCATCTTGGCATTCATTGCCGAGATTGTGGGGGCACCCCCCTCTTTGATCAGTGCTCTATATTGGCAAGGCACAGGGTCCAGCTTACCCGAGAAATTATCGAAAGCCCAAAAAATACACTTGCTAGGAGATAAATGCGTAAGGACTTTATCGGTTGCTTTATCACAGGCTGAACGTGATTACCTGGCTGGGCTTTGAGGCAGTAGAAGACCCGTCGCACGTGCCTTGTTACTGGTGTGTAGATTAGGCTTGCTTTTTACCTTCAGGCTCTGTAATCATCCTTTTTAGACGTATATATTCTTGCCACTCTATAAAATAAAGTCAGTTGGAAGTCAGCGCTCTTTCTGTCTACCCTGTCCTTTTTCCTTTGTTCACGCGCTGAAATAATCTTGCAAGTATGCCCACCTTCCCGTCCACTCACGCATCACTCTCGACTGTTCGGTGGCTGGGCGCCTCTCAAGAACATCCAGAAATGTGTGCTCAAGACGCCGATGTGAAACGTCAACGCCGAGCCGACAACACTGGCGCCGCACTATCCCGTCCGCTCGGTCCTCAATCTCGACAGTTTGCTGGCTGGGTGCCTTTCAAGGCGATGGCAGAAGTTGTTGAAGGCGAATGCCTGATGGCAATGGTACCCTTTCTCGGCGCAAAAAATGCATTCACATTTTCTCATGAATTCCTTCGGGGAGGCGGGGGCATTTTATACACTACCACCAGGATCGGAGGCATTGGGTGCTTCACCTGTTCGTAAATACGCTGCCATGCTGTGTAAGCTGTGCAAGAAGTTCGGTCAGCAATATGTGTGGCTGGCGCTTCTTGCGCTTGGCAGGCGTTGGCTTGGCTTTCATCTTTGTGAACGCTCGTGCACAAACGTGAACTGACACCAGCGTGAAAGACTATGAATGAAACACCAAGTGAGAAAAAAGAGACGCCAAGCGATCCAGAACAACCTATACACAACTGTAAAACGAGGCACCTTTTCTCCGACGCAAAAAAAGATCTTCATTTATTATTAAACGCAAAGAAGAAAAGAAATGTCTTAGATGAAAAAAAATTCATCGTACTGTTCCTTAGTGCCATCGCATTCATTGCAAGAAGGCTCAATATCCTTCATAGCGTCGCACCTGATACACAGCCTCCGCGAGTGGCCTAACTTCGACCAAGCAACGAAGTTAGATGACATTATGATGTCATATAGTGACGGAATCACGTGATATTGATTTTATGCATCGCTAATGTTGGCGTTTACACCGCGGGACGTCAACGCCGACGAACAACTTGCGCGTTTGATCATGCGTCTGAGGCCTTCACTTGGATATTGAAAATCAGTCGCTGTCACAATTTACGTCCAGGCATTTAGCATGCACTTCACGTTGACGCGTCTTTCCAGCTATAGCCAGCCAACCAAATTCAATCGAGTTCACGGCATGCAGCTTCTGCTTACAAGAAAGATTACTAGAGGCCACTCAGACGCGTGTACACGGCGATTCCGGGGATACAGGCAATGATGAATGTCACAAGAATTTGTTTAGGCACCGTTCCTGTGGTTTGCAACTGGTTTGAACGAGATGACGGGTACGGATAGTGCACTCCATATTTGGTAAACGGAGCCATACAAAACGCGTATGGCATGGAGCCAAGCGAGACATAGGGGGTGCCATTACTCATTCATAATTAAAGCATAGTATGAGTAAGAGTTAAAAGAGGGTGTCTTAGTAAGCCTGCGATTCGCTGATGACATTGCTTTCACGAGTAACTCGGGGGACGAATTACAGCTTATTATTACTGAACTGGACGCGGGAAGCAAAAGAGTAAAGGTGAAAATTGATATGAACAAAACTAAAGTAATGTCCAACAGTCTCGGCAGAAAACAGCACTTTGCGATAGGTGGAGGTGGAGTTGTAAAGGAATATGTCTACTTAGGACTGGTAGTAACCGTGGAGTCAAATCACGAGAGTGAGATAACTAGAAGAATATGGATGAGGTTGATCACATTCGGCAAGAATTCTCATGAATGGTAATCTGCTGCGACTAACCCGCAAGAGGAAGGTATATAACAGTTGTATCTTGCCGGTACTTACCTATACGGAGCAAAAAGCCGGAGGCTTACAGAGAGGTTTCAGATTAAATTAGGGACGACGCAGCGAACTATGGAAAGGAAAATGATAGGTGTAACCTTAAGGGACAAAAATAGAGAAGAGTGAGTCAGGGAACAAACTGGGGTTACGGATATCATAGCTGAAATCAAGAAGAAATGGACACAGGTCGGGCACGAAGCACCTAGGCAGAATAACCGCCAGTCATTAAGGGTAACTGACAGCATTTCCAGAAAAGGCAAACGCACGAAGGGGAGACGAAGTTAGGTAGGCCGATGAGATGAGAAGTTCACAGGCATAACGTGGCAACGGAAACCACAAGACCGGGTTGATTGGCGGATCATGGGAGAGGCATTTGCCCCTTAGTGGGCGTAGTCAGGCTGATGTTGCTGCTGCTAGCTGTTGATGATAATGAAGATAAGTAAAAAAAAAATGAGCCAAATTAACGCATACGAAGCAACAACGTGTCCCCGGTGAGAGCCGAGCTCCCGACCCTTTATATACGCGCTCGGTGCCCAACCAGACATGTTAACGGCATTTTTTTCTTCCACGGGTATTTTAATGTGTTTTGGGGGAACCGATGCATGTGAGATGGGGCGGCCAAGTGTAATCCCCTTGCGGTTACATCTATGCGCCGCTGCAAATTTATCGATGCAGCAGCCTAGCCCACAAGTTTTTTTTTACCGTGAAAGCTGTTATGAAATCACAATAACGGCCGTTTTCAGCGCAGTAATTATCCGGCACCGCCTACACCGCCGGTGTGCGTAAGCACCATCGAACGAAAACAACACTAAATGAACAGGATCGTGGTGCGAATGCGATTCGAACCCTTGACCTTTGACTGGCTGCTCAGTATTCTTCCACAGAGCCACGCCGGTTCTTGGAAATCGTTCGCAAGTGGGACTTATGCAGACCTTATATCGAAAAAAAAATCGTGTTAGTATATAGGTATAGTTAAGAGTGCTTTAGTGGAGTAGAATTATAACCAGGTGTCACGTTATGCGAATCGCGTAACGAATAGGGTTGTTGAATGCTTTCGACCCATTACGAGAGACTGGGGCCATAGTTCATCATAATCAGCCGTACCCTCAAAAATGGCACCCAATGTCGCAGGTATGTGGCGGATACCGGGCTTCTCCGAAGAATGGGTAATCGTGAAGTCAGTGTTTCTCTACCTCGCAAAAGTTATGAATTATCTCGCAGCGAGTGCCGTACCATGGTGCCTGTAGACAGTTCTGCCAAGAGCGTAAAAAAAAAAAGCTCTAAAAGGGTGGCTCATCTACCTTTCGCTCTGACTGGGCTGCACGTTCCACGCAGGCCTGTCAATATTTACAGCGAAGCTGTTATGAGATCAGAACACGGGCCATGCGTGGCGCGGCCACCGCCGGTGCCCGTATCCAGTATAGAAAGAAATAAGAAAAAAAAAACCTCTGTAAATAAAAAAAAATAGCACAGACACAATGGAGTTTGAACCCGGCCCCACGGTGTGTGAGCCCAGCATTCTACCTCTAAGCCACGCTGGTGTTTTTTTTCTTTAATGAATGAAATTATCACCAGTAAAGTACACAGAACATACTTCATCAGAAGTCAGGCAAACACACACAAGCGTCAAGAACGGGGAGCCACTCCGGAACGGGGTCAAAAGTCTTGACAACACTGCGCACTTGAGCAGCTGCTTCTCGGAAGACAGACCTCGTCGACCGTGGTGGCTCGGCGTGTCTATCGATCATGCGACTTTTCCATAATGAATAAAGTCCCGACAACATAAACAAGTCGTAAGGAGTACTATCAGTCAGACTCTTTGAACGGAAGGAACCTAATACCATGAGCTGTGATTGGAAGTTCTTTTCTTAACGTTGTGTTTCAGGGGCGAAGCTCTTTATAACGGCTCCTGTTCGTCCCTCGTAGCAGTTGTAGTATGTAACAAATATAATACTTTGACTTCAAAGGTGGTGCCGGTGACAGATTTCTTCTGTGCGTTGTTGAACAATGAAAAATAGTGCTCAATGTACATGCCAATGGCTGCTAACAGGGAATGAGAGACAGGGGCATTTGGCTTTTAGTTAACGCGCGCTGCGATCTCCGTTAGCAGTCATTGGCATGTACATTGAGCACTATCTGACGAGAAAGGGTTGCTACGTTATACTCGCTGGGCGTAACCTCCTTGGTTTTAGAAAGGTTTAGCGAGCGTTGGGCCGCAGTGCCATGAATACAGGGAACTAGTATATACCATGAACTCGAGGTGGTTAAAGGTGGGAAGTAGACCCGAGATGGACGCGCGTCCATCCATGCGTCGTCCATCCATGCATCGTCCATCCATCCAGATGCATCGTCCATCCATGTATCAGCCTCACAGATGGACGTGCGTCCGCACGTCCATCTGTGAGGCCGACCTTGCGTTCGTCCATCCATCCGCCCCTGTGTCTGTCCATGTGTCCATCCGTCCGTGCAGCTTTCCGTGCGTCCGTGCATGCCTCTGTCTGTGTGTTCGTTTCTCCATCTATTCAACACTCCAAGTACCACCATCTCGCAACTTTTCATCATATACTCCCCATATAGAAGCACCGCCATCCAGCGGAAATTCCAAGGACTAAACGAGAGGTGGCACACGCACACTTTCATACGGCTTGCGCTTCGGGTCTACTTCCCACCTTTAACCACCCCGAGTTCATGGTATATACCAGTTCCCTGTATTCATGGCACTGCGGCCCAACGCTCGCTAAACCTTTCAAAAACCAAGGAGGTAACGCCTAGCGAGTATAACGAAGCAACCCTTTCTTTTTAGATAGTGCTCAATGTATATGCCAATAACTGCTAATGGGGAATGAGAGACAGGAGAATTCGACTTCTAGTTAATGCGCACGCTGCGAATTTTTTATTGTTCAACAATGCACAGGAGAAATCTCCCACCGACACACCACCTTGCAGGTCAAAGCGTAAGACATGTTACGTACTACGACGACGGACGATCGGGTGCCGCTTTAAGGAACTTCGCCCCTAAAAAACACATGAGTCGTCAAGTATTGTTGTGACTGGTGCCTTGGCAGACGAGGAAGCGGCGCTCTTTTGATGCCGAAACAAGTAGCCGAACGGCCGGCTTCCTGTGTCCGCCAGGTATTGTCCCTCCTAGCCGGAGGGTGAGGCTTCGTATCGACACGACGCGGTAAGCCGTTGGAGAGACAACAAACACAGCATCTTTCTTGGAAGAGACCGCGGCGGCCGCCGCTAATCGCCCCGCTAACTGAGCGAGCAGTTCGGCGTACCCTCTGATGTATGCCGTCATGAGCTTGGGACCCCTCGACCAGCGGCACACACGCCACGAGGAAGAGCCACACTGAAGCCACCTTGGAGTGCAGTGATCACGCCTCAATATTGAACGTTCACGTGGGCCATGCATGCACGTCCCCCTCGCCAGTTGTGCGTGATCCGTGATTGGACAGTACCATCTGCACGTGCTCCTTGATCTAGGGATCTGGGGAGAACATACCTTTTATAATGGGCCACCCGGATCATTCGAAGGAGCGCCATGTAGAGGAGCGCCAAATTCGAGAGCTCGCCATGTAAGAAAGAGCTTGTCATGTACGAGAGCTCACCATGTACATAATGTAAATCATCATCATCATCATCAGCCTGACTACGTCCACTGCAGGACAAAGGCCTCTCCCATGTTCCGCCAGTTAACCCGGTCCTGTGCTTGCTGCTGCCAATTTATACCCGCAAACTTCTTAATCTCATCTGCCCACCTAACCTTCTGTCTCCCCCTAACCCGCTTCCCTTCTCTGGGAATCCAGTCAGTTACCCTTAATGACCAGCGGTTATCCTGTCTACGCGCTACATGCCCTGCCCATGTCCATTTCTTCTTCTTGATTTCAGCTATGATATCCTTAACCTCAGTTTGTTCCCTAATCCACTCTGCTCTCTTTTTGTCTCTTAAGGTTACACCTACCATTTTTCTTTCCATTGCCCGCTGCGTCGTCCTCAATTTAAGCTGAACCCTCTTTGTAAGTCTCCAGGTTTCTGCTCCGTAGCTAAGTACCGGCAAGATACAGCTGTTATATACCTTCCTCTTGAGGGATAGTGGCAATCTACCTGTCATAATGTGAGAGTGCTTGCCGAATGTGCTCCACCCCATTCTTATTCTTCTAGTTACATTAATCTCGTGGTTCGGATCTGCGGTTATTACCTGCCCTAAGTAGACATAGTCTTTTACAACTTCAAGTGCACTATTACCTATCTCGAAGCGCTGCTCCTTGCTGAGGTTGTTGTACATTACTTTCGTTTTCTGCAGATTAATTTTAAGACCCACATTTCTGCTCTCCTTGTCTAACTCCGTAATCATGAGTTGCGATTCGTCCCCCGAGTTACTCAGAAATGCAATGTCATCGGCGAAGCGCAGGTTACTAAGGTATTCTCCATTGACTCTTATCCCTAACTGTTCCCATTCTAGGCTTCTGAAAACCTCCTGTAAGCACGCGGTAAATAGCATTGGGGAAATTGTGTCCCCCTGCCTTACACCCTTCTTGATTGGTATTCTGTTGCTTTCTTTATGAAGCACTATGGTAGCAGTTGATCCCCTGTAGATTTCTTCCAGAATGTTTATATATACTTCATCTACGCCCTGATTCCGCAGTGTTTGCATGAGGCTGATATTTCTACTGAATCAAACGCCTTCTCGTAATCTATGAAGGCTATATATAGTGGTTGGTTATACTCTGAGCATTTCTCTATTACCTGATTCATAGTATGAATGTGGTCAATTGTTGAGTAGCCTGTTCGAAATCCTGCTTGTTCCTTTGGTTGATTGAATTCTAATGTTTTCTTTACCAACAAGCTATTTACAAAGGTAATAGCTAACAGAGTAATGTAAATAAACCCTCTTCAAGACTCTCTTCCTCTTGCCTCGACTTCATCCCGGATCTCCGGTGCCTGCAAACACCGATCGCAACAGTAAACACTTCCTTAAGTCATTAACGGAATCTTGTTCTGGCAGACTTGATGCATTTAGGTAGTATATGAGGGATTATTGGTCAGCTGCCAGCTGGCAATTAGTTCACGTGCCACGTGACGCCAAAGAGGCTTATTAAGAGTGGTCCACACTCGCCGCCATGGCTGCTGGTGGCACTGACTGACACTCCCACGTTTAATTCACATATATACCCAACAAAGTGGTTGGGGGATAGCCGCCATGGTAGCTCAGTTGGTAGAGCATCGAACGCGTTATTCGAAGGTTACAGGTTAGGTTCCTGCCGACGGCAAGTTATCGTTTCATCCACTTTTTTTCTACACATTTACATTACAATGAGGTATAATAACTTCCCCTATGCATTCTTTGGCATTATTATCTGTTAGATCTCATTACTATTGTGTCAAAACACGGAAAAACGAGCCCTTAAGTATACACTTCTTTCCAGTATATATATTGTCACGATGAATCACAATTACTGGGGGTTCATTAAACCACTGAATAGCTAGCGCTGGGACGATGCGTCAGCCGTGGCTGGCTCTCGAGTCGAGAAGAAGCACGCGATCTTTCTTTCCTCCAGATGGTAGAGCCGCTCTTGCAGTCGACCCACTACGCGTGGGTGGCATTATCCCCCCTTTCGAAAAGAAAAAAAAAGTCCCAAAAGAGGGAAAGAAAAGTACATAGCACCTCCCCGATGTTACGACATAGGCACGTAAAAAATAAATTGGAAGTTTGGGAAATTAAAAGTAGAAATTAACGAGCGTGCCAATATAGGAAAAATCAATGAACGAAGAAACAAGTTCACAAAAATAAACGAATAACTCAAAGAACAGTGTACGGCAAGGAAAAAGTTACGAACAACGCGCAATAAATGGTTTCATGCGCAACGCATGAACGACGTATGGCCTCGGTCGTGTCCTGCTCTGTGCCTGCGATATTGAGTCCGGAACCACTTCGTAGTTCACGTCACTGACGCGGCGTAACACTTTATATGGGCCAAAGTACCGGCTCAGTAACTTTTCACTAAGGCCACGGCGGCGGACGGGCGTCCACACCCAAACTTGGTTTCCGGTGTTGTAAAACACTTCTCAGTGCCGTGTGTTATAGCACCGTGCATCTGCCTGCTGTTGCTGGCCGATGTGTAGTCGCGCGAGCTGCCGGGCTTCCTCAGCACGCTCTGCGAATTCTTCAGCGTCAGTTGCCAACTCGTCTTCGTCTTGACACAGTAGCATAGAGTCCAGCATGGTCTGCACTTCGCGGCCGTAGAGAAGCCGAATTGGCGTGGATTGCGTGGTCTCTTGCACGGCGGTATTATACGTGAAGGTCACGTAAGGTAAGATCTGGTCCCATGTTTTGTGCTGTACGTCGATGTACATTGAGATCATGTCTGCGATGGTCTTATTCAGTCGCTTGGTAAGTCCGTTGGTTTGTGGGTGGTACGCAGTTGTCTTTCGGTGTCTGTTGTTGCTCATTTTGGAAACTTCGTCTATAAGCTGCGCCATGAATACCGTTTCTCTGTCCGTTATTATACTGGAAGGAGCACCGTGTCGTAACGCGATGTGGCGCATGAAAAATTGTGCTACCTCAGAAGCCGTGGCTTGTGGGATTGCCTGCGTCTCAGCGTAGCGTGTCAAATAGTCGGTAGCGACGATCACCCATTTGTTGCTGTCCGCAGACAGGCGAAATGGCCCAAGAATGTCCATGCCGACTTGGTCGAATGGCGTGCAAGGTGCTTCAATGGGCTGAAGCAAACCAGCTGGCTTAACAGATGGTTGCTTTCGGCGCTGACATTCCCGACAGCTCTTGACGTACCTCTTGATGCTTGCCGAAAGTCCTGGCCAATAGTACGTCTCGCTCACTCTGGCAAGTGTCCGTGAGTAGACCAGATGTGGGTTCGTCATGGCAAGCGAAGAGGACGTCGTCTCGCATGTCTCGAGGAACCACCAGGAGGTAGGCACGGCTGTTCGAACAAGCGTTCTTCTTGTACAGCACACTGTCTCGAAGGCAAAACGACTGCAACGAGCGGAATAAATGACGTGGTATGATTGTGCCCTGGCCCTCTAAATGATCAATGATTGGACGAACCTCTGCGTCATCTCGCTGCCGTTTGCTCAAGTCTGATGAGCTAATGGCGCCCAGGAAGCCTTCGTCTTCCTCTGCTTCCTGACTGACGACATGAAGGGGTGCGCGTGACAGTGTGTCAGCGTCTTCATGCTTACGGCCGGACTTATGGACGATGGTGATGTCAAATTCCTGCAGCCGCAAGCTCCACCGTGCTAGCCGTCCTGAAGGGTCGCGCAGGCTTGCCAACCTACAGAGGGCGTGGTGGTCCGTCACTATCTCGAAGGGACGACCATAAAGGTACGGGCGAAACTTGGTGATTGCCCACACGACTGCGAGGCACTCTTTCTCCGTAGTGGAATATTTCGCCTCGGCACGGGATAGAGAGCGGCTGGCGTAGGCTATCACTCTTTCGGTGTCCTCTTGACGCTGAACGAGCACTGCACCGAGCCTAATGTTACTAGCGTGGGTATGGATCTCCGTGTCAGCATCATCGTCAAAATGAGCGAGAACGGGCGCTGATTGCATGCGCTGTCGCAGTTCACCAAAAACTGCTTGTTGCTCGTTTTCCCAGACAAACGGCATGTCGTCCTTTGTGAGACGAGTCAGAGGTTCTGCTGTGAAAAGCCATGAATGAACCGGCGATAGTAGGCGCACAAACCAAGGAAGCGCCGGGAGGCTTTCTTATCGACAGGAGCTGGTAATTAGGCAACAGCGGCAAGCTTGTCTGGATCGTGCCGGACTCCTTCGGTGCTAACTACATGTCGAAGAAATTTTAGTCTTCATAGCCGAAGTGGCACTTCTGTGGCTTTAGTGTGAGGTCCGCCGATCGGATAGCCTCCAGCACGCTGCGCAGGCGGTGAAGGTGCTGCTCGAACGTGGCAGAAAAGACCACCACATCATCAAGGTAGACAAGACAAGTCTGCCACTTGAGTCCTGTGAGGACAGCGTCCACCATTCGCTGGAAAGTTGCCGGCGCTGAAAACAAGCCGAAAGAGAGTACTCGAAATTGGTATAGGCCGTCTGGAGTCACGAAGGCTGTCTTCTCGCGGTCTCGCTGATCTACCTCGATTTGCCAGTACCCGCTTTTGAGATCGAGAGAAGTGAAATAATGGGCACGACGAAGTCTATCCAGTGAATCATCGATACGCGGCAGCAGGAACACATCCTTTTTGGTCACGTTGTTAAGCTTTCGGTAGTCGACGCAGAAGCGTAGCGACCCGTCCTTCTTTTTGACAAGCACAACTGGAGATGACCATGGGCTGTTGGATGGTTCGATAACGCCATCGTCAAGTATCTCGTGAACTTGCGTACGTATCGCTTCACGTTCTTTAGCCGACACGTGAGGGGTGCTGGTGTATAGGGCGTGCGTCCTCTTACGTGATGATCCTGTGTTGAGTGATGGACGTCTGGCGGATCTTTGAGCAACTTGCGAAGCAAGACCTGTACTCGAACAAGAGCGCTCGCAGCGCAGTCTGGTTATCGGTGGACAGATCAGGATTGATGTCAATGCTGCTCATTGACGTGTCTGCGTTATCCACTAGTTCTGACGTGAGACAGCTGCTTACGTTTTCTACTTCGTGGGCAAACGCTGTCGAAGTGCCACGGAAAAGGTGTCGATGCTCGTTGCTAAAGTTGGTGACGAGCAATTCAGATCCGCCATCACGAATGTGTAATACACTTCTCGCTGCACAGATGCCTTGCTGTAGGAGGTGTTCCAAATTTGTCTCGGCCACCACATCGCCATCACTCAAACCACAGCATGTTACGTCGACTAGAACACTTGCTCGGGGAGGAAGCGTCACGCTCTGTTCAGAAATACAGAGTACGTCGACACGCCTTCCGTCATCCTGCACGTTGATTGGTCGCTGGGCTGAGAACGTGACGCGGTGCACTGCAGATCAACAATAGCTCCATTTTCCCGTAGAAAGTAAACTCACAGAATGACGTCACGCGAGCATTCATGTAGAACAAGGCAGCTTGCTACGAATGTATACCCTTGAATCTGTACTCTAGTTGTGAAGGTGCCCAGTGGAGTAACGACATGACCACCAGCTGTCCGAATCTGCGAGTTATGCCTCGGCGTGATTACTTTCTTCAGCTGCGTTGTCAGTTTCGCGCTCAGTATGGAATACTCTGCGCCGGTGTCCACTAACGCATTAGCTACACAACCATCAATTGTCACTGCTATGTCGAGTGAAAGCCGGCTATCCTTTGCAGCAGCAGGTGATGTCGGACCAGTTTCTGTACGGTTCTGCGTCAATAGGAGGTCTTCAGCGCTTCGACGTTCAGCGACCCCGCCTCCAGAGGTCGCTTCGGCTAGTTTTCCCGGCGGGGGCTGGGGCTGTGGCGTGTACGTGCCTTCGTAGTATGATATGTGCTGCGCTGACTCGAGTGAAACAGCAGGGACAGAATGAACGAGCAATGGCCGCGATGCAGCAGGGCTTTTCAAGGCTTCCGCGTAGGTTGTCCCACGGCGGTATTCAGCAGGAGCTGACGCAGCTGTATAAGGAGGCAAGGTGTCCCGGAGGGCCTGGTGCAGCTCATTTTTGATCACAGTTGCAATAGAACTAATCGTAGGATGAGGTGTTACACCAGCCTTTTGCAACTCTTTACGTACTATGTCACGGATGAGTGCACGTAGAGAGTCATTGCTGGTCCCAGCGGCGGTGAAAATGTCAGCAGTGGACATGCCACTGACTTGCTTGTCGTATTGGTTGGATCGCTGCTGCAGCATTTTTTCCATTGTCACGGCTTCGGACAAGAACTCCGCGACTGTCTTCGGAGTGCTTCGCACGAGGCCTGCAAAAAGCTGGTCCTTGACACCGCGCATCAAATCACGTAACTTCTTGTCCTCCGTCATTCTTGAATCTGCCCGTCGGAAGAGGCGCGTCATGTCTTCGACATACGCGGTCACAGTTTCGTTTGGCGACTGGACGCGGGCAAGAATAGCTCGTTCAGCTCTTTCTTGGTGGTCAGCGCTGGCATATGTCTGCAGAAGTCTGCGAGAGAATTCGGGCCACGTCATCAGCTGCTCCTCTCAATTTTGATACCATGTGCGTGCCCCGTTCGAGATAGAAGTAGACACGACCCAGTTTCGCCGCGTCGTCCCATTGATTCAAGGTGGCTACGCGTTCGAAGTCCGCCAACTAGTCCTCAACGTCCTCGCGCTCCCTACCATGGAACGTCGCTGGTGCCCGTGGGCTTTCCTACGTATAGCGGTCGACGACGTGCTTCCCGTGCCGGTTGACGAGGTTTGCACTGAAGTGCTGGTCATGTTTGTTGACGTGGTGGGAGCAGTATCGTCGACTTCCGGAAGCAATCCCCTGATTTGACGGCTGGTCCGATGCACGGGAGTATTGACTGGCACTGGGCTCGTATTACGGCTTCCTGGGGAGGGTTTGTAGCATCCGTGAGACGACCCAGCACCTCCACCAATTTGTCACGATGAATAACTACTACTGGGGGTTTATAAACCACCGAATAGCTAGCGCTGAGACGATGCGTCAGTCGTGGCTGGCTCTCGAGTCGAGAAGAAGCACGCGATCTTTTCTTTCCTCCAGATGGTAGGGCCGCTCTTGCAGTCGACCCACTACGTGTGGGTAGCAATATATATATATATATATATATATATATATATATATATATATATATATATATATATATATATATATATATATATATATATATATATATATATATGGTACGCTTTTTTTACCGGTAGCATTTTGCGCAAACCTAGGCGTAGACCTAAACGGACGCTGCAGAGACGTACTAGATTCGTTTTAGACCAATTATAATTTACTGTAAAAACCGGAACATAGGTCAAACTTTTTTAAAGAACACAGTGAAAGGTCGACTCTTGTTTTATATATCGGTCCTTGGCAGAAGAAAATGTGGAAGTCTCGCAACAATCGGCAGCCGAAGTTGAACGCCTTCATTGCCATCGTGAGCATCAGTAGCGGTGCCGTTGGGCAAAACTAAGCAGGCCCACAGTGTTCTAGCAACGCCATTCTGCCTCCGTTATTTGGTGTCAGTCTGCTGTTTTCTCTTTTCTATTTCTTTCAGAAATGAGTGGCAGTCGACGGCAGTTTACGATAGGCTTTAAGAAAAAAGTTATCGAACTGCAGTGCACCCAGAACTAGAAACGCTACTCGCCGACTTCGTATGGGAGCTGCGTGCAAGGTCTCTACCCGTAAAAGCGTAGTGCATCCATGTGAAAGCTCTATATATAGTGTGCAAATCGGGGCTCACAAGGGCACAATTCAAGGGCTTGCCATCATGGGTGTGCCGATTTATGTAGCAGAAGGGCGTTGCACTGAGGCGACATACTTTCGTCTTTCCGCAAATGCTGCATCAGTAACGAATTGGATGGAACGGAGGACGATGCACTCTGGGACGTTACTATTGAAAAACAGACGTCGTCAGACTCAAGTTCGGACGAGTCTGAGTGACAGCACTTGGTGGACTTCTGGCGTTTAGCTGCATAAGATTCGTGCCCAAATAAAAGGGAATGTCACCACAGTGCAGCTGGTTGTGTCGCGTATTTACCAAGGTAAGGGTGCGCTGCAATACTTTGCAATTTTAAAATATTTCTTTTTCGGAAATTCAAAGGCAGGGGGTTGACCTGTATTCCGGTCTGACCTATGTTCTGGTTTTTGCGGCATTCTTTGAGGACTCAGTTGTTAGCTTTGTGATGATTGGCTCAATAATAGAAGAGCGAATAAACAAAACAAAAACAAAAGAAAAGCTATTATTTGGGTGGATTTGTACGAATGAGCAGCGATGGCGTAGTGGTTAGAGCATCCGCCTCGCATGCAAAAGATCCGTGGTTCAAATCCCGGTGCCGCGGAGTTCCCAACCGGATAAAAAAAATCCGCGTGGTGATGGAACTGCATTACGAGGCCTGGGGTGCGGCCTCACTGGTAACCACCACCGGGAACGCACTCCCTCACCAGAAAAGGATTGGCCACCCTGGTGCAGTATCTGGCCACTACCTCCCACATGCATACGTCAAATAACTCACGGCCCTCAGTCCCCAGCAGCTGCGAATCAACTGACCACGGCGGCGGTCAGATCTGCAACGCAGCAGAGGGTGCTAAGAATCTCTGGATCTGGACAGGCCGCCATTTGAACCTGAACTTGGCAACGTTTAACGCTAGAACCTTATCTAGTGAGGGAAGTCTAGCTGTACTATTCGAGGAGCTAGAGGGTGTTAAATAGGATATAATAGGACTTAGTGAGGTTAGGAGGACAGATGAGGCTTATACGGTGCTACAGAATGGGCACGTCCTTGGCTATCGAGGCTTGGCTCACAGCAGAGAACTGGGAGTGGGGCTCCTTATTCACAGAAACATAGCTGGCAACATAGAGGAATACCATAGCATTAATGAAAGGGTGGTAGGGATCGTAATTAAACTGAATAACAGATACAAGATGAAGGTGGTACAGGCTTACGCACCTACATCCAGTCACGTAGACGTCACCTGTAGAAAGGCAAACAAAACTCTATGGGGTCTGAGGCGAAGGTTACATGACGCAACACCCGAAGTAAAAAGTCTTGCGTACAAAATGCTAGTACGCCCAATAATTGAATATTGTAAAATAGTATGGGACCCTCATACCACCACTAACCTACATAAACTGGAGAAAGTTCAAAGAATGGCTGCCAGGTTTATATTCAATAAATATCAACGCATGCACTCTGCTTCCGATCTTTGCAACCGTGCAAACCTACAAGCCTTAGAACTTCGAACTAAGTATGACCGTTTGAAATTCCTATTCCTCATTATTCGTAGTCAGGTTAAAATCAACTCATTAGATTTCTTTGAAATTTCTCCAGATCCGCGCTCTAGACACAAACACACTTTATATATACAGCCACCAGCCACCCGAAACGACGCATTTAAATACAGCTTCTTTCCGAGGGCAATTAAAGAATGGAATGAACTACCAAACAAAGTCGCGATGTCTTCCTCTATCACGGCGTTTTCTGCAGCTTTAGAATCGCTTATTTTCTCCGAAATAGATGCGTCATAATTCACGATGTCAATGTATATTGCCTCTCGCTTTGTTAATTGTTGTTTTCTATGCGCAGAATGCAAGTGCACATGCCTGTGTTTAACTTTGTCTTTTAGTGTAAATACCTGTGTTCGCTGTATGTCTCTATTTTGTAACGTATTTCATGACCATTTCTTTCATTTGTTTTCCACTCCTGTAAAAACCCCAGCTGGGGTTGACAGTATTAATAAACAAACAAACAACAAACAATGATGACGCTTCAGTTGAAAGCTTCTATGAAGACGTGGAATCGCCAATGAGTAAGGTAAAAACACAGCATACAATACTGATTGGAGACCTTAATGCAAAAGTAGGGAAGAAGCAGGCTGGAGAGCAGGCCGTGGGAGACTATGGCATTGGTACTAGAAATGCCAGAGGAGAGCTTCTAATAGAATTCGCAGAATGCAATAATTTACGAATTTGGATACCTTCTACCGAAAACAACAAAACCGTACTTGGACATAAAGAAGCCCTAATGGCAAAAATAAGAACGAAATAGACTTTATGATGAGTGCACACCCAGGCATCGTGCAGAATGTGGAAGTGGTTGGCAAGGTACGATGCAGAGACCATAGAATGGTACGGTCTCGAATTCGCCTAGACTTGAAGAACAAACGAGCGAAACTTATACGCAAGAAGCCAATCAGTGAGCTAGCACTGAGAGGGAAAGTACAGGAATTCAGAGTCTCGCTTCAGAACAGGTACTCGGCTCTTAGTGAGGAAACCAACCTTAGCATAGATACAATGAATGATAATATGATGAGTATCATTAGGGAGTGTGCAATGGAAGTTGGAGGCAGGTTAGTTAGACAGGACACTGGCAAGCTCTCCCAGGAAACGAAGAATCTCATTAAGAAGCGTCAAGTCATGAAAGTCTCAAGTACAGCAGACAAAATAGAACTGACAGAGCTTTCGAAGTTGATTAATAGGCGTAAGGTATCCGACGTAAGACGGTATAACATGTAGAGGATTGAACACGCTCAGAAAAACGGAGGAGGCATCAAAGCAGTGAAGAGGAAACTTGGGATAGGCAAAAATCAGATGTATGCACTGAGGGACAAAGAAGGAAAAATAACTACCAATATGGATAGGATAGTTAAAATAGCGGAGGAGTTTTACAGAGATCTGTGCAGTAGCCGGGACAACAACGACTTTGATACTATAAGAACTAGCAGTAACCCAAGTGACACCTCACCAGTAATGATAGAAGAAGTCAGAAAAGCTTTGGAGAGCATGCAAAGAGGCAAAGCCGCTGGTGAGGATCAGGTAACATCAAATCTGCTGAAAGATGTAGGACAGATTGTGTTAGAAAAACTAGCCACCCTGTTTACGAAGTGTCTCCTGACGGGAAGAGTACCAGAGTATTGGAAGAACGCGAACATCATCTTAATACATAAGAAAGGAGATGACAAGGACTTGAAGAATTACAGGCCGATCAGCTTGCTCTCTGTAGTATACAAGCTATTTACAAAGGTAATTGCTAACAGAGTAAAGAAAACATTAGAATTCAATCAACCAAAGGAACAAGCAGGATTTCGAACAGGCTACTCAACAATTGACCACATCCATACTATCAATCAGGTAATAGAGAAATGCTCAGAATATAACCAACCACTATACATAGCCTGCATAGATTACGAGAAGGCGTTTGATTCAGTAGAAATATCAGCCGTCATGCAGACACTGCGGAATCAGGGCGTCGATGAAGTATATATAAACATCCTGGAAGTATTCTACAGGGGATCAACTGCTACCATAGTGCTTCATAAAGAAAGCAATAGAATACAAATCAAGAAGGGTGTAAGGCCGGGGGACACAATCTCCCCAATGCTATTCACCGCGAGCTTACAGGAGGTTTTCAGAAGCCTAGAATGGGAACAGTTAGAGATAAGAGTTAATGGAGAGTACCTTAGTAACCTGCGCTTCGCCGATGACATTGCATTGCTGAGTAACTCAGGGGACGAATTGCAACTCATGATTACGGAATTAGACAAGGAGAGCAGAAAGGTGGGTCTTAAAATGAATCTGCAGAAAACTAAAGTAATGTACAATAATTTCGGAAAAGAGCAGCGCTTCGAGGTAGGTAATACTGCACTTCAGGTTTTAAATGACTATGTCTACTTAGGGCAGGTAATAACCGCGGAGCCGAACCACGGGATTGAAGTAACTAGAAGAATAAGAATGGAGTGGAGCACATTTGGCAAGCACTCTCAAATTATGACAGGTAGATTGCCACTATCCTTCAAATGAAAAGTATATAAAACAGCTATATCTTGCCGGTACTTAGCTAGGGAGCAGAAACCTGGAGACTTACAAAGAGGGTTCAGCTTAAATTGAGGGTGACGCAGCGAGCAATGGAAAGAAAAATGGTAGGAGTAACCTTAAGAGACGAGAAGTGAGCAGAGTGGATTAGGGAACAAACGGGGGTTAAGGATATCATAGCTGAAATCAAGAAGAAGAAATGGACATGGGCCGGGCATGTAGCGCGTAGACAGGATAACCACTGGTCGTTAAGGGTAACTAACTGGATTCCTAGAGAAAGCAAGCGGGTTAGGGGGAGAGAGACGGTTAGGTGGGCAGATGCGATTAAGAAGATTGCGGGTATAAATTGGCAGCAGCAAGCACAGGACCGGGTTAACTGGCGGAACATGGGAGAGGCCTTTGTCCTGCAGTGGACGTAGTCAGGCTGATAATATATATATATATATATATATATATATATATATATATATATATATATATATATATATATATATATATATATATATATATATATATATATATATATATATACGTGAGAAAAGCAGGCATGCGTAGAAGGGGGGTGCACTAAAAATTAAGGCGATAACAGCACCGGCGTAAGGAGCAATATCAACATAAACTTTCTTTTTGGTAAGCCTCAATGATGGCACTTGTGGCCTGTGAGTGGTGCTGGCTGATCACCTCGCAATGCTCAAAAAGGGGCATGCAGCCGCAGTCACGTGAACTGCGAGGTGTACTTGAACCGCATTGTGCAAACGCTGTCTCGACCCCTCATGACACTCCTTGTACTCCTCGTGAGTGACAACAAGGAGATGATGCATGACTTCCTTCGTGATGCTCTTCGACTGCCAACTCGTAGCAACTGCTGCTGCTCGCGCTGAAGTTCGCAGCAGATGCCGTGTGCTCGCCTTTGCCGGAGGCTGTTGAACTCGCTCTGGCGTCAGCTTCGTCCTAACGATATGGTGATACGCCGCAGTCGTACTCTTCACCATCGGGATCTTCGTAATACACAAATGTCTACATGTCACCATATTAATAACGAGCTAGAATAAATCCTGAGAGCTGCTGTATAAGCGCAGTGATGGTCCCATACCGATGGAGGACATCCTGAGCCTGCGAAGCACCCAAGGCATTGAACAGCTCGCCCAAGTTGGACGGCCCGTAAATTTGTAGCAATCTTGGCAGCCCTTGCACAACATCTGCTACTCCAGAGTCACTGAGAACTCTTGAATGCGATCTTTATACCGTAGTGGCGTTCTCGATTGTATTGAAGATCGTTGCCTCATAAGCGAACGGCATGCTGTTGTCTTACGGTTCACTTTCTGCCATGGCAGAGATGCTGTGTGATGTCAATTCAGCTTCGAACTCGTGGCATGGAGTTTTCTTTGGAGTCACCTGAATTTTGTCATTCGATCGATGGTCGGGAGAAGCTCTCTTGACTTTAGCTGATGACGATCGAAGCTCGGGAGGAGCTCTCTCGGTCGTAGCGGCGTGACTGTGAGATCTTTCGTACATCTCAGTATGTGCGAACAGTTCAGGAAGGTTCACCTCCGTACGAGACGGGAGGTTGCCGGGACTGCTGCTTATCGAGCCCGACGACGGCTTTGACCTGCGCACGAACTTCCTTTTGCGGACCAGAAAAAAAAGGAGCACCGTTTCACATCTCCTGGAGCTATAGCGATGCTTTGGTGGAAAGGTACAAGAGAGTTCCTTGAAGTGGCTCGATTTGAATTGTCGACGTTCGCCGGGAGGAGAACGGGCCGCTCTGTTTGTTTGTTTGTTTCCCTATAGCTAAATGGCACTACCCACATGGGGGCATTGGCCAAGAATGCAAGATTGAGACTGTTTAATGTTGTTTAGGTAAGTCATGAAATTAAAAACAAAATATAAAGAATATAAATGCCGCTCGTGCCTTGGATTGGAAAGCCTACCGAAAAATGGGGACAAAAATGACGATGATGACACATATTTATGCCTTGTGGCCACTAAAAGGGGTTATGATGTAAGGTAAAATGAAGGAACTAACTAAAAGATATATATATATATATATATATATATATATATATATATATATATATATATATATATATATATGAAAACGTCCTTTGAAAAAAAATCGCCATGTCCGCAGAGTGAATGATGATGAGTGGAATGAAGCGCCTGTCTGCTCCTATCGCACTAGAGCATGCAGTGCGTTCTTGTTCGTGCCACACCGGGCGACATCTGTGTCCACGTGTCCGGATCGTTCCTTAATGACAGCAGTAACTCGCGAGCTCGTGCACTTCTACGACCTTTGTGATATTGTGGGCTCATGTTTTTTTGAGATAGGGGCTTCTAGAATCCTTTCACGTAGCTGTTTGGCTATAGACTCGAGTTCTTCTCCCGCATGCTGTGGACGAGCTTGGTAACTTTTAGACGGCATAGCAATTTTCTCCCAGTAGTGGTTAAGGTGAGACTTTCCCGTTGAGAAATTAACACTGCTGTGCTCAACTCTTCGAAATAATTGTTGCGTTAACCCTGTTGCGCTTCCCTTTGGTCGGGCAGGGGTGTTCAATAACTCGTAACATGCCTCGAATAAGCCACCTTAGCCCAAGTAAACATTGAACTACTTCTGTAAGGACACGTGTCACTTTCGTGTTATACCAATTTCTATGACGGATGGATCAACCATGCTCTTTCTTTATTGACATAGCCATGCCGGTGCCTGGAAATCATTTGCAAGTAGGACCTATGTATGCAGACTTCATGTCGGAAGAATCGCTTTCACGTGTGTATATAGTGAGGTGCTTTAGCAGAGTAGAATCATACCCAGGCGTCACATGATGTGAATTGCGTAATGAGTGAATCGTTGAAAGCTTCCGACACATTTCAGAAGGTTCTGCGATATATTGTCCATCGTCATCACTCATCAGCCATGGGCATCACCAAAGTGCACACAATGTCTCACAGGTGTGTAGCGGGTACAGCGCTTCTCCGAAGAATTAGTAATCGTGTAGTCGGCGTTTTCAGACTTGCCAAAAATGAATAATTATGGCATAACGAGGGCCAAACAAGGCTACGTGTAGATGTTGTCTCAGGAGTGTAAAAAAGAAAAAAACTCCAGAAAGGTGGCTTTTCCAGCTTTCGCTGCGACTGTGCTGCGCGTTCTGCACAGGCCTGTCAATTATTTGTTCATGCAACCTTCCGAGTTTATAACCATAAAAAACATGGTGCTACTTACTAACGTTGTAGTAGTAAAAGCTTGTCACCATGTTTACTACCTACATTGTAAGTAATCGTAGTAACCTCCAAGTTGCCAACTTTTCTATGACGGCGCTTACTGCTTATACATTTACTACCTGAAATGAATTAGTATTACAAGGTTATTAGCTTTGGTATCCTGACTAGGTCAAATATATGAATACAAGGGCAGCGCAACAAAGACCAACGAATATACTACAGACAGAGGTGACTTACAGCAAAGATTGAATAGCGAAGAGATGTTACATATATACGAGATAAAGGTAGGCATGTGCAAAGGGTACAATAACAATCACGGATATAAAATTACCAGCATAAGCTACCGTCACTTGTGGATCCAACAGGAAGCTAGTGCATAACTCAAAATCGGTGAATATACGCAGCCCCATTTTACAATAGCGCGATTGAAGAGAGAACTCGCACACGCTCTGTGAAACTTTCTTAAATGATACGCAATGATCTCAATGATCTCAGGTGTGGCCGGCCAGCGGAGCTTGCCTGTCACCTCGCAACGCTCAAAGAGGAGCACGCAGCCGCAGTCACGGAAGTGAATTCTGAGGTGTGCTTGAAGCGCATTGTTCGTCGCTGTCTCTCGGCCTCTGATGGCAACGCTTGTACACTTCACGAGTGGCAACAAGAAGATGACGGTACATGACAAGCGGCATTTTTCACTCCGTGATGGTCTTGTTCGTGATGCTCTTCGACGGCCGAATCAGCAACTGCTGCTAGATGAGCTCAAACGCGCGCCGATATTCGCCGTCATTCGATGCCGAGTGTCTGCCATTTTCGGAAGCAGTTGAACTCGGCCCGGCGTCAGCTTCGTCCTGGAGATGTGATGATCCGCTGAATTCGTATTCTTCACCATTGGGCTCTTCGTAATACACAAATGTGTACACGTCACCATGAGCGAGAATTAATCACGGGAGCTGCTCTATAAACGCAATGAGCGTCCCGTATCTTTGGGGGACATCCCGAGCCTGCGAAGGGCTCTGGCCATTGAGCAGCTCGCCCAAGTCAGACGGGCCCTAAACTTGCAGGAATCTTCGCAGCTGCTCTACACTATCTGGTACTTCACTGAGAGCTCTCGAATGCAATTTTTCGACCGCAGTGGAGTCATCCATTGTATAGGTGGTTGGTTCATCAGCAAACGACATGGTGTTGTCTGGCCGTTTACTTTCTGCCACTGCCGGGGTACTGTGTGATGTCCAATTCAGCTTCGAACTCGTGGCATGGAGTTTTCTCTGCAGTCATCTGAATCTCGTATTTGATCGAAGCACGAGAGCAGCTCTCTCGGTCTTAGTTGCGTTATGGTCAGATCTTGCGTACAGCTCGGGATAGTTCACCTCTGTACGAGGCGACAGGTCACCAGGGCTGCTGCTTGTTGAGCCGGAGGACGGCCTCGACCCGACCGAAAAATTCCTTTTGTGGACCAGGAACAAAGCGGCCCCCGCTCGACATCTCCTGGAGCTAGCGATGTTTTGGTGGAGAGGCAGAAGAGCGTTCTCTTGAAGTCGATTGATTCCGATGGTCGACGTTCGCCACGAGCACAACGTGCCTCTCTTCTGATGATGATGATTATTTCACAGCCATAGCTCGTACCCACTAAGGGGGATCGGCCTTTCTTCTTCTTCTTCTTCTTCTTCTTCTTCTTCCTTCCTTCTTCTTCTTCTTCTTCTTTTCTTCTTCTTCCTTCTTCTTTTCTTCTTTCTTCTTCTCTTCTTCTTCTTTCTTCTTCTTTCTTCTCTTCTTCTCTTTTTCCCTCCCTTCTTTTCCTTTTTTCTTCTGTTTTTATTTTTTCTTCTTCTTCTTCTAGTCTTCTTATCTTTCTTTCTTCTTCTTCTTCTTCTTTCTTTCTTCTTCTCTTCTTCTTCCCTTATTCTGATCTTCTTTTCTTTTTTCTTTTCTTTTTCTTTTCTTTTTCTTTTTCTCTTTTCTTGTTCTTTTTCTTGTTCTTTTTCTTTTCTTCTTATCTACTTCTTCTTATTCTTCTTCTTCTTCTTCTTCTTCTCTTCTTCTTCTCTTCTTCTTCTTCTTCTTCTTTTCCTTCTTCTTCTTCTCTCTCTCACTAGGATGCCGCTCGCGCACTGGAAAGCCTACCCAAAAAGTATAGTGGGCATAATGATGATGATTACCGCGCATATTTATGGCTTCTGTCCTCTCAAACGAATAAGTGATATGAGGTCAGCTGCAGGAACTAGCTCAAAGCTAGCCTGAAACTATGCGGAGAGTTTCAGCGCGATAGAGTTAAAGAGTGCGTTTCGCAGAAATTCTGGTGTGGTTTAGCTGGGCGGGGTTATACGAACGAGCGGGCGAGCGGAGAGGGGGCAGCTGAGCGGCGCCACTTGCCCATCTAAAGCTCTCTACGGTCAGCGTCACTGGTTCTGAGCCAAAAATCATCATGTGCGTGACCATAATATCGAGATAGATGGTAATAAAACAAATAATAAAAATTCGGAGATTGAATTGAACCCGGCGCGTTTGAAAGCAAGCAGGGTTTCTACAATGGAGCTGTGCGTCTTTTACAGCGAGAGCTGCTATGAAATCACAACTTGGGTCACGCGCGGCGCCGTAGTTGTCCGCCGCCGCCACCGCCGCCGCCGGTGTCTGTAATCACATCACATGAAATAAGAAAAAGAAAACCTGGTACCAAGGACACAGTGGGGCTCGAAGCTGTGTCCGCTGCATGCCAGCCCAGTATTCTACCACTAATTCGCAAACTTGCCGTAGGCAAGCTTGATGAGAGAAAGGATTGATGTTATTAAGAGTAATAAAGTGTTTTAGAAGAGCAAAAGAACAACCAGGCGTCTCATAATGCGAATAGCGTATCGAGCGGGTCGTCGAATGCTGTAAAAGCACGAGCTGAGCCATGGATTTTCTATGGAAGCTAGAGGTTCTCTTAGTGTTGTTCTTGATTACAACCTAAAGTGGTTAGTAACTTGACGTACACACGTCAGATGCAATTCCTCTAACATTTTGGATCTGTTACTAGCAACTTGTCTTGACAGCCTGTCACTATCTTCGTGAGATCAGTGACCAAAAAGTAATACATGCAGATTGTAGTTTCAGCCCTTTCACTCGACACACACTGATAAAAATTTTAACCCTATACGATAAAGGTCACTTCGATGTTATAAATAATGAACTTTCAGTTCAAATTTAGTGGTCAAATTTAGATCGAGACGTCGGAAAGAATACTGCAAGAACTAGCTGGCCTGCAAATGGGACCAATCGATCTCAGCTCCCAAGCTAACCTAGTTGGCCTGCAACTGGGACCAATCGGTCCCAATTCCTAACTGAAGCTAGTAGACATGCAACTGGAACCAGTTGACCGCTCTTCTCAACTGAAACTAGTGGGCCTGCAACTTTGAGCAGCTGGAACGAGTTGATGCCAGTTGAAATTACCTGGATTCTAGTGACATTTCATCTGGGTATGGTACCGTATGACGGTAGCGCTACTTCTTTTTCGATGGTCGAGCTTTTGTCGTCGAAGACACTCCAACACTATGTGGATAAAAGCTTTTTTGTCTAAAAGGTAATCTTGGGTTGTCACGTCTCATGGTTGCCTGAAGCACTTGCTGCTGGCCTGGTCGATTCATGTATTGACGCAAAGAAGTATATATATAGTCAATTAGTGCAAAACGATGATGACGAGGGGAGGTAGGAGAGCGATTTGCACAGCTTTTAGGTTTCCTTTTGCCCTTCTCACCATATTGTGGGCATGAGCCATGTTGTCCTGTGCAAAAAAAAAAAAAAAACGAAACAGACTATTGGTCGGCTGTATTTTTTTTTAACCACGCCGAAGAAGCGTCGCAGGGTCCCGTTAACAGTTTATACGCCTAATACTCATTTTTCTGGCTTAGCTTTGGTCCAATGTTACAATCCCTGGCCAGTCGTCTAAAGCGGGTCTGTGTCGTGGCTATCAAATGGAAGCTATTGCTGTGTAACGTAGGAGACAAAGAAGAAGTTCTCGGTGGCCCTCTGAAGTTCCTTCGATGGGTGAGTTCCACCATTCTTGCTTGCTTTGGAGAAGAAAGTGGATACATAACCGAGTGAGTGAGCTGCGCTAATTAAACGTTCGGCTCCGTTATACCGGTGTTTCAAAAAACGTATCCGAAACCTTGAAAAAGAAAACAACAGGAAAATGCGATGTTTGTCTAATGCTTTTGAAACTGCTGCAGACATCCTAAGATGGCTAAAGACATCATATGGGACAAGAAATAGGTAATGGGAACTAACAATTTATTTACTAGCATAAGGCTGTTATATCAAACGGGAGATACGAAGTAATTAATGTGAAGCAGCGATTGCACTATGAGATTACGAAAAAACCGGTCTCCGGTAATAATTACAAAGTAATAAATTGCAGCCAAGATTAGTGCTGAAACTGAAACCAAAACACGTGAAAACGCAACTGCCATCTATGTTCTTGTGTGTGTGTGTGTGTGTGTGTGTGTGTGTGTGTGTGCGTATGCGTGCGTAAGTGTGTGCTTGTGTGTTCACTACCATTCTTTCATTTGACTTAAGCACTTAACTTGAGTGATTAAAAAGGCAGACAATCTTAGATACCCATCGCGACAGAAAAAGCAATTGTGGAGACAGCAAGCAAATATCACATTTTTCTAATTTTGGACACACCCCACGCACCGGGGACCCACGCTAGAGACAGCCCTTCGCGGCAACCGCCACGCGCAGAAGAGACCACCTTATTTCTCGCTCGCCACTACCAAGGCTTGTCGCCACCGGCGCTAACCTATCGCGAGTGTATCGAATGAACTCAGATTTGTGCCCAGGCAGGCACTAACCCGAAACGGAGGCTACTGGTTATGGCGCTCAGCTGCTGACCCGTAGGTCACGGGATCGAATCCTGGACGCCCCGACCACATTTTCAATGTCGTCGAAAATACTAGAGTCCCGTGTGCTTATACTTAGGTGCCTGTTAAATAACCCGAGGCGATTGAAATTCACGAAGCCGTTGACTACGACGTCCCTCATAAATTTGTCCCGGTTTTGGTTCGTTAAACGCCAACAGTGAACATGATAATTACTATTCCAGCAGTCCCATCGCCGTCTTTCCCAATTCGATGCATGTAGCGTGCACGGGCTGTCAAATGACTCCATACACACAACTCTCAATTACTATCTCATATCCTTGATCCGGGCAACATAAAGTACGAACATTTTGCATGACATCAAGACATGAGAAAAATTCCAATATGAGCGAAACGCATGTGGTCAGAATGTTCCACCGGGACACGACAAAACACTGAGTGTCAAGTGCGAAGTGGCTCCAGTTGTGTAAACAAAAGGAATACCTTGAGAACAGCTATACAAGAAACTTACGAAACATGGACAAACAAAGAACTATGTCTGTGCGTGTCAAGTTTCGCGCTAGTGTACTCATGATAATATACGCGCAACTATACCGCCATTATCTTCTAAGGCAGACGCACACTATATGTGCTTCCTGAGACGAATGCTTTAGGTCTAAAATGTCAATAACGGAGATACATACTGAAACTTTAGCGCGCACACACCAAGACACAGACGCGGTAAAGTTTCAGTATTCGCCGAGGTTTCAGTGCGCCGAAGTTTCAGTATGTAGCAAAACCGACTAGCCCACCTTTCCGCATTATAACGGAGATGCAGGGATGCATGCTTGCGGGTACGGCAATTCAAGTTCAGGCAAAACAATCAGGAACGGACTTGTGCACGTGCTGCAGGTTACTAACGAAACAAGATTAATGAGAACTAAGGGACGATGGTGACAAGGAGATTATATCGGATGTTATCTGTAATTCGAATGTATACGTGAATAAAGGTGAATGAAAAGATAACTTCCCGTCGGCAGGCACCGAACCCGCGACCTTCGAATAACGCGTCCGATGCTCCGCTAACTAAGCTGCGGCAGAGGTCATGCCCCCTTCCTCTTCATGGGTTATATGTAAATTGTCGCACTGTTGCTAATTTTCAGGCGATCGCCGAGCAGTTGACGGTAAGCTCGCTTAAAACTGTTGCATCTTGCTGTCTCTTGATTCCCCGTATTTCCAGCTATAGCTATAGCGGCCACTTGAGCACGGACATACGTAAATGCAAGGTGACCCAGCTACCTTTAGCCATGGATGGTTAAGAAATACGCCAACACACTTTGTGATGATGATGATGATGATGATGGTGGTCAAAACCTTATTACTCCCAAAAGAGAGGACCGACCGAGAAGTCGGTTACGCTGCTTAGAGGAGGTCAGCGGGGATCCCTTGGGACACCGCGGCCTCCAATGCGCGTGAGATTACCAGGCGTTGCTTTGCCGACATCTTCTGTGTGAGAAGCGCTGGCATACTGTGGGCACGTCCATGCCACGTGTACGAGGGTGGCCGATTGTGAACAGTATTCACAGTGTGGTTCCACGAGGTGTGGGTATACCTTGCTATAAAGGCAGGGGTTGGGAAAGACACCTGTCTGAAGCTTGCGCCACAGGACGGCATCACGCCGAGGGAGGTCTTTATGAGCTGGAGGATAGCGGAGACGGCCTAGTCTGCAGTGCTGTAGAATGTGTAAGTGACCAAAGGAGTTTTTCGCAGACCTGGGAGGGCGAAGAATGAGAAGTGTAAGGCGTAAGGAACTCTGCCCGGCAGTTGAGATCTCCGGCGAGAGTGTGTGCCTGCGCATTTTTACTGAAGGATTCATGAGCTGGGGCCCAGATAAGAAAACGAGGTGAGACAGGTGGGGTGTGATGCTTTACAATTGAGTATGCCTGTGTAGAAATACGGCCCGCATCAAAATTTTGGATGCGGATGGCGAGTTGAGAATCACTTATGATCACCTTGGTTATTGGGTCGGTAATCACCAAAGCAATAGCAACCTCTTCGGCAACTGTTATATCGGTGGAGTGAATTACACTACATGCCGTGCTCCACCCACGGTGTGGGGCCAAAGCGACAGCCACCATTGTTGATCGATGTGGGTGTCGCGAGGCGTCTGTGTGCGTGACATCGGAACGATTCGAGAGATGTTTGTGTAGTTGGCGCGCTCGGTCAGCCCTACGATCCGCATGATGTTCAGCGTTCATGTGCTTGGGGATCGGAGGAATAGGAAGACTGAGTCGTTGATCTGTCGGTACATCTTGGTAAGTGGTGGCCGCCCGCGTGGGGATGAGTCCGATTTGGTGCAATACAGCACGTCCCGCATGCGTGAGTGAGAGCCGCTGGTACTGGGACGTAAGGGTAGCTTCTATAAGCTTATTGAACGTGTTCGACACCCCAATAACACACTTTGTGGTGACGTAATCAAGTGAACTATTGCGTTGGGTGAGTCACTCGACCTTTCGTAGCGTAGGCTACACTGGCCGAGGTGTAGCGGTTTTGCACGGCCTTTCGACAGCCGTGTTGCGCACGCCCGAGAGGCAGTGACGTCACATGGCACACAGCTGGCACGCCGGAAAAGGTCTTGAAGTTCCTGAAGTGTCATGTCACTAGTGAGCAGCCGATTGACTCGCGTGAACTTGCCCGCTAATCCATCCGTCCATCCGTTCGTCCGTCCATCCACCCATCCGTCCATCCGTTCATCCATCCGTCCGCCTGTCCGTGGTTTATCCAACTGTAGCTCACGCTACGTATATACTGGCATAGCCGAGCTAAGCCACTGTTAATGTTTTACGTTCTGCTTCTATCAGGCAAGATTTATTAGCCAACTTTGAAAGCATCGAGACCGGGCAGGATTAATGCAAAGTCCTCTAGTACGGAGGCGTGGGTCTTCTGTGGGGGTAGGCGGGATATTGTTAGACTACACTAATCGTTCACACTCCTCTATGGTTTTTCACTTAGTTAAGTAGCGGTCACTTGCACTGAGGGGGTGTGGAGTCTGTACTGTGGTTCATGACGAGGACTTTGGGTCATGTACCACTATCACTCACCGGTGATAGCCATGGCCTGCCGCAACTGAATATGGTATAGGCAAAAAAAAAATCGTGTCTTTTGAAAAAAAGCAAGTTATCAAAAAAGATTTATGGTTCTATATAGCAAAAAATATTGCGACATTCTGTTAAAACTACAGTGTCACTATATTAACCACATGACTTGCCAGAGTGTTTAATATTTTACAATGGAGTCCCATATCTTTGTGATTGGCGATGTTCAATTGTCAGGAAAAGTCGCATGCCTTGTAGTGCGATACTGCAGTTTCATGTTCGAGTAGGTCTCAGCTGTATAGAACCGGGAGTGATGTTCGATAACTAGATCTTTTTGAAAGGTATGATTTTCTTGTAACCTATTTCCTATTCAGTTATGACATGACGTCGTTGCTGCTGCCGAGAGATGGCACCCCATACAGGTGTTGTCAAATCTGGGGAATGTGCCAGCCTACCCTGAAGCACACCGATCAGGCCGCTCTGACTTTCATATTGTGCGAATAATAGCTCCGTGTTCGAATCCATAAGCTGCGCTGTACGGTATTCGCGCGTTACAAAAAAAAAAATCCCAATTAGAAAGTTATAGGACGCTTTGGAAAATGTCTGATTAGGGTTTCTAACGTTCTATCGGGTAAATATTACTGTTGTTCTGCTTATGCAGTCTTTCGAGAAAAAGAAAAAAGAAAGAGCAGGCCCACTAATGCACTGTGATCGCAGTAATCTGTACCGTTTCGTGTACAAACGAAATTATTTCTTTGCGGAGCACGGTTAATTTAAACGATAAGCAAGGAGGTAGTTTTGGCAAATGAATCGGTTTTTGCGCAGCCCTTTCCGATAACGTTATTGCTTTACTTGCGTCTTCAGTGCATACGGATTCCACATATTCCACGGTAAGTACATCAGCTGAGAGAGTGGCTGTAAATTCATTTTTTTGTGTGTGTTTACACCTTTGCCGCGAATGCGTGTTCGTGTCACGAAGCAGTTATTACTAATTCGAAAGTTTATCGTGGCTTTGGGTTTTCAGTCTGAAAGCTTTGACGAGCTCATTATCTTCAACGCCTGCTTGTTGTGAGGAACGCATTTGGTGCAAACTATCCTATGTTGCTATAGCGTACACTTCCTATCTCTGTATTATTCTTACCAATTCGTAAAGCCCAACAAATGTATATTATCGTCTGCATATCTTTCTGTATGACAGTTTTTGCGTAAGAATAATAAATGAATTTGAATTCGAAAAAAAAGTGTAAATACACGCAGCTAAAACCTTAGGGGGGGGTAGCAGCATCAATAAATAAATAAATTTAAATACTCATATATGTGGGGTACGTCGCTCTTGTATTACATTCAAATCACGTGTTTCATTTCAGTGTCACATCTTTTGTTGTATTCATTAATAAACCGGGAGTCATAGGATAAAATAATCCTTAAGGCAAAACGAAGATGTACGCGACGCCATATGTGCACTGTGTAATGAATCTACGGCTACTAATTTAAGGTAAAATGCATGCTTAGACACAAGAGTACCACCGCGTAGCACCCGTTAGAATGAAAAGTGAATGTGTTTCATGCTTACAGACAAGAGTACCACCGTGTAGCACCCGTTAGAGCGAGAAGTGAATGTGTTCTACACATCGAATGTCACTAGAATACGCGTCGATCGGAAGGCTCGAAAAAGAAAGTCGGGGAACCTTGACGTCATATTAAGTATGAATCTTCGGGCTTACGAAAAAAAAAGAGTTTGTTGCATTAACAATGATGTAGACACGCTAACCACACTTCTGCTATCGCCATTGTGTCTCGTATATGTACAAATCGGTAAAATTATTGCTTTGCGCATTGCTCGCTCTGTGTGCGAGTAAAAGCCCGTAGAAGTATGTCAACGAGCGTGGCTTAAAAGGAAATGAAATTTGTCGGGGTCCTCAGTCAAGTGAAGGAATATAAATGAGTGCCGAAGGAGGGGGGGGGGATGCGTCACTCAGGCGGGCGCTAGAAACCGATAAAAAACCGTGGTCACCTGCGGCTCATAAGAACAGTTTCTTGCTGCATCATTTTTCGGAAGAACCGTCCATACACGGGCAACTTAATGGCCTCCCCAATCCGCAGGAACCACAACAGAAACCTACGCTGTCCGAATACTACACACATACTGACATCGCAGCTCGGCAATGCACCTGGTGTTGCGGCTCATAGCTCTGTACACAGCATAGCAGACGGCTCATAGCTTTGTACGAGCTCTCACCGGTTACTCCGGGCTGACGCGACAGACGATGCAGAGGTCACTTCGATCCCTTTAGCTGCCATGTTCCCTCACGTTTTGTGGAGTTAACGCCACACAGGGTTGTAAAGGAGTGTATGCTGCTAATGTAACTTCGTATTACATTCACACTTGTCGATACCTCGTCCGTTGCTTCGCTCTCGCGTTGAAAGGATGACTTTATCTAAACAAATCTGCTGTGAACAGCTATCTTGTGTAAGGCTTTTAAAGCGTACTGTAGTGTGCACGGTAGAATGAACGCAAAAATTAGCGCCAACATGGCCACTGAAGAATTTCTGCTCAATAAACGAGCCCTCTATAAAACGCTGCACGTCGTCTGCTATTCTATACGTCCTCAGACGATGAGGTTAAAGGCCGTCTGGAGTATTACTTTAGCTTAAAGGGCGCCTTCAATGGTGCATGAGCGTTCGAGGCTCAAAAGCGCTGCCGTCTAAAGACAACCGGCTGTGGTTTTCCCGCTCTTAGCTTTGTACCTTACGTGTTTGGAAACTATTCAGTCTTATAAGTTTCACTCATCAACATCATTGTGAGTCTTCTTGGCTGAAATGGTGTTCCGTGCTCGCAATCAGGAGCCATCGACGTCGATCACATCCAGTGGTCTTCCCGGAAACGAGGCGTCTTGGAGTACGTCAGGCGTCACGTCGCAGGACACGTTAACGCAGCCTACGATCGCGACAACGTCATTCGTTGGGACAGCGCCCTCGTTGACGGAGGCCGACTCGGGAGCCGCCATGGAGCACGTGCTTCCAGAGGAAGGAGCAGCAGATCCACATCAGGTCAGGGTGGAAACGTAAGCTGGGCAACGGAGAGTGCAGCCTTCGTTGAAGCCTTTTATTTTGATTTTTGGCTGGACAATACTTCTGTGTGATTTCTTAATGGTTATAACATCAGGAGGCTACAAACAAAGAATTATTTATGCAATTACATGCACCGTGTTACTCTACTAGGTCATCAGGGCTCATTAAGACATGGAATCAGAAATAATAGCAACTTTATTCCGGCTCATCGCTAGAGGACGCAAAGTTTGAACTAATGTTTTATTCTGTAGAGTGGAAGTCTTTGAAACAATTTCGGAACTTCGTCCCTAATTCAGAGTTTACTCACCTTACCTACCTGCCATTGGCGTTACCCATGACTACGGCCACGAGTCTTCTTCGTCTTTTTTTTCTACTTGCTACCAGCTCTTCAATAATGCAACGAAAGTGGGGCTGGCTATAGCGAGGATTAGTGAAAGAATACTCTCTCAAGGATTAGCAGTTTTGGTTTCGTTTCCGAGTTGCTATTGTGTGATGTTGCGAAATGACAGCACCATGGCCGAAAGAATTAAAGGGGGACTAAAGCAAAAAAAAAAACGGGTGTTTCCCATATGAGTAAATTACGCTTCTAATTCTAAATTCACCAAACTCGCAAGAAGACGCTTGGTCAAGGAGAAAACGCATGAAAAGAGAACGGTGGTGGCCTCGCCACCTTGAAATCACCCCACTAGACTTCGTGACGTCATATGTTTTGAAGGTATATCTATTTGACCCTATGTAGTTCCTAGCCAGTAAAAATGAAGTACATCAATCTCTGATGACGAAACACGCAATTCGAAGTCCGTGACGTCACGTACTACAAATTCAACGTGAAATTTCAAAATGAAACTATGACTGATTTTCTAATTCATAAGCACATGGAGGTGAAACCAACATTGTAAGAGTTCTTACAGTTGAATTTATGAATTTAAACCGATTCATTTGTTGTTTCTTTTACAGCCCTCTTTTGATATATATTTAGAAGTATAATAGACCCTGCGTGCCTGTTTTCCGCTGGCAACTTCAAGTTGTTGAGTAAACGATTCGTGGCCCCATTATAATGCCGAGAAGCTTCTCAGAATTGCCGAAAAGTATTTTGTCCAAAAGAAACGAAAAGATGGCAGCTCGCCCGTGATTTTGGCAGTCCGATTTGAGCGCTCCGTTTCAGAACGAATCTTGTCCTACGGTGAAAGAAAAACAACAAAAAACGCTTCAAACATCTCTACGCGTAGCTGTCTTTCTTTCTGTGTCTATATTTGAAAACTGCTGCTCGGCGCTGCGTCGTTAGAAATGAGTTGAAACATCCTCGCTTGTTTTTGTTTTCAGCCAAGAACAGTCCCGAAAGCAGACGTGTTTGGTGTGTTCCTTGTGCCTGCTGCTCATACTTCTACTTCTCTGCTTCCTGGCACTGATAATCTTCACCACTTCCGGTGCGTTTTACGTCGTGTCGTGTGTCATCGCATAAATAATAATAATAATAATAATAATAATAATAATAATAATAATAATAATAATAATAATAATAATAATAATAATAATAATAATAATAATAATAATACTAATAATACTAATAATAATCTTTATTATCATCTTGAGTTGTACAAAACAAATAACAGGCCTGTCAAAGCCAGACGGTGGCTTGGAGGACTTGGCCCAGCACATCGCCAAACGGGAGATGACATACATATTGAAAAGTTTTTTATGTAAACAATCAGAGGAAGAGTACATGCAACTCATTTACGCTACATATAAACACAATAACAATCAATGAAATTAGCGGAAGCAATATTACCTAAACAGCAGAATTGTGAAGATAAGTATTGAAAAATTTTAAACAGATTTTACCCATAATGCGATAACTGATGCAGCCCTAAAGAGATCTTAGGCTTTTTCGTAGACAGCGTTTAGTCATTGCCGAGAAAACACTGTCGGAGATGTCATTAAAAACACTAGAGACATAGACCTTTCTAGAAGCTTTGCCATATTGTGGTTTGTCGAATGGTACAGAAAAGCGGGAAGTTTTACTAAATATACGAGGGGCAATGCATTCGTTTTTGAACTGAGAGTCCCAGAAATGCCGTAATACAACAGTTTGGTTAAAGGACGCTTTGAAAGATGGCAGGCTAAGTAGAGAAAATAAATTTACATTGTCTGTTGAGGAACGATTGTACACAATGGATTTCAACATACTTTTTAAAATATTGCTACATGCATGTATATTGATATTCTAGGGGGTGACGCGCGTGTGTGCCTGACGAGGAAGACAAAGAGTTGTCTCCGCTCGATCGCTGGTGAACCGGGCACGCCATTACCGCTGGTTCGGAATATATTTAATCCCAAGCCTCGTCGTTATGGCGTCTCTTCTTTTCCGTAACATATTTGGTGGAGGTGGAACGTTCCCCGTCTTCACCACGAAGCTTCGCAGTGGCCGCACCATTCAGTCTCCGGCCATGGCTACCGATGACAACAGCCTGTCAGCGTCTCCATCTGTAGCTCCAGCCACTACATACCTGACGATGCCCACCCCCCGTGATCCCTGTACATTTATTGCCCACCCCCCGCGGGTCCGTCAGAGTACATATTACTCTGACGGACCCGCGGGGTGCCGTCAGAGTAATATTTTACTCTGACGGCACCCCGCGGGTCTGGTTCGACGCCCATGAGACGAAGCTCACTAGCTGAGATACCTTCAAGGAGCGACTACGCGACATCGTTGGGGACCCGTCTGGTCGCCAAATGGAAGCGCGAAAAGAACTCGCCACTCGTGTGCAGTCGTCAACAGAATCGTATGTCTCGTACATACAGGATGTGCTCGCGTTGTGCCGAAAAGTCGACGAGCAAATGACAGAGTGACAAGGTGGACCACACACTTAAGGGCATCGCGGACGACGCCTACAATTTGCTCGTCTACACTAACGTCACGACCGTAGATATTACTGTCAAGGAATGCCGCCGCTTCGAAATGGCCAAAAGCCGCCGTGTTCTGCCTCAATTTACGCGGCTACCAAACACGGCTGTTACATCCACTTGCACCGATATCGGTGCCACACCACCCATGCAGGACAGCGTGACACGAATAGTTCGACGGGAGCTTGAGGCGTCAAGTCCGGCACCATTTCCTCCACATCCGGTCGACCATGGCGCCGCACAAACGCCTCCGCCGGTCTCCCTTATTCAAGCCGTCGTGAGGCAGGAAATTGCAAAGCTTGGTTTTCCTGTGGCCTTCTCTGTCTCCCAACCCGTCTCCAGACCAATGACAACAAATGCACCACGCCATGACTTACGCTTTATTCCGCGATCCCGCAATCCGACGGAATTCAGAACTGCAGACGACAGACCAATCTGCATCCACTGCCACCGAGTTGGCCATATCTCCCGCTACTGCCGCAGCACTTGGACGCCCTCAAACTGGAGCCCATTTTTCTCTACTCGCCCATACGAGGACTCCCGTCGGTGTTCGCCCAGTCGTGTGTACTCTTCTTTCGACGTCCCTAACAGCCGCTCCACTGCTCGTTCGCCGTCACCTCAACGCCGCCGTTCCCCATCGCCCTACCACGCCGCTATCCGTCGCCGGTCAACTATGGATCCTCTCGGACAGAAAAATGGATAATGGAGCTCCAGGAGGTAGCGCTGCATCAATTGCGACTGATCGAAATCCTCCGTTGACGCTCCCCACTAATACCAACCTTATCGAGGTGTATATGAACGGTATTTCTTTGACAGCGTTAGTTGATACCGGAGCTCAAGTGCCCGTAATGAGTGCTCATCTGTGTCGCCTGCTCAAAAACGTCTTTACACCTGCAACGACTAAAGCCCTCCGTGTCACTGATGGTGGAACTGTGGCCATCACTAGAATGTTTATTGCTCGTGTTAGTATGCCGGCCGCCATATCCCGTTTTGTTTACGGTGCTTGAAAATTGCCCTCACGGCCTAATCTTCGGCATGGACTTCCTATCGACGCATTCTGCCCTCATCAATTGTGCCACCGGTACTCTCTGCCTAGAACTTCATCTTCTGCCGGATTCTCCCCCTGAACTCCCGAACGGCCTGTGTACCACTGACTTCTTCCGGATACCACCTAAAGCTTTCACATTCGTTGAATTCACAACACCCTCTCCCCTGCTCGACGGTGATAATTTCGTGACACCGATTCCTGATGTTTTCCTGGCGCACTACATTACTGTCCCACACTCCGTCGTAACCATGGCCTCTAACCAAACATGTTTACCTGTTATCAATTTTGGTTTCATGAAACAAGTGCTACCCCAAGGAATTGCGGTCGCCACACTAAGGCCCTTAATTGACGACCACGTCACCTGTTTTACGGCAGACGTATGTCCCGAGCACCCACATCACTCGCAGGATGACACGTGCCTCGATGCGACCTTACGCTCCATGATCGCCCCGGACCTCAAACCTGAGAAGTGAACCGCGCTGTACCGCCTTCTGGCTTCATACCATGACATATTCGACATTGACCACCATCCACTCGGCCAGACTTCACTCGTCAAGCACCGCATTAGCACAGGTGATTCTCATCCCATTTATCGGCGACCATACCGGGTGTCTGCCACCGAGCATAAAATAATTCAACAAGAAGTCACCAAGATGTTAGCCAAAGGAATTATTGAACCCTCTTCGAGCCCTTGGGCGTCTCCCGTTGTGCTCGTTAAAAAGAAAGATTGCACGTGGCGCTTCTGCGTGGATTACCGTCATCTGAATAGAATCACGAAAAAGGACGTTTACCCTTTACCCCGCATCGATGACGCTCTCGATTGTTTCCACGGCGCCCGATACTTTTCCACAATAGACCTACGTTGCGGCTACTGGCAGATTGCTGTCGACGAAAAAGACCAAGAGAAGACTGCATTTGTAACTCCAGACGGCCTATATAAGTTCAAGGTTATGCCATTTGGGCTATGCAACGCCCCAGCCACGTTCGAGCGCATGATGGACTCTCTGCTACAAGGGTTCAAATGGTCAACATGTCTTTGTTATCTTGACGATGTCGTTGTATATTCCCCAACATTTGAGACCCACCTTCAGCGTTTGTCAGCTATTCTCGACATATTCCGCACTGCAGGCCTCATATTGAACTCGTCGAAGTGCCACTTCGGACGCCGGCAAATTACAGTGTTGGGCCACCTTGTCGACGCCTCTGGTGTGCAGCCGTACCCCGAGAAAATTCGTTCAGTCACCAGTTTTCCTGTACCCCAGTCAGCCAAAGACGTCCTGAGTTTTGTAGGACTTTGCTCCTATTTTAGAAGGTTTGTGAAAGATTTCGCAACCATCGCTCGACCCCTCACAGAGCTTCTAAAGAAAGACGTCACATTTACGTGGGGTACCGACCAAGCTGCTGCTTTTTCTCACCTAATCACGCTATTTACGACTCCACCCATATTGGCTCACTTTGACCCATTCGCTCCGACGGAAGTTCGAACCGATGCTTGTGGTCACGGAATCGGAGCCGTGTTAGCCCAGCGCCAACGGGGACACGACCGAGTTGTTGCCTACGCTAGCCGCCTCCTCAGAGCTGCTGAGCGCAACTATTCTATTACGGAGCGTGAATGTCTTGCTCTTGTTTGGGCAGTCTCAAAGTTCCGCCCATATTTATATGGCACTAATTTCTCTGTGATAACTGACCATCATGCGCTATGTTGGCTTACGTCACTGAAGGATCCTACTGTCCGGCTCAGGCGCAGGGCTCTGCGAATCCAAGAGTATACTTTTACGGTGACGTACAAGTCCGGACACCTACATCAGGACGCAGACTGCCTGTCGCGCTACCCGGTCGCTGAGTCGAGCACTATGCATGACACCGACACCGAGCCTTGCGTCTTTTCCCTTTCGCAAATGACATGCATCGTTGACGAGCAGCGCTATGATGCATTCTTGCGTGCTATCATTGAGCGCCTCGAATCACCATCTTCCAGTCAGTCCGATCGCTCATTCGTGCTCCACGATGGTGTATTATACCACCAAAGTTTTGAGCCGGATGGACCGTCTCTGCTGCTCGTCATTCCGAAACACCTTCGCTCGGAAGTTCTACATGAACTTCATGACCTTCCGACTGTTGGTCACCTTGGTGTGTCACGCACTTACGACCGAATACGCCGACGCTTCTACTGGCCAGGGCTTGCACGCTCAGTCAGAAGGTACGTTGCGGCTTGTGAGAAATGTCAGCGCCGCAAAACGCCATCGACACTTCCCGCCAGACGCCTTCAACCACTCGATATTCCGTCAGAACCATTCTTCCGCGTTGGCTTGGACCTACTTGACCCTTTCACCTTGTCTTCCTTGGGTAACAAGTGGATAACCATGGCCACCGACTACGCCACGCGTTATGCCATCACACGAGCTCTCCCAACAAGCTGCGCCACAGTTGTCGCCGACTTCCTCCTCAAGGAAGTGATTTTGCAACACGGAGCTCCGCGGCAGCTGCTTACAGACCGTGGCTGCACCTTTTTGTCGAAGGTCATAGCCGACATCTTGCAGTCCTGTAAAACGAGACACAAGCTGACTACGTCATACCACCCGCAAACCAATGGACTCACGGAGCGTCTAAATCGAACTCCTACAGACATGCTCGCTAAGTATGTTTCTACCAACCACACCGACTGGGATCTCGCGTTGCCGTACGTCACATTTGCCTATAATTCTTCACCCCATGAGACTGCTGGTTACTCTCGATTTTTTTCTGCTGTTTGGCTGAGAACCAACATTGCCTCTAGACACCGTCTATCGTCCCCTGCAGTACCGACCAGTGAATATGCCATGGACGCTATCACTCGGGCCGCTCACGCACGCGAAATCACTTGTACTCGCCTTCTGACCTCTCAAGAGAAGCAACGGCGCTTGTATGACCAACGACACCGCGACGTACACTTTCCGTCCGGTTCTTTGGTACTGCTCTGGTCTCCGACCCGTCAAGTTGGCTTGTCAGAAAAACTGCTTACTCGCTTAGCACACAGGCCCATACCGAGTCCTTCGTGTGGTTACTCCTGTAACATATGAAATTGGTCCTGCCACCCCGTTGCCTTCATGTGCCCAACAGGCTACCGATATTGTACATGTTGCACACTTGAAGCCCTACCACTGTCCTAGTAACGTTGACATTTAGATGCACCGAGACGGCGCTTCTGCCGCCGGGGGTTATGCTACATGCATGTATATTGATATTCTAGGGGGCGACGCGCGTGTGTGCCTGACGAGGAAGACGAAGAGTTGTCTCCGCTCGATCGCTGGTGAACCGGGCACGCCATTACCGCTGCTTTTGAATATATCTAATCCCCAGCCTCGTCATTACGACGTCTCTTCTTTCCCGTAACAATATTGTAAACCCGACGCTGCCATCGCGAAGAACAGAAAGCAAATAAAGTGATGCCATATCGTAGAATACTATACGCAAGAGCAAGCATGATGGTCGCTTTAATATTGGCAATAATAATCACAACAAATTATTATTATTATTATTATTATTATTATTATTATTATTATTATTATTATTAAAATTACCAAAAACATGGTGCATCGTATTGTCACGCTCAAGACCAAGGCTTCGTTTATAAAGCGGCGTTACAAGGCCAAAGTCCCTAAAGGTGTCGGCACAGCACAGCCAAAGCAAATGCAATGGTGTGAGGACTACCGCGCCTTCGTCTGCGTCTTTCTCGCTGGCAGATTATGCACGTGGCATTGCCCCTCCTCTCGATAAAGCATACGCTCGATGCTAAACGAAGCGTTTACGGTAAACATGAGCAAAAACCGGTGTCCCGCAAGACGTGAATGTCACTATGGGTGGCGTGATTTTAACCGCACCACTTGCACGATCTCGGGCTGTGGGTGATAGCTTGTAGTTTCGCCATGCGTGGTGTAGCTTAGCTGGGAGACGTGTTCGAGGAGCCTTGCCGTAAGCGCCGAGTCCTCGAGTCGGTGATTAGGCACGACGGAGCGTCGGGGCGATGTGCTTTAGGATGCCGGAGAATAACGGAGTAAAAAGCGGGTCTTCAGCGTCAGATTCATTGTGCTGACCTGGTCGCGCATAAGTACGAGTGTGGAACGAGATGTAGAAACGTTGTAAGAAATAAAAATACCACATAAAACGAAGACGAAAGACCATCCCATCACTATAAACATAAACGCGGTACCTTCGAATCCCCGGCAGAGTGATTTACCCTTGTGTCACTCCGAAAAAAGTCCCACCAACTTTGAAATTATAAAGTTTCCTAAAAATTTACTAGAGGAGACACTGGCGCTGCGATTGTTCAGTGACCATCGGAATTATGGGTACGACATCTATTTGCATATTTTTCGTGCTCGCGGGCAGGGGACACACTTGTGTCTTCGTTTATTGCTACGTTTTAGTCTTGTTTCGAAAAAAAAAAAGAACGAACCGTTTTTCACTTCGTGACCCGATTAGAAGTGGTAAGCCTAAAAGATTAAGGTGGTGAAGCCTAACTGACGAACATTTGCCAATCGTTGTTTCGTGATGAAGCAGCTCCAAGCCGCGAGAAGCCAGAACGAAGGTAAAGTACGAAGACTAGATGAAGCAAGCTGCCCGAGCAAAGGCTAAACGCCACCGAAGCAAGAGCACTTTCCTTAACTTATCGCAAACACAAAACACCCAAACAGCTGCACTTGGAATTCCCATGTGGCAGGATGCTAATCGTGAATCAATTCTTTTTTGAAATATCTATAATGAAGTGAAAACGAGAACCTAAAGTTGCAGTGCCGTACTTAATCACTTGTTCAAGAAATTTCATTTTTTATTCAGCACATAAAAATGCTGTTTTTTTTTCGTCAAAACATTTTCTAGGCTATATAATATATCAGTGCGTACGCTGTCACTTTTCGTACTGCCTATAATCATGGGGTAATACGTATGCCACACATCTTCATCGCCTAGACGTTTTACAAAAGCAAGTATTGCGATTAGTAGCATTCCAATCACATGCCTCTATCTCCCTCTGCTCCTATATTCAATTCTCTAAACGTTCTATCTTTGCGTTCGCTGATCAGTCAGAAGGTGTTAGTACTTATGATTTGTTTATACTTAGTTCAATCTGTCGAAATTAATTCACTCCAGCTTCATCAATAAAAATACGCGATATATTCAAGACAATGGCATCTACTTCCAGAAGCTAAAAGAAATTACGGAAAGCTTAGCGTCGTATTATCAGTCCTGCTATTTATATTTGTCATTAGTATGATGACTTTTTTATCAATTTGTTCGTGTTTCTTCCTCTTTCTCTCCATTACTTAAACGCTAGACATTGTGTAATATATATATTTCCCGCTGACCAAAATTCTGGTAATCCACCTTTACGTTGTCTTGGGAAGCTTCCCTGACAGTTGCTATTTCGGGCCTTCGAAATGTACAATTGTATGTTCATATTGTATTTTATTTCATTAAGTCAAATTCGAACTTGAATTTCAAAAAAGAAAAAAAACACAAAAGGTTGTTCAAATAGTAGGTCATGATAATTTCATATGAAAAAATGCACTATGTGAAACATACTTTTGATGCATAATTGGTGATTTATATAGCACCAGAATCACCATTACTGCAGCTTGAAGCAGTAGATGTCCGAGTTTTATTCATTGACGCGACAAAATTATTAGAAGAAAATGAGATAAGTTTAGACAACCTGTCACAGGTGTGATTAGTCGTGATGCAGTTTTTGCAGCACATGAGTTTTTTTGTCGAAGAAGGCGGCAGCAAGTTGTCATGAAAGAGGATTACAGTCGGTACTTATTGCGTCAGAAGGTTTGGTTGTAGGAGAAGTCGCCAAGTTTTCGGTTGTAGTATATTATTCGTGCGTAACGAGTCCTTAGTAGTAGTTTATTGTTGCTTGCAAGTTGTTTACTGTTATTTGCACATTAAAAATGGGATGTTTGGTGCACGCAGGGACGACGGGATCCTCGAGGAGACCAACACTAGCACCCACCACTACCACTACAACAACTACCACTACAACCACGACCACTACAACTACCACTACTACTACCACGACCCCCAGTACCACTACTACAACTACCACAACCACCATTACAACTACCACAACTAGCACTACAACTACCACAGCCACAACTACCACGACCACCACTACAAGTACGACAACTAGCACTACAAGTACCACGACCACTACTACCCCAACCATGACTACCACGACCACCAGTACAACTACCACAACTAGCACTACCACGACCACCACGATAACTACGACAACTACCACCACAACTAGCACTACAACTACCACAACCACGACGACCACAACTACAACCCGAAGACCGGCCCCAACGGGACCAACCACGCCTCTGGTCACTACCACAAGGTGTAAGTGACAACGTCTTTGTGCAATATAAATATAGTAGGTTCTTACGAGAGATAGCGACTTTGTGCTAGTTGGTTGTACATGATCTGTAATAATCACTGTACATTATATTAAGAAATGAAAAAAAAAAAAGATTGCTTACTCGTAAACCACTCACAATTTGAAAACTTGCAGAAACAAAAATATCCGATTGTCAACTGGAGGGCTGTTTTTTATATTTGTGCGTTACTAGGAAATGAGGGGCCCTGATCATTACGTCATTATGTAATCTTCCTGCGAAAACTCAAGACTGCCATTCGCTCATGAGCCGAGTAAATAACTAATAGAAGCGACAATTTTTTCTCCGCCTATACAGCATGTCAAATGCTATTTAGACTGGGCTTTGTCGAGGTATATGATAGCGAATAGACTAATGAAAGCTATAGCGAACAGATTAGTGAACTTTTCGCAGATAATTATACTCTCTTATACGAGTCATGTTAGCCAAAAGAAAGTTGTCGTGCCTCTTCAAAAGGGTGCTGCAACTCTTTTTTAGCACGGTCAGAAACGTTGCCGATTAATACCGAAGCTAATGGGAACACCTTAGTCAAACATAAGTAATTTTCAAAGCCTGCTTGCAATTGTTCGCTGTTCTGTCGACCAATGTCGCCATCAACCCAAGGACCACGTCATAAACCGAAAGTCCACGGCCATTGGTTGATTTGAGCATCGCAAACTGCAAAGTCATCGTGAATGGCACGACATGCCCGCGTTTGAAAAAAAAAGAAAGAAAACGAAGAAACGGTAATCCTGAAGCCCATGACCCACGCTGGGTGAATAGGCTCCTTGTCATACCCCCCCTTCTCCCCCCCCCCCGTTTTCCGCGTACGTTTCAACGCACTCACGCGTACGAAAGAAGAGAGAAAGCGCGAGAAACGAAAAAAAATCTATGTAACTTCGATACTTGAGAAAATCTATTTTCTTTTTTCAGTATCAGATTTGTTAGGCAACAAATTCCTTAAATGACGTCATTCTGTGGTTATTTTGCGTTGTACAGCAGGGCATACGTGACAAACCAGTACTGCCCAACAAGAATGAAATGGAATGCAAAACTCTATTTTAAATAAATTATTCCGGCGAAGGTTGTGGCCTTTGCCATCTTGCGAGCTCCGTCAATCAGCTTGAGTTGGTCTTCGGGCTTCGAGCTGGACAGCGCAGCGTCTCATTGCTCTGGCGTTGGTGTGTAGTTTCTTGGCACTGCCTGTCAGTGTTGGCAGGCTCATGTCACGTGATAATGTGTTGGGCTTTCTCCGCATAGAGTTTCCTAAAATTAACCAGAGAGGACTCTGGCGCTGCGCGCGTTCAGCGACCATGGGAATGATGGGTAGTACACACATTTGCCTAGTCTTCGTACTTGCGGCTTCGTTTATTGCTGTGTTTCGGTTTTGTTTTGAAAGAAAGATTCAACCCTTTTGAACTTCGTGACCCGATTTGGAAAGGTAAGTCCAAAAGAATAAGATGGTAAAGCGCAACCTCTGAACATTTGCTAATATTTGTTTCGTGAGAAAACAGCTCCAAGCCAAGTGTGTACTACACATCATTATCATGCTCGCTGAAGCGCCGTGCGTTGCAGCTCCCATAGACACTAGCGCCAGAGTTTCCTCTAGTGCACATTAGCAAACTCTATGGTTCTTCGCAGAGTGGGCATTGTTGGTAACTCATGTCCTTTTCTTCGTTGTTGTGTGAATGCGTTTTTAACGTTACTTAACTCCCGTATATCGTATACATAGTGAGGCCATTTTGTTTTCGATGTCAAACGGTACTTGGTTGTAACGAAGTTGAACTGTTGCACGAATGGTTCGGCCTGAGCGAACCCGTTGTTGAAATTTCAGTCCTGCCGGCGAAGCTCACTTTCCCGCTGGTGTGCACGGTGAGCACCGCGTACCGAAAGTCGACGGCGCTTCCGAGCGACGGCGTATGCGACTACCTCTTCTACGACTCGCTGTACAAAGGAAACGCGAACGCTTTCACCGAGCCACTCGGTCCCGACGTCGACGACTTCGTACAGCGTGCCGGGCAGCACAGGAGCACTGAATTCGGCCTGTCCTTTGCCTCCGAGTACGTGAGAAATCGGTTGATAGTTTCTTTCATGACACGGTGCTTTCGTGTCAACCATGTACACGAGTGCTCTCTGTAAAAAGAAAAAAAAAGAGGGGGGGGGGTTATATATAAAGTCGATGCTGGATTCAAACAAATATTGGGGAATTCTCAAGTTTCGCCTTCAAAAGTTGAACGTGAGAGCAATGTCCTGTCCGTAGTGCATACATCAACCACTTATTGCATGCTTTTTTTATTGTGTGACGTTACTTGAGAAGTTTAAATTGTGGACTACTACAGCGTAATTGATGAAGTTGAAAGGGACTTCCGTCAGTGAAAGCTTTCGCATAAGACTGCATTTTGTGTAATCTGTAGCATGCTATAAACTACGCACGAGCAATAATTGATTCTGAAGTCTTTTCAAAGTTGCTATGCAACCACAACGCAGCCTTAAGGGAATACCATGAAGTCTTTGTAATCCCATGTTCAGAGACCCGATGGTAATGTGTGCTTGTAGCATGCATTATTACTGCGATATTCCATGTTCTGTTGCGCAACATACACAGGAGGCGTGCGTTTGTAAAGCCCGAAAGTTACTGCCACTGCGTTTCTAATTACAGGAAGTTATTTTCGCTTTGTTTTGAAGCAGGCGCGTGTCTTTGGGTTAGAACTTCTGTGTCCATGCGGACGACACGGGTTCGATCCTTTCTCAGGCCTCCAATTTTCCATTGTTTATTTTACCTGGGTCTTTCTCAGTTTTTCGGTTACGCAAAAGGTGATTTTTCGCTCTCAACCAATGATGCAGCTGACACCTTTGACGCCGATTCTGGAGTTTCGGCGAAACGGGTTCTTTATTGCTACCACGTTTAAGATTATTACCTTTATGTAAATGACGCCATCGCCGAAGAACTTCATACGGGTGGTCGGCGACGCTGATAAGTGCGACCCTGTTGTTGGTCACGAGCAGGAATCTATAAATATAAGCTGTAGCTTTGAATTTCTCTATAATTCCATTTCCATTTAGGAAACTTGCCCGCTTCAAAGTTGGTGTTTGGTGCCATTAGCTTGAATGATATTGCGATGACACTCCTACGCGGTCGCCCTCAGTAGGCATTTGCCATCGCTGTCAGCGTCATGTTACATATAAAATACAAATGGATAAAATGCCCCAACGCATTCGTATGTTCTACGCGAAAGCAAAACCACGTAAGTGCTGGGTTGAACGCTGCCGCAGCAAGTGTTAATCGAGCAGGGCGTCTCCGTTTCCCGAAGGGGGCATGCGGTAACATCGCCTCGCATGCTGTCCTGTAGTCGATGGCTGGTCCAGCAGAGAGAAAAATAATTTTCGTTCCAGACCATTTTATGAAGGTGGCAAAACAGCGAAGCAATAAAGTACACCCAGAATCCGTGGCGACATCACTTGATTGGTTTTTCGTATTAGAATCACGAAACAGTGGCAATGGCATCTCACCTTCACCGAGAGTGATGACCAACGGTGTGTATAATTTTGCACGCTGCCCACTCATGTTTCATCGTTCGCAACCAGCTAACTCGACGTCTATCAGCCTCGCGACTTCGTCTTGTCCATCGCCCCAACGTCCTGGAGATGTTCGAACGTTGGAGACTTGAAGCGAGTGCTGTTGGGCTTGTGGAGCGGACTCTGGAGAAAGAAACTGAAGGACACATTGTAAATTCTAAAGTGTGTTAGGTGAAAGCCTGTGGCCATTCGATTGACTACGCCATCTCCTTTTTTGTTTCTTTTTTGTGTATGTGTAGCGTTTCGTATAGCTAGGGCTCCGTGTATTGATAAACACTGGTCGTTAGAAATTTCGAAAAATTCGCTTTGATCCTACTAGAACCGATTTTAAAAGGGCGTTTGCAACTTTCAAACTAAACTTTCAATGCTAACTATATTCATGCGAAATGAGCTCACCTCCATCAGCAGCAGAAACCTCGTGAAGTATGCTTCCGTCGATAACACGCTTTGAGGTTTTAATAGGAACAAACCATAGCTGTTTTGTATTCAAGTATTTCTGCTTGTGTGTATATATGTTATTGCATGTTCAAACCTTCGAAACATCTAAAATACACTTAATGTTTTCACATGACTTCATCAAACGATTCAGAGAATCAAAAATAGCAATAGCAAAACGTGGATTTATATTGCAAAAAATATATTTTGCTTCGTGAAAAAAAATATTTTTTTTCCTCACGAAGATGAGCGAAACTGGGGACAAAATCCGAGAAGCAGCTAGATTACCTCCGTAACGTACCCCCCCGACCCCTAAAAAAACGAACTTTGGCGACTTTACAGCACTGCATTGTAACAGCCTCACTAACAGGGTTAGTGAACAATAAGTGAGAAACAATTTAACGGATGAAAAAAGGACTACCATCTACAATGTTCATCATTCGGAATAAAACTAATAGGAACATATTGCAACAGGTTATAAGACAAAATTAAACACTGAATTTCGGACCATTCTACGTTTACAAGAGACCGATGAACGCCGAATATTCTCAAAAAGAAAAAGGAACCTGCAGAAAACACTCTTTGCATTTCAACAAAACTCTGGAAATAGCGTTTCGTTTCCGGGGAATCCACATTACTGGTGCGCTTCTCCAAACCACTTGGCGTGGAATCGCTTTCCAGTGCGCTTTCACTTATGTTGTGAGAAAAAATTGCGGTAGCTGATTTCCGCTCAATGTACAAGTACTGTTTGTCAGCGAACGTATTCCCTAAGCATATTATTAATTAAAGGATCGTCGTTACTGTAAAAATGTCATGTTACAGGCTGAGCATTGAAGCCACAGTACCAAACGAGACTTACCAAGGCGGTCAAGTTTTCAATTTAAAACCAGTCACATAATAGCGGATCTGTATTATCACTAAGCTGACATATCTGGGTACGTGCAGATGAAGGGTTTGAAACATTCTCATTGTCCGTGATATTGTCGTCTGCGGAACGGCTGCATGCTCTCTCATAGTAGAGAGGGAGAGTACCCTAAATGGTTAACCACTTTTTCTAAACAGATTGAGTTGGGTAGTTTTTAGATGAACTCCCGCCAAGTGTGGGACCCACGGGACAGTTTTATGCTCTCCCATAGTAGAGTGCCAAGTACTCTAGATCATTGACCTTTTTAAATGCGAACTTCGGCGACTTTGAGTCTGTCTATCTATCTATCTATCTATCTATCTATCTATCTATCTATCTATCTATCTATCTATCTATCTATCTATCTATCTATCTATCTATCTATCTATCTATCTATCTATCTATCTATCTATCTATCTATCTATCTATCTATCTATCTATCTATCTATCTATCTATCTATCTATCTATCTATCTATCTATCTATCTATCTATCTATCTATCTATCTATCTATCTATCTATCTATCTATCTATCTATCTATCTATCTATCTATCTATCTATCTATCTATCTATCTATCTATCTATCTATCTATCTATCTATCTATCTATCTATCTATCTATCTATCTATCTATCTATCTATCTATCTATCTATCTTTCTATCTATCTATCTATCTATCTATCTATCTATCTATCTATCTATCTATCTGTCTATCTATCTATCTATCTATCTATCTATCTATCTATTTATCTATCTATCTATCTATCTATCTAAACTATCTATCTATCTATCTATCTATCTATCTATCTATCTATCTATCTATCTATCTATCTATCTATCTATCTATCTATCTATCTATCTATCTATCTATGTGTCTGTATATCCGTCCGTCCGTGTCCGTCCATCCATCCATCCATCCATCCATCCATCTATCCATGAAATCAATCAATCAATCAATCAACCAATCAATCAGTCAATCACTCAATGAATCAATCAATCCACCTACGACTTTTAGCTCTCCTGGCCGTTTGGATAATGGTATCGACACCAAACTTGGTATGGCATAACATGACTGTATGACGAGCATATTTGACTAATCATAACAAGAAAGTCATGAAATGTATGTCATGAATGTCATGATTTACAAGTCATGGCCTTGCTGCTCTTGCGGTGGTCTCGTTCACCTGATATTTTGCAAAACTGGTATGCTATGACATGATTGCGTGGCGAACACAGGTGACAGACTGTAACGTGAAAATCATGACATGCATGCCATGTAAGTCATGAGTCATGACTACACGCCACGCTCATGATGCGCTCGCAGCCGTCTCGCTAGCTTCACATATACCTAATTGGGCGTTACGTGATGTGAATGGATGACGAAGGTATGTGACCGGTGCAAACACTATAATCATGAGATGCGTGTCAATTGACATTATGACTACAAGCCACACTCATGATGCCGTCACAGTCGTTTCGCTAGCTTCCCATGCACCAAATTTGGTATTACGGGACGTGAATCGACGACAAAGGGATGTGACTGGTGCAAGCACGATAATCATGTGATGCGTGTCATGTAACAACATGGCTACATGCTACGCTCATGATGCGCTCGCGGCCGTGTCGCTAGCTTCACATGTACCAAATTCAGTAGTACGTGACACGAACATATGTAAATGACATGTCCAAATATGATAATCATGATATGCGTGTCATGTAACAACATGACTACATGCCGCACTCATGATGCGCTCGGGGCCGTTTCGCTAGATTCATATATGCCAAATTTGGTATTACGTCACGTGAATGGATGACGAAGATATGTGACTGGTGCAAACATAATAATTATGAGATGCGTGTCATGTAAGAGCATGACTACATGTCACACTCAAGGCGCCAATACCCTTAGACGTGACCCGGTGTGCGTGTGCTCCAGCGTTCGTTTCGTCGCGTCATGACGGCGATGCCACGCCAGGCGCCGATCTGCCTGGTATATACTCCTAGGTACGCGCCACACTGCGTTGCTTTGACGCATGCGCGTTTGAACACGCCCGGCGTCCCTTCTTCTCGAACCTAGGCAGACGCGGTGCATTCTGGGTAACGTGGTTGGTGCGAAATGCAGCATGCCGCATTTCGCACCGGTTGCCACCAGTCTGCGCCGACAGACGTTGGTCGCGTCTGGCGTTAGGCTATAGAGCGTTCGCGTTTTGCTTGCGTAGCGTCGCTGCGCCCAGCGTGCGCTCGTCAACGTTACGTCGCAGTATAATGGGCCCTTCATGATGCTCTCCCCGCCGTTTCGCTTAGCTTCACATATTCCATGTTTGGTATTTTGGGACGTGAATGGACGACGAAGGTATGTGACTGGTGCAAACATGATAATCATGAGATGCGTCTCATATAACAACACGACCACTTGCCACGCTCGTGATGCGCTCGCGGTCGTTTCTCTAGCTTCAAATATACCAAATTGGTATTGCATGACGTCAGTAGACGGCGAAGTTAAATGACACGTCCGAACATGATAATCATTATATTCGTGTCATGTAAAACATGACTACATGCTACGCTCCTAGCCCGCTCGTGGCCGTTTCGCTAGCTCCACATATACCAAATTTGGTATCAGGTGGCGTGAATAGATGATGAAGGTAAATGAATCGTCCAAACATAATAATTATGACGTGAAAGTTATGTACGGCATAATTTACCTCCGCCTCGTAACATTGTTCTGATTTCAAACTGACATATAGACCTTCCTTATTCGTGCTTCGCATATCATCGATTCCCACTGTACGGGGGATCCGCCATTTTTTCATAATTTTTTTCTTCTAATTCGCGGCTTTTAAGTGCGATCGCATGCACATACGTGGACGAATCGCGCCCTTCCGCGGCGGCCCAAGTCAACGCCACCTAGACTACTGAAAGCCCCTGCATTCCTCCGTGACGTCACCACACTCAGCCCGTACGCGGCGCTTCTTGACTGCGGTCGCTTTACCTATAAACGCTGCCTTTTCTTTAATTCGTGGTAAATAAGTCAATGCGATGATCAAGAGGCTAATGCAAGGCTGGGTCATATCTTGGGGCATTACACCGTAGGGTGCCTTTTGTCTCGACCGCATATGTACATTCGCACATATAGCTGTAGTGCGTCCTCGTATTTTTCGCTGCACTTTTTGTTGTCTGTTTGCGGGACATGACAGCTGGTGTTTGTCACCGAATGCTACGCAAGACACGCTTTTATTCATATGAACAAACCTGAAAGCTTTTTGTTGTTTTGTAGTTGGGTTTACAGGTCGGAATATATTATTAGTTGTAACATCTCGTCGCCTTGGTCATTGGAATTTACCAAACATAATTCTTACAGCATGGTGAATTCTGTCATCACTGTTCTTTAAACCTGTGCACTATCCACATTTCCAAGCAGTTCGAAGAGTGATACCAAACGTACAATAGTTTCAGAACAAAAAAAATTGCCGCAGCTTCCCTCGGGGGAACACTGAGGAGGATGCGGAGCATATAATTGGTTAACGGGGTGTTAAAGTGCGACTTACTTGGGTCGCTGGCTAAATTGGTTAACGTGGTTGTAGGAGGGGTGTTAAATGAGTGAACACGTACGACACGTATCCCGTTTTCGAAAGTCCGGGTCCTCTTGTCGACGCTTACGTTTCAAAGCGGCCGAATCCGGTGCTGCTGCTCGACGCTGACGTCTCTCAGCGGCTTCACGTTCTCTAAGTTGAGCATCTTCCGCTCGGCGCCGACGTTTACGTTCGGCGTCGCGAGCTCTTCTCCGCGCTGCCTTGTCTTCGGACGACGACTTGGTTGCGGTTCCGCCAACACTTTGGCCGGCGCTGGTCGAAGGGACGTCGATTATTGCGGCCTCGGACGTCGATGCGCCGTACAAACCAACCGACGAGCGGCAACTGAGCGAGCGAGCACCGACCTTGAGTATATATACAGCGCGACGGCGCATGCACTGTCAGCTGTCGAATGTTCGAGAAGGGGGAGAAGCGCAACGGCGCATGCGCGCGCGTCAGCTGCCGATGTTCTCGAAGCGCGACGGCGCATGCGCGCTACATTATACAGCTAGCGAATGTTCGTGAAGAGGAGAAGCGCACGCGGTGTGTAGAGGAGGAAGGGTGCACAGATGGTGGAGGAGTGAAGCGCGCGCGGTGTGTAGAGGAGGAAGGGATGCACAGATGGTGGAAGAAGGAGGAGGAAGCTTGCGGACGGCGCCGCACTACAAGCCTCGAGTATTAGATGCTCCGCATCTAAAAATAAATTTTATTTCAGGAGTGAATAGACCACCAGGGGGCCATGGAGTACAGACACGCATGTCGCGTAGGCTCCGCAGATTTTGAGTGATTCTCAGCGTGAAATCGAAGAATTGACGGACGCCTTACAGTGAAGAAAATGGAAGTTCCACAGAACCACGGGATACCGCTCTCAAGTAGGTGGACGGTTAATTTTCGGCGCATAGACCACATTTCTTTAACGCCGACGAACGCACGACGCCGTTGCCTCCTGCTGCTGTGCATAATGCGCTTGGCCTAGCCCACGGACGCTGGGCGTCTCGAGCCCCCTCAAGGCAGCGTCTTCTCGGGTCAATGATACAGGATGGCTACGATGAGCGTGGATGGCGAGGATATCACGCAACAAGAGTATGAGAACGAAGCAGGTTGGCGCCTTGTGAACAGAAGAGAACGAGCCAACAAAGAAACCACAACGCATGAAGCCAAGGACCAAGAAACGCACTTCTCTAGCGAGAACGCGGTCAGTAATAGGTGGAGGAAGGGACAGAGAGCAAGACAAATTGTGGCTGCGAGCAGGATGTCCCGTCTGCCGAAGGAAGATTACAAAATAATTGTGCGCCCACGTGACGGCTTCAAGGTCACTGACTACGGGATCAATCGTCTAGAATGCTGCATCGCCAACGCTGCTAAAATACCCAGGAATGAATCTGAAGAAGACACGGTATGTGCCAACTATAAACAGAACATTCTAGTAGTCAGCACACCATCAGAGGAGTGTGCCGAAAAATACAGAACCATTGCTCAACTGAAGATTGGGGACAAGGAATTCAACGCCAATGCGTAGGAGTCAGCTCCGGAAGATACATCTAGAGGGGTGATACGAGGAGTAACGCAGGACGTGTCTCCAAGAAAAATACTGGTAACCCCGAGACATTCAACGGTCCTCATGGCCAAGAGGATGGGAAGCACCACGAACGTCATCGTCCTCTTCGATGGGCATCGCGTTCCAAGTTATGTGAGCTACGGAAGAGCACTGGTGAAGTGCTCACTATACTGCAAGAAAATAGACGTGTGCTACCAGTGTGGACGCCTTGGTCACAGAGCTGACGTCTGCCCGAGCCCAAATAGCAGATTATGCAGAGGGTGCGGGGCTGAGAACCCACAGGATCACGAGTGCGAAGTGAAGTGCCAGCTGTGTGGCAAAGACCACCCGACGGCAGATCGCCATTGCAAGGCCAGATTCAAGGTACCGTACCTGGTAGGTCGGTAGGTAATCAACTTTATTGATTCACGAAGGAATCTTTTGAGGGGGGGGGTGTGGTTAGGGAAGTGGAATCAGGATGACGACGAGCCCTCGGGCCGCTCTAGGTGGCCGGACACTGCTGTGCTTCGGTGACCCATCTGGCCCAGCTCACTGTCCGGAGCTGCAAACCCGGTTGCTAGCTGCGCAGAGAAGCCTCCCATCGCTCCTGGTGTTCTGACCCTTGCCACGGAGGCTTGGGTTTGTTTGGACAATTCAGAAATATGTGCTGGAAGTCGGCTCTGGTGATAGGACATAAGTTGCAATGAGGCGAGGTTTCGCCATGTGTAAAAAGGGAGAGAAGAAAAGAAGTCGTTACTGTGGCCGTCTGAAGTCTGCGCCACAAAGCCTGGTCACTTCTGGAGAGAGATTTATGTGGCGGGGGATACGTTAGGCGGGAATTTCGGTGAAATAGCGTGATATCGTGATAGCTGAGGAGTCGATCCCTGGCACTTCGAAGCGAAGGCAGGTCGCTGTGAGCCCGGTTGGCGAGTGCTCGGGCTTGGGTGTGAGCGGCCGTGTTGCCTGGGTGTCCACAGTGCGCAGGGACCCAGAGGAGGGTGATGAGGCGATCAGGCGGAAGAGATGATTCAAGAATTTTAGCAGCCAGAGAATGAATTCGGAAAGTGGCGAAATTACGAATTGCAGTTTTTGAATCAGAAAAAAATATACTCAGCGGAGGAGTGAACAATGGCTAAAGCAATTGCCGCCTCCTCTGCTTCCAGGGAATCTGTCGAATTTGGAAGGGATGCACTAGCGACCAGTTTTTGAAATCCATCTACGACGGCTACCGCGAAAGCTCGATGATCTACATATTCGGCCGCGTCTACATTGAGTGCGGGAGAATTAGGAGGGAAGCGCTTCTGAAGGGACTTGGCTCGAGCTTCCCGTCGCGCCCGATTATGTTCTGGCTGAGTATTTTTTGGGAGTGGTGGGATTAATCAGTTGCTGCTAACAGTGACGGGAACTACATGCGTGGCCGTGGTGTGACCAGGAACGTTGATTCCAAGTCGGCGCAGGAGTACTTGTCCTGTTTCTGTGAGTGATAGTCTTTGATATTGGCTGAAAAGATGCGCCTCTACAAGCTCTCCCGGAGTGTTGTGCACCCCAAGTTGAAGTAGTTTATCCGTGACTGTTGATTTAGGGAGATGGAGCGCAGTTTTATAGGCATTACGAATGAGTCTGTAAAGTCGCTCGATCTCCGTAAGTGAGAGATAGAGGTAGGGGATAGAATAGGTAATTCAGCATAGGCAAAAGGCCTGTATGAGGCGGCGTGTGTGTGCTTTCCTCATGCCACGATGACGATTGGATATGCGCTTAATGAGGGAAGCTGTATTTTGAACTGAGGTGCGGATTAACTTTATGGTGTCAGCGTTCAAGCCATTGTCGGAAATATTAAGGCCTATAATATTGATTTTATTGACCCTGCGAATAGGGGTGTCATCAAGCATGACTTGAATGTGACATGTATCTTGCTTTTAAAGTCAATTACTAGGAGTTCCGATTTAGCCGCCGAGCAGGTGAGCCCAATATTGTTGGCGTGTTTAACAACAATGTCAGCGGCCAACTGAAGCTTCGATTCAATTTCGCCATGGTTGCCAGTATTGAACTAGATGGTAATGTCATCCGCGTACAAGGAGTGATTGATGGAAGAAAGTTTGGCAAGTTCCCGCGCTAGCGGTATGAGAGTAACATTAAAAAGGAACGGACACAAAACCGATCCCTGGGGCGTTTCCTTGCTACCAAGCATGAAGGGATCGGTTTTGAAAGTGCCAACTGTAGGCAGACGGACCTATTGCTGAGAAAGGCAGAGACATACCTGTGCGTGCGAGAGCCTACGTTTAGTTCACTAAGAGATTGTAAAATCGAGGAGTGAGAAACATTATCAAAAGCCTTAGTGAGGTCCAATGCAAGGATGGCTCTGGTGATGTGTGCAAAAGTAGGATTTAGCACGTCCTCCTTAAGATGCAGCATGACATCTTGAGTGGAGAGTCCCGCTCGGAAGCCGTACATGGTGGAGGGAAACAGTTTTTCTTGTTCCATGTAGCGATTAAGACGATTGAGAATTACATGCTCCATCAGTTTTCCTGTACACGAGGTGAGAGAGATTGGTCTCAAATTATTAAGGTCTAACGGCTTATTATGTTTGGGTATGAAAGTCACCTTAGCTGACTTCCATTCCTGGGGCAGCGTGCCCTGCTCCCATTGTTAATTCATGTAATCGGTAAGAGCTGCCACTGACTTAGAGTCTAAATTTCGGAGTGTTTTGTTAATAATTCCATCTAGTCCTGGAGCAGGTGGTGCGAAGTTTGCTTAGGGCAGCCCAAACTTCCGCCTCTGCAATTGGTGCATCCAAGTCTTCATTGGGAGCTCCATTGTAGGTAGGTAACGATTCTCGCCTTGGGCCAGGGAAATACGTAGTTTTAAGAGCAGTTTCAACGTCTTGCCCTTGTTTTTCTACTTCACACAAGAGTTTCGTAATTCGCTTATTACTTTCACATCGCGAGGAGCATGGATCTAACATATGGCGAAGCAGGGACCAAGAGTTCTTCATATGTAGAGTACCGTCGAGCCGGTTACATATCTGGTTCCATTGCTGCAATGAAAGTTTGGCCGCGTGTTCACTTACAAGCTGGAGTGTTTGTGACATTTTGCGTTTTAGTTTACGATTATATTTTTGCTTGAGCCATCGTTTCTGCAAGCTCTGATAGGCCTCCCATAGGTGGAGTAGCCTGTTGTCTACTGGATCACGGATATGTCCTGCTGGGGCTACTTTTTCGCTAAGAGCTACATCCTGTTTAAGCTGAGACGCCCAGTCTTTGTAGTCTTGAATTTCTTTTTTCGGGTTTCGGTCTCGGATTGCGTGAAATTTATCCCAGTCAACAATATGTTTTAAATGAAACTGTGGACGAAAATTGGCATGGGGCAGTGTAATTGTTAGGATGCAATGATCACTGCCGAGGTTGACCCCACTGTGTGTCCAGTTAGCTTGTCACACATTTTTAGTGAAAGTTAGGTCAGGGGTGGTATCTCTGCTCACACTGTTGCCAATTCTTGTTGGTAGCGTGCAGTCAGTGACTAGAGTGCACCTCTTTCGCTGAATGTATTGAAAAAGGCTGGTGACCTTCCGAGTGTTTCTGCTGTAACCCCAATCTACGTGCGGGGCATTAAAGTCACCCGTTACAACTATGGGAGCAGAGTTTGCTATTTGGATGGCCCTATCGACTGCTTCAAAAACAGCAGTGAGGCCATCTCTAGGATGAGAATAAATATTCAAAATAAAATATGTGCCTTGTCCTGTACGACGTGGGAGAAGTTCAAGAAGAAGGCAGTCACTGTAAAGATCGGAAAGATCATGCGCTATAAACGAAATATTCCTCTGTATATATGTGGTAGCCCATGGGGAGCTAGGATGCGAATGTACAGCCTGATAGCCGAGGAGTTTGCAAGCTTTTAAAGGCTCCTGTACGACGATGGCACCAGGGGCCCGTGTAGACCGCTGTATATAAAGTGAGAGGTTGTCTCTCTTGTTTCTTATTCACGGCTATTCCACTGCCATATGCAGAGCGAAGAGGGTGAAGATGAGGCAAGGGTGCAGGAGGGGGTTATGGCTGCGAAGGCGCTGGAGAGGGTTGAGATTGTGGGAGAGATTCGAGCCGAGCAACTAACACGTCTAGAATACTCTCTATCTTATTGAAGCGTTCAGCAATTTGCGTAAAGCCTAAATCAACCTTTTGTTTGAGTTGCCGGTGTTCTTTCCGAATTTTTTGACTGGTGCTTTTAAAATCGTCCTCCGATGACTCAGGTTGCTCTGTCCTTTTCTTTTTTGCTGGCTGTGGAGAGGAATCTATAATATCGGTTCCTGACTCGGCTGCCATATCAGGCTCTATGATAGAGGGGGAGATGGATAGGGGTAGAGAAGACGCGGGTGGGGCAGCTGTAAGTGTACTTAAACGTTTCAGCACCAGAGCCAACTGTTGCTTTAACTCTTGATTCTCTCGCATTAGACGTTCGATAGTCTCCTGAGTTTTAGAATTTTCTTTAGCGTCAGAGAGCATACAACAGGAGCAGGAGGCTTGCTTTGCCCAGCTCACCTTTTCGGGTTTGGTTCGTCCAGGACTCCCGCTTCTGCTGCTACGGTTTCGTCCAGGACTCTTCCTTCTGCTGCTACGATTTCTATCGTCAATGCTTGAAAAAAACTCCTCCTCGAGCTGGAACTCGGGCTGCTCCTGCTGGTGCTCTTGTTGCGGCCTTTGTCGTGGCCGAGAGAGACGGCTGAAGCCACGCTGAAAGCGTTGCTTGCATGCCCTGTCACCCGTCTTGTGAGCGTCCCCACAGATGAAGCACTGCGGGGTGCAGGGATAGTCCTCTGGGTGTTTCTGTCCGCAGCTTGAGCAAGTGAGGTGATTTGGCAACGGACATACATCTCGTCGGTGACCGACTTGTCTGCAGTTTAGGCACGCTTCCACCTTCGGTCGAAAGTTGAAAACGGCGTAGAGGATGCCAAACTGTTTGACTGACGGAGGAAGCTCCTCAGCCATGAAGGGAATTAGCACTGAGCGTGAGGTACGCCCCATGCCCCTTGCTTGGACTATTGGTAGAAGGGGATTCGCCCGACGTAATTCTTGGAGCAAGTCCTGAGGTGATTCACCATTCCAAGCGCGGTAGATGATCCCGGCCCGTGCCCCGTCCGGGGGAGCTATGTACGCGTGAAATCCCAGTTTTTTTTACCACGTAGCGTGAGTTCTCGTATTTTTGCATAGTTGGCAACTCAGTCATAGAGAAATAAAGAAAGGTGAAGAGTGGACACACCCGTAGACCCCAGCGGCCCAATCGACCCTAGCACACCTGGTGGTTGGTGAGAGCAAGTGGCGTGCGCTTCCTGTTTCGGTTTCACTGGCGCAAATTTTGAATTTTTATTTTTTTATTTTTTATTTCGATTAAGTTATAATAAAGAGAGATGCAGGTAGTGATAATTCACTACGATTTTATTCATCGCGCTTGTTCTTGTTCTTTTGTTCACTTGTTGATCACTTGTTCTTTTGGAACAAGTGATCAATGTATATATCAGTCAAAGAGACAGAGTATCCGCAATGTTTTATTCAAAGGCAAGGTAGAGTCTGAGAATATAAAAAGCACAATATGACAAAGGTAGACAACAAATGCATCTCGCCTTACAAATAAATTGTAACAAATATTGTAACAAATACAGAGAGAACACAGACAACGCACACATCGCTAGAGTTGGCAGAAGCCGAGAAGCTGGTGAAGTATGACACACCGGGCCCGTTGGTAAGTAAGGATCTATGGCAAAAACACAGCGCACAATGCTGAACAAGAAGGAAGAAGTGACATATACACAGCAATGAAGTCGCGAATCACGCCTGGGGTTAACCAAAATAATGCATAGAAAAAAAGAGTGCACAGAAACCACACGACACGACATAGCAGAAAGGCAAAGCTGCAGTGTGCTGGCTGTGCTTAAGAACAGCTAGCCCAAAATGAAAAAAAAAAAAGCAGACTTGATGCCTGCTTGTCCTCAGCAAGGTAGGGCTTTGCAGCTTGCTCACTACGCGAAAGACAAACTTTATGCTACAACACTGGCAGGTCTTGTGGCTCTTCTTATCATCAAAAACTTAAGATCCCAAGTGATTTGCATCTGGGTGTTGTTGTGACGCTTGCGAGCTAAAATAGATTGTAGTCATCACTTATCCAGAATTGTGGACCTTAATTGGTGTTACGACAGCGGTATTACAGGGCTAATAAATAGCAGAAGGAAACCACTTTGGCTCATTATTTTTCACAAAGGCTCTACATCGTACGTTATCACTCACAAGCTATATAAAAATAAAATGGCAGCGTCCGCAGCCCCATCAAGCGCTACAAGTTTGGGTATTCTTTTGAAAATTTTGATGGGTGAGATGAGGAGGTTGATGAGAAGCTCAAATACGAAAAGCGTGATAACGTGAACCGTGACCACTTCATACTGTGTTCCTTACCCGCTCGAAGACATTTCCACAAGAGGTTTTGTTATCGATATATTATTTGAGCTGGAGAGATAAAGCATACACAGTGACCAAGCGACCCACAGTAAAGTGTACAGTTCGCCCGCATTTGCTACGAAAATACAGACAGCATACCCAACATTCTTTTTGAAGTTATGCAAATCACTTCGAGCGAATACACAGTGTCCCTACTCCTCATAGCGGGTAACCAAAACAATGTATGCAACGAATGAGTGGTTAGTTTGGTGAGGCTGTCTCCGCAGTCTTTTGATAGTTTTCCGCTGTGCTGCTACTTTGGCTTGCAGATGTTTAATGGTTTGCTTGTACTTCATTGATGGAGACATTGTCGCTGGCACACAGGAACGCACTGCAATAAACAAAAAATGGATGTAAAAGCGAAGAACAACTAATCCCATATGAGCACTTTCCTCGCTCATTCAGACCCAAGGTGCACAACTTTCTGTGGTGGAAAGTTTTCGATTCCACTACCTAAAAACAAACCATTCACAATGTTGGCAATGCACAAAAAAAATGAAAATCACTGAGAGCCCACCCTTACATTTTGTAAGTGCACACGTAGTGTCCTTTTGAGGATAGTTTCCTCAGAATGTCCTAAACATAAAATAGCACATTAAAAACAGCTGCAATAAAAGCATAGTCACCATTTTCTCTAGGGCACTCAGACGTAGAGCTGTTGGCGGAGACATCTTCTGGAGGGTCTTGTGAAGCTTGTTCAGTGCCTCGAACAGTGCTGTCGGAACAATCTTGCGAGCGGCCTGCGGAAGTCTCAATATCAATCCACTCTGGTGTTGAAGTGAACATACAACTTACCGGTCACACAAGTTCTTTTTGTGACAGCTGAACGACTGGTTAAGGTTTTCTCCGGCAAGACGAAGTCAGCAGAAATTATTTCACCAGCTACAAGGGAGCTGCCACCTGCAGAGGTTTGGTCAACAGTCAATTTGGGTAAAAAAAAGAAATCGCGACACTGAACGCACCCTGTTCATCGGGGCACCTCAATGTGTGGGAGCCGCTTTTTGAAGCCTCTACCGCAGGTCCTGAAGAAATGAAATTACGACAATGTGTCAGTAAGAGGCTTAAAATAACACAAACTGAAGCTCATCCGCACCTTGAAGTGCAGCTTCTGCAGTCATGTCACAGTCACTATTTGAAGCGACGCTCAGAAAATCTGCATATATGTGCAGTTGGTACAAGTTACAAAGCTTGTAGCATGGGGAAACTTAAACAACTCTTTCAAACGCATAAATTCGTAGAACGTGGAAGAAAAGAGAAGGCACCAACAAGGAAACAAGTAATTTGTGATTTTTGGAATTATCAACAGTGCCAGCTTTCACTGATGAAAGGTACAGATGCTCGCGTCCGTGGCAGACGCAGCACGCGTCGCCTCGGCTTGACGCCGTGCCGCCTATGCTATACTGCATACGTTGCACAATGTTCCCGTCAAGCCGCCGCATAGAGCCACAAACTTTCTTTTTAGCGAACGTCCCCGTCCTTAAAAGCTACAGAAAAAGGTTACAACTGCGTGAATGAGACGCCACGTAAGAAACAAACTCGCACACACGAAGCGCAACGTGTGTGTGTGCATCTTTCTATGTTTGTTGCATGGCGTCTTATTCGCACAGGTGTAACCGTTTTCTGAAAAAAAATGACCGAACAAGACCAACAACATGTAATTCAACAAGCTTCGCTTGAAATCGTGCCTCACCTGTTATCTCGCGCTTGAAAACGCCGACGCAGCCGACGTTGACGAAAGCGACGAAAGCTTCTCGCTGTCAGTCATGCATGGGCTTGTCGCTGGGTGGATGGTGTTTATGACAGTACGGCTGAAGAAAAATAATCGCGTAAGGTGTGTTGAATAAATTGTTTTTATGTATAAAGAACATACCTAGTTTGGGCGTATAATTATTATTTTGTGAAAACAATTCTGTTGCATTGATTATAACAGTTTTTTTTGCGCTTGCGCCCTCTGACGTTTGATGAGAGCACTAGTTGATTACGTAATCGTGACGCACTTCCTGAGGCCAGGTTTCACGGAGTGTCCTCTCTTGTCTTCTTCTTTCTCTATGACTCAGTCGGCGCAAGATGTGGACACGGTGAAAATATTCTTGGCCAGATTGGTGCACACAAGATCTTCGTCGGCAACCACAGAGTGCAGTGCGCTTTTGGCGACTACAGCCGCTCGTAACTCTACGTCGTTGTATTGGGCCAGATCTACGCCCACACACGGACGAAAGACAATCTTGAAGTCATCGACTGGCAACCGTGGCAGTCGTTTCAAGCGAGGACGCGCCACATCTGTGTTGTCGAGCTTTGAGGAAACGCTGGGCGGTGATTCCGTTTTGCGTGCTGGCGTTTCGGCAGCTGACGCCGCTTTACTTGACTGCGTTCCTTCAGTTTCTCTTGACTGTTGTCGAGGTGAGCGTTGTCGGGCATCAGGACTACACTTCATTCTTCTGGGTTGAATTCTGTGGCAGGTAAATCCGTGCTACTCACCATGTATGCCATTGCGTTTCCGAATGAACTTGTGCACGCGCGTCGAAGCGCGAGCCCGACGCTGGTGCCGGTGGCGTTAGGGCTAACGAGGCGGCGTTCCCCCGCTCAGTAAGAGTTGATGTTTGCAAAGCTCCTCAAAAACAAAGAGGGTTAAGGTACTCACCAGCAGCGTCGGCAACTTGCTGAAGTTCAAGAGAGACCACTGTTGGCACCAAAAAAGCAGTCTTGGTTGAACAAAAACTTCGTAGAATACGGAGCCCATGCGAGGCACACCAGCCTTGCCTGGCCCCCTAGCGGACTCCACCATACCTGGTGAAACGACACCGCTGGGAACGAGCCAGACGAGAGAAAGAAGAAGCAATTTACTACGAGGCGGAAGCGAAAGCACTTCACAGGCAAAGATGGGGCGACTCAGGTCAACGATTGGAACATCGGACGCGAGACGCATCCGGACCAGAAGCCTTCACCAAGCTTCAAGCACAAGACAAAAACCGCTCTACGTGTACTACCACAACATCTATGTCGAGATCCAGATCGAGGTCCAGATCGAGGTCCAGATCGAGGTCTAGACCCAAGATCGGCAATACCGGGTCTCCCCGACAACAGGAGGGAGGAGGATCGGAAAGCCCAAAAGGACCGAGCGGGGTCCGTGGCACCGCGGGACCCTTCCAGGTGAGCTGGGCTGATGTAGCTTCCGGGGCGCGCGCGGAGGCAGAGGCTGCTCTTCTATGTAGGATTAAGGCGCTAGAGAACGAATTGGCGCAGATCAGGCAGAACGATGTTGCATTTATGAATGAGATTAAAAAAGTCAGGGAAGAAAATGACTTTCTGAAAAACGGAGGGGTTACACGCAATGAGTAAACCTCACAAGTTTTTGCGGAGGAAAAAGGCGCAGCAATGGACGAAGAGGTAGCAGCCCTCACCCCGGTTAAATGTAAACCAGAGAACGCTCCGATTAAAAGCGTGGTAAAGAGACCCAAAGCAGTGGCGACTCCACAAGAAAGACAGGAGGAATTCGAAAACACCATGGAAGCCAAAATGAAAAAATTGAAAGAAAATTGCAAACTAAGCTCGAAAAACAAGAAGTTAGACTTGAGGCAAACATAGAGGCCAAAATCGAGGAGCTAGGCAAGATGATATTGCAGAAAGTGCAGCAAATGATGGCTGATTTCGACGCCAAGCTAGCAATATGGGGATCGCAGTCAAGTGGTGGGGGCCCGGTTAAGACGTCTTTCAAACCATACGCTAGGACCTCGGTGCCCACCGAGGGATCGGAGAGCCTGGAACGCCGCCATGGACAGACAAAATAGCTACACGATTTGGCAATGGAATTGTCGAGGATATAATCGAAAACGACACATTTTGCAACATCTTAAAGACACCAGCACCCCGGATGTTTTAATGATGCAAGAAACGCACGGGCTGGCCAAATTATCCGGATATAAGTCATTCGGCAGAGCTGATGGAGAGACAAGGGTATTAGCAACGTTGGTTAAGCGAAATCACGCGGTGGTGCAATATGACACGGAAATTAGGGCAATAAATCACATTCTCCTCGTACTCATACCCACGCGGAAAACAGAGGACAGTCTTTTTGTGTTGAATATATACAGCAGTCCTAAATGCAGAAAGCACAAATTTTGCACGCTGTTTCAAAAAACCCTCGCTAAAGCGGGCAACCGGGCGCTAGTGATTGGAGGAGATTTCAACGCCCCACACGGTGCATGGGGATACAGGATCGAAACCCAGAAAGGCAGGAACTTGTGGTTGGACGCACAGGAGGAGGGCCTGACGCTCGTGACCGATCCATCCATTCCTACAAGAACAGGTACCAGCGTTTGCGTGGATACCACGCCAGAATTGACGTTCACCAAAAACATACTGGACACGCGGTGGACCAATACGCAACATGACTTGGGAAGCGATCATTTTGTACTTGAAATAACGGTGAGGGCAGGGCCGCGGAAGGCAAAAGGCAGACAACTTAAACTTGTCGATTGGGACAAGTTCCGGAACATCAGAGAAGAGCCCGACGAAATGATACAGAGTATTGAGGAATAGACCGATAAGTTAAAACGAGACGTGGAGGCCGCTACGCAAACGGTGCCACCAGAGGCGCAGCTAGAGTATGTAGACAATAAGCTTCTCCACATGTGGGAAGCCAAGGAAGGTTTACAACGGAGGTGGAAAAACCCAAGGTACAACCGAACACTTCGTAGTAGGATAGGTAAATTGAACAGGGATATAGAGCAATACGCCCGGCAGCTGTGCAGAGAACAGTGGGAGAAAAAGTGCAATGACATGGACAACCAGATAGGAATGGCAAAAACGTGGACCATTCTTAGACATTTGTTAAACCCGGACGGAAACAAGTTGGCAGAGAGGCATAATATTAATCGGTTTATACAAAGATATCAAGGTACAGAGCAGGATTTTCTGAACGAAATCAAGAAAACATACATCTCTCAAGCGCTTCCCGCTACACACCCTGATTACACAGGGCTGGCAAATGATGATTTAGACAACGAGATCGGGGAGGCAGAAGTGAGGGCCGTCTTGCGAAAACTCAATACTAGATCAGTACCTGGACCAGATGGCATAACTAACAAAATGCTACGCAATTCGGATGATGAGTCCATAACTAAGTTAACTGAATTCATTAACAAATCATGGAAGGCAGGACAGATTCCGCAACAATGGAAGACGGCAAAAATTGTGTTAATACCCAAGCCAGGCAAGCGACTGCAGATTGCGGACTTGAGACCCATATCTCACATCTTGCGTGGGGAAACTCATGGAGCACGTAATTCTGGAGAGGATAATTACCTATCTCGAGGACCGGGATGCGCTTCCACCCACAATGATAGGGTTCAAGAGGAACCTCTCAACGCAAGACGCAATGCTACAGTTAAAACATCAGATTATAGATAATGCGGGAACAGCGACAAATGCCATTCTAGGGTTAGACCTCAAGAAGGCCTTTGATAATGTAACCCATGCAACGGTGCTAAAAAGGGTAAACGATCTAGATCTCGGACAACGGATGTACAATTACGTGCGTAATTTCCTGACGAGAAGGAAGGCAAAGATCATGATAGGGGGCCTAGTTTTGGAAGAAATTGAGATGGGCAGTGCAGGTACGCCGCAAGGCTCGGTATTATCACCTATGTTATTCAATCTGGCTCTAATTGGACTGCCAATCAAACTACAAGCAATCGAAGGACTGAATCATACAATATATGCAGACGACATCACCCTATGGATGAGAAGTGGTAGTGATGGCCAAATAGAGGAAACGCTTCAAACAGCAGTCGAAACGGTCGAGCGGTATCTGGAAGGTACTGGGCTAGCCTGCTCTGCAGAAAAATCCGAGCTGTGGCTGTACATACCTACTCGTAGAGGTCGCAAACCAGGCAACTGCCTGCAAGATCTCGCTCATAGAGAAGAAATACAGTTAAGAACAGCCGATGGAAAAGTCATACCCATGGTTGACAGGATCAGGGTACTGGGTCTGCTCATCGAAGCCAAGAGCAACAATGGAGAAATCCTCAGGCGACTGGATGCAACTGTAGCCCAAATATTGAGACTCATAAAAAGGATAGCAACTAAGCACAGTGGCATGAGGGAGGAAACCACGATAAGGTTGATACAGGCATTCGTGATAAGCGCCGTACTTAAAATGGCAAGTCGCGGAAAAGATCAAGTTAGACTGCCTCATTCGAAAAACATTCAAACTATCTATAGGGCTACCGATTAGCACAAGCACCGACAAACTGTTACAGCTAGGCGTGCACAATACCATAGATGAGCTCATTGAGGCGCAGCGTACGGCGCAATATGAACGTCACTCTAAGACACGAGCAGGAAGACATATTCTAGAGCGACTAGGCATAACGTATCACGCACAACACGGCGTCAAGGTAGACATCCCAAAATAGACCAGGGAAACAATGATGATACCTCCTTGCCAAAAAACATGCACCCCGAACACAATAAGGCCAGACGTGAGAAAAGAGCAAAGCAAATACAAAAAAGTTTGGTAATGAAAACGACGCAGTTTTCGTAGACGCTGCTTGATACAAGTGCAGACGGGGGTTTACCGCAGCCGTAATCGATAGCAACAAACGCTGTACGACATGCGCGACGATACGCACCACAAGTACCAAGACAGCGGAAGAGGTAGCCATAGCGCTTGCAGTAGCTCAGACAAACGCAACCGTGATTGTCAGTGACTCTCAAATGGCAGTGAGAAACCTTGCCAACGGCCACATCTCCCCGGAGGCACTACGTATTCTACAAGGAGGGTGTCGAACAAGCCCCAGAAATACATACATTATAAGGACACCTGCTCATGCCATCGCGAGGGACAGCAACAACGGGGCGGTACATGACGCAGCTCGAGGGCTCATCGACCGAGCTGCCCTCTCAGGTGCCGCCCCAGCCTCCTCCCGTGATTACGGCGCAGCAGACGAGTGGGAGTGGGAAGACAGAATGACCAGATACAATGAAATTACAAAACATTATAGATTACAGAGGGGCATAATCCCGCCCCTTCACCCAAAATTAACAAAAAGACAGTCTGTCGAATGGCGGCAGTTACAAACTAGGACGTATCCGAGTCTTGCACTATTGCACATTATACATCCTGATATATACAAAACGGACAGGTGCAAGTGTTATGACTTCAGAGCCACTCTGGAGCATATGCTATGGGAATGTAGAGGGATTAATACTCATAACAAGTATGCGGCCTCTGCTGACAGCCTTCACCCGCGCTGGGAAGCCGCAATGCTCAGCTCCATCCTCGAAGACCAAATATGGGCTGTCCAGCGGGCCGAGAAAGCTGCCAGGATTCAAGGACTCCTGGCCGTAACCTAGGTGGGGCCAATTGCTCACCCCATATGCTCGCCGTACTCAGAATAAAGTTCTTTCCTCCTCCTCAGGAGTGAATATACATGCACATAAACACACAAACACATACACACAAAAATGCAAACACATGATCATTTCAAAGTAGCTAACTTTCTTTTCGTTCCATTCGCTTTCTTTTTGCTCAGCACTTCATTTCTCAGAGAAGCGTAGTTTTTGAGCAGGATGTTTATGGCTGACAGCAAAACATTTTTCATTACTGAATCTGGAGTGTGACCAGCTGCACAAGCATCAAATTCTGCGTTGTCATTCAACAAATACATAAGAACACTAAGTAGAGTGAATCGATGATTACTTTCGGCATAAAACAGAAGCTCATGTTCTTTACTAGCGACACAGTCGAAAACAACCTTCGCGCAGAGGACTGCAAGAATTACAGCTGGCTGTGGGAACTTCAATCCACCTCGACTGATGCTGTCAATCAGCACATATTCACTTTCTTCTAGCTCTCGTTCCGTGACTGTCAGTATGTCACGGCAGTCATCACATGGTTGTCGTTTAAGAGTTGCGTGTGCACATTAGCTGGCGATGTAGACCAATGCAGCCATGTCCTGTCGTGGCTTGTTTAATTCAGCATTGGTCAAGCGTATGTCGTACTTCCTGATTGTCTCCTCAGCATTAGGCTCATTTTCATTCTGACTGAGTGATTCAGGCATGTCTGCCAAAATCAGTGTGTTTGTAGGCGGATCTTAGCCTCAGCCTTTAACACTTGTGTTATCGACACGTTATAGTGCGAACCACATAGTCGCCTGTACCTCCCAAGCCGATCCTCAAGCGAGTCAGTTTGGGATTTACTGAGGAGCACGCATCTAAAATTAAGTTTCTCCAAGCAGTACCTCGACACCTCGATCAGGCCATACGTAGTTAGCCGTAAAGCTGTGTGGGTCTCTTTTTTGAGAGCGCCTGTTTGCACGTTTCTGTCCTTCCAGGAATCAAGCCAGCCAACAAACTTGTCCAGATATTGCAGCTGCTCGCAGCTGATATAGCGCACTGGCTCTTGCCATACATCTTTTAGCCTGCAGCCTTTATGAGGAGTCTTCACATTCACGGTGTTCCACCACTTTACAAATAAATCAATGGAATTTGCTGTACCATCAGCAAGGACAAAATGCAAACTTTCACCATGAATTCTCAAAGCCGTCGACACGAAGGGGTTAAATATCTTGAGAGCGAGCTTAACATTTTGTCGCTCTAGGTTACTTGGGTTCAGAGCCTTGTAAGTTTGCCCATAAGCAATTTTCACAACATTATTTTCTTCAGCTTCATGCAGTTTTCTTAATGTTGTGAACAATGCACCTTCCAGCCTTTTGTTCTTCTCATCATAACAATCAAAATGTGGATAATACAGGTACTTGTCAAAATTTTTCTGGTTTATCCAATTATTTAGAATGCATTTTAGCAAATGCACTGTGTAAAAAACGTGAAATAAAGGTTTCTGAGGATCCGCTGGATGAGGATACACTATTTCTAAATGGTTGCTTTCTGCGAACAGTGACAATACCTTTCTGTTAATTGAGTCACTGTATGTTATTACTGCCACTACGTGAAGGCAAAAATCTTCAAAAATGATTATTACTTTCTTAACACCTTATGTAGTTCTTCAGCTGAAATTTTAGACACTGGTAATATGTGTGCTACATCTTTAAATGCTGACAGTAAACTCTGAACCGTAAAAACGTGCGCTGTTTTCACTGGTTCAGTGCTGTTAACAGAAACTCCTGTTAACCTGCCCGCCTTGTAGTCAAAGAATTGTTGCAAGCGTATTTCATCAAGCATCAACGTGACATGTCTTTCATGCAACTTCAGTAGGCTGGCTTTTCTTTTCATGTACCGTAAGAGCCCTTCTTGATTTTGTTCATTCAAAGGACTCACATCATGGGTGGCACATACACGTTTAATTGTCGAAGGGTGAGGCAATACGATGTTACCACTGCTTCGCAAAAAGTTGTAACCATGGAGAGAAATAGTGTAAAACACAGTTGGAAGAATTAACAGTTCAGCTGAACACCTTTTGCTTCGGCACATCAGGAGCTGGCACTGTTCTTTGAGAAACATTATTGCTTCTAGTCTTTCATCCTCAAGAAGGTCTTCCTTAAAAATATTCTCCAAAAGCGAAACCACAAGCTTTAACACTCCATTCACTTTTTCATCTTTTCCAAGTTCTCTTCTACGACAGTACTCTTGTACGCCATCCGGAAGTTGCACCAGCACACGCATGTCGTGAACTGCTTCTGGAATGCCAAGCCGTTCGTCTAACGTAAGGCGAGCACCTCCCACAAAGACGCGCACAGACATATCCGATGATACGACTATAGACGAAATAAGATTCCGAGCTTCTTCTATTGTTGACTCGATGTGCGCAAAGATGACATGGCCGTCGGCGTTCACAACTGACCAATACTTTTTTCTTGTAGCAGGTGCAGGCGAGAATTTATGTCATCTAAGCATGTTAACTTGTTTTCTTCCAACTCCTTCTTGTGCGCCAGCACGGACTCCTCAATAGCTTTCTGACGTTGCTCATATTCTCTTCGTTTTTTCTTCATTCCTGGTTCTTCTCTCGATTGGTGAGTATCCGACAGGAAGTCAGGGCTGTCCGGAAAAATTGTAGGTACAGCATCGTGCGTGAGTCGCGTCAATTTCATCTTGACTTCAATGGTGTGACCACCGCAATCTGCATATTTTGTCGTTGTGCGGAGATATTCCTCTTTAAAGTGACATTCGCATACCTGCACAAAAGACATAAATCAAAATCAGTTTGTTTCCACGTGAACTGTGCCTCTGTGCATATGTAACAAAACTAGGACAGTTCAGGTGTCGCTATTAAAAATTGCGGCGTCTTATTACATACCTGGAAGGGTGCAGCAACACAATCTGTTGTAAACAAAATTGCGCTGATGCGTGCAACCAAACAAAATGATGACACAACTCCGGTCTGATATAGGCTTTCTCACGTTAACACTTGCAATTCTAGTGAGCGAAAAAAACAACCCACGTTGCAGGTACTTAGCGCAACTTCGTATTCCCTCGAAAAACACGCATCCACTCGAAAAACTCACCTCAAATTTGTGCAAATGTGTGTGTGAATGTGAGCGTGTTTTTCGAAGGAATCACATGACAGCAAGTCGCATGCATGTAAAATGCGTAGATGCCCTCATGTTTCGTAGGTACCACGTGGAAAATATGCATACAGAAAGCTCCCTCCTCCCACATTGATAGGTCCGACTATCAGCCGCATTTTTGCAAAAAGTTACATTCCTAGTAATCTTCTGTGCCCAAATATTTTTGGGTGACATACGTAAAAACAAACACTTACCAGTGAATTCTTAAGCTTTGCAACATCTATGTCGCCCCGCCGCACAGCTCGCTACCATTGTGATCTCCGCTCAGGGTCGCGAGGGAGCTCGAACAGTCGTACTTTGGGGTCAGTGTCGTAATTCCCTTTGCAGTTCGGTATACAGCAACGACCCATTCTTCCGCATATGTGGCAGACAGGCATGAAAAACAAAAAAAAATATTTGGCACCACATGAAGAACAGCGAAGAAAAATGGCAGACATGGCCAGCGAGGAACTCTTTAGCAACACAGCACCGACAACACCGAGGCAGTAAAAGCTAGTAATGCTGGGAAAGTTGCAGCTAGCGCCATCTCACGCACGTCGCTCGAACATTGCCTGGCTAAAGTCAAGGCTCGAGTGAAAAATTAAACCTTTCACTGCCAAGTACGAATCCTCAACGTCACTATTTAAAAAAAATCTTGTTTTTGGATCATTAGGTATTACGGCTTGGTGGCGCTAGCCACCGCCCGTTCCAAAGGGTACAGCCATATCCATCTATCCATCCATCCTGGAGCGGTGGCTCGCTTTTTTGGGCAGCGTAGGGTGACGTCACACGGCTGGAAAGAAGAAGTGCGGGGGCCTTCAGTAGTCTAGGTGGCGTGCCCAAATACGATCGTGCGCGCCATTTTCAAATCAGCCAATGGCTGATACTTGGCCCCTGACGCAGTGATTTTAGAGCCTGTATCGTCATTTGTCGAGACAAGAGAAAGCGATCTTTGACTTGAAGAACTCAGTGTAAATTTGAGGCAGCGTGCTGCGCAATAGTATTTGGCTCGCGTGTTCTCGGGAGCCTCGACTACCGATCAGCAGCATTTTGTGACCATGCTCAAAAAGCGCTGTCATCATCATCATCATCATCACGAACCTGATTATGCCCACTGCAAGACAAATGCTTCTGCCATGTTCCACCACTCAAGTCGGTCCTGTGCTTGATACTGCCTTTTTATGCCGGCGAACCTCCTAATCCCATCTGCCCACCTAAGTTTCTTTCTCCCCTTCGCTCACTTGCCTTCTCCTGGATTCTAGTATGTGATGCTTAATGACCAGCGGTTATCTTGCCTTCGCGCTACGTGCCATGCTCATGACTATTTCTTCTTAATTTCGAGTATAATGTCCTTAACACCCGCTTGTTCCCTGATCCAATCTGCTCCCTTCTTGTCCCTTAAGGTATACCTATCATTTTCCTTTCCACTGCTCGCTGCGTCGTCCTCAACTTAAGTTGAGCCCTCCTTGTAATTCTCCAGGTTTCTCCTCCGTAGCTAAGTACCGGTAAGATGCAGCTTTTATATACCTTCTTCTTGAAGGATAGTGGCCCGTTGGAAGGAAAGTCAGACCATCTTGCCCAAGGGAACCCTGATGGGATGCGAAGCACCAGCGTTACGCACGGGTGGCGTCATGGGTTCCACGGCGCTAACGGGGGTGCTGCGGTGAGCGTTGGAAGATTCGCGAGCGGTGGTTGCGGTAGCGGCAGGAGCTGCGGGCGAACAGACGAGGCGGCAGCTGCGAGTGCTGCGGTGAGCACATGGCAGGCGAGGGAACTAGTGACGTCAGCGCGCTCTGCGAGGGGAGTTTGACGTCTACGATCCGCGGCGGCGTGACCTCCTTGGCACCGCTCCAGCACTTCCGGCGAGGGGAGCGCGTTGCGGCGCGTTTGTATGGACGCACGGAGCACAGGCTAGTCAAAGAGCTGCTTCGCATCTAAAAATGATGTAGGGTCCATTCAAACTAACGTTCTGTAGAGTTAGGCGAAATCAGACCTAAAGAGTTAGCGGCTAGCCTTGCATCGTATAACATTTGAATCTATTACTATCGAAATCATTGTACTAGCGAGGCGGCAAGTCTGCGACATTTGAAGGACACGAATTGATTTTATATAAATAGTTATTCATGTGGAGGTGGGCATCATCTCTAGCTATATATGCTTACAAATCCAGGACAGATACTATAGGCCAGTCGTGGAGACCCTTAGAGGTAACGTATGCCAGCATTGCTTTTTTCATTGTTGTTCCTGGGCAGTCAGGGATCATTTTTTTGAAGCTATAAGCTTCGTTGTTTAACAAACAGCTCTTCGTCTGCACTGACAGCGTTCGCCAATGATTTCTTTTTCGGAATCCAGCAACAGCCGCTTTGTGAGCGACTACGCTACCCCGGCGTTCGCCGCCAAGGTTGCAGACGTGGCGAATCGTGGCGTCTCGCACTTGGGAATTCTCAACATGCTCAACGACACTACGGACAATGCGACCTTCGGGCAGGCTTTGCGGATATTGCTGGTGAGAGCAGCACCGGCGTACCATCAGTGATGAGGACTGCGTAGTCATAATTGCTTAGGCATGACTAACATTTTCTTTTGTAAAGCTTGCTTCCACCTAACGCTAGCCTTTCAGCATGGGCTTCGGCAGGATTTAGTCTTGGTGATTTTGTCGGCTTGGTATTGTTTCTCCTCCCCTCCTCCTTCTTTCCCGCCTCTATGCAGCACTGGTGAGAAGCCGTGACCAGTGTTTCATCGCGGCAAGCGGAGAAGGAGGGGCGCTGGTGTGGACAGGAGACGAAGATTACGAGAGCATATGTTCTTGCAAGAGCTTTCAAAGATCTCGTGAAAATTCACGTAGTCTTGTCCGAGTGATTACGTGATCACGACGTAATCCTGGTCGCAGCGGCGGTATTTTAGATGGAGGTGAAAATACTTGAGATCATGTGTTTTGATTTGGGAGCACAATGAAGATCACGAGGTGCATGGCCGAAATTTCCGGAGCCATCTACTGCAGTGTCCTTCGTAATCACGCAGTGGTTTTGGTACTTTAAACCATGACAATTATATGAGAAAGAAGACAATAGTAAAGTGACTTTCACCGCCTTAGGTTAATTCGCAGAAAGCCATGCGAATAGTTTAGTTAGCGTACGTGTGTCCTGCTTATTTCCCCTTGTCGCATGTATCTTCTTCAGCACTCAAGGTTTCGCGACGCTCTGGGCTATTTTGATACTTAGTAATTGCTATTTACTGAGAAATTATTGTCTGCTGTCGAACAAAGATAAAAAGATTTAAAAAATGTAGGCGGGATTCTTTCTCTTCTCATTGCGACAGAAACTTGAGCAGTACGCGGCGTCAACCACAACGGCGGCTCGTTACCCAATCACCGCCTTGGGGGTGAGTGTGGACGTGCCCAAGGTGTTCGACTGGTACAGGGAACGGCTAAAGTAAGCGGTGCCATTTCTTTACCTCTTGTCGGGAGCTGCCGTTTTCATCCTTAAAACAAAGGTTGAGGGAGCCTCAATGGGCAGACTGCCGCCTTTGTTTTGGATTTTTAAACCGTCATCGACCATCGTCATATTAATATGCTGACTATTGAAATGGAATTCAGAGGTTAGCAACAGACGCAACGCGAACAGTTACAATTTACATTCAGGGAAGCTGATCCACACCTTCATCTTTCACTGAATCTTCAGTTGCAGGGAACGCAACCAGAACACTTCCGTCCGCAATTTAACGGGTAATGATGTCCATCGTGTTCATTCCGACAGCTATAGCCGAAACTGGCGACCAGGGACAATGAAACAGCCTTAAGAGGAAGCGTTTTTTCGAAATTAAATGTTACTTGTTAGTAGCCACCACCTCTGTGACTCCCTATGGTTCCGCCTTCAAGTTTTTTTCCCTTTTTCGACGTCTTAGTGCCTTTCTTCGAGTTTAATTAACAGACTCGGACAGCGTCCCTCATCCCCACTTTGTGCTATAGTTATTGCCGCAATCTAGCAAGTAGCCAGCCACAGCTATGCACAAGATTTCTCATTCGGGATAGGAGGGTTGAAGTTTCACTGCACTCCCCTCTATTTGGTTGAGCTCCAAAGAACACAACCTTCTCAGATGTAGGAAAAAATAAAGTGATGACGTGCTTCCTGTTTCAGAAGGACCATAGAGACCACAGAACCGATACGTCTTCGGTTTATTGTTGACAGAACAGGAATGAAAAATATGCAGAGCGTGCCCCTGGCTACTTCTTCTTCCTCGCCTCCGAGCTCCATCTTCGATCTGTTTTCTACATATTCCCGCCAGCCAGTACCAACCGAAGCAACCTCCAAGCGAATACAAAAGTTGAATCGGCCTCTTGACTAATTTTCCTTCAGGTGTACGAAGCAAGCATGTTCTCACTAGTCCATCCTTGCCAGGGAAAATTTTTTCGACCTTGCAGAGTTTCTACTGAGTTCTTTTTCACGCTTCTCCAAGCAGAAGTATATCTCCTTCTTGTACATTTGCGTGACGCTCTGTTTTTCTGCTGGCACACTTAAGCTCCCTCAGGTACTCCTTTTTCCATCTGGCCCACCATGTTGTCATTGCCTGTTTTCTTGCATTCCAGTAATTCAGCAAACTGTATTCTTCGAGTCTGTTTTCTTCCTGCTTGTTCATTGCTTGCCTGCCTCCTATAACGTCAGCCGGTGTGATGGATTGTGTCTCGTTAGGATCGTCATACACATAAGTAAGAGGCCGGTTGTTAAGTACTCCTTCTGTTTCAACAACCACAGTCCGTAGTTATTCTTCATCCAAAAGTCGAGCACCTATAATTTTTGTCATGGATGTCTTAAAGCTTCTCATCAGTCTTTCATAAAATCCTCCCCACCATGGAGCTAACTCTACAATAAACTTCCATTTTATTTTCAGGTTACTGGTATACTGTTGAACCCTTTCATCTTCCATCTTTAATATCTTGTTCATCTCTTTCTCAGATTTCTTGAATGCTCTTGCATTATCACTGTAAATAGTTGTACACAATCCTCTTCTAGCTACGAATCTTCGGAATGCTTGTATAAACGCTTCTGATGACATCCTCTTTACCAACTCCAGTTGTATGGCTCTTGTTACTGCACACGTAAATATCACAATGTAAAACTGTAATTTTTTCGCCTTTTTCTTCTCGAGCATCTAGCGGCCCAGAAGTCTATACCAACTGTGTCGAATGGCCTCGTCTGTGTTATCCTGTCAGCTGGTAGTGGTGGAATTTCTTGTGCCATTGGTCTAGAATTGAATCTCCTACATGTGATGCATTTCTTTATCACATATTTCACCATCTGTCGGGCACGCACAATCCAAAACTTCGTTCTTAGTTGTGTCAATGTTGCCGCAACGCCACCGTGCATTGTCACTTGAAGCGCGTACAGAACTAGGAGTTCTCAAAAGTGGCTTTCTCTTGGTAAAATAATTGGATGCTTCTCATCAAAGCCTAAATCACTTCACTGAAGCCTCCCTTTTACTCTTAGGACACCTTGATCATCTTCGAAGATGTTCGTGCCGTACAGATTCATGTTGTCATATATTCGTGTCACTGCATTTTGTAGCGTTTTCTGCTCCTGCTTTATCAGTACAAACTCTGCCTTGTCCAATTCTTCTCCTGTCAGCGAACCTGTTTTCCTTTCTTTTCTTCGGTTTCCTATATAACGCATCACCCACGCGGTAACTCGTAACGCTTTCTTGTATGATCCAAACCTGCTCACATCAATTATCTTTTCTTCCCTCGTGCTGGTAGTTAAGCTAGCCACGGTCTTTTCTTCGTCTTTGTTGTCGTTACTGTCCGATTCTTGCGTGATGTCATAATCAGGCCTTTGTTTTTCATTCTTGATCCACGCGGGGCCTTTCCAACATAATTCACTGTCCAGCAAACGTTTCATCTTCATCCCCCTTGTCCTCAAATCCACAGGATTTTCATCACTTTTAACATAACCCCATTGACTCCAATTGCACTTGCTCTTATTTTCTGCTGCGCGGTTGCGAACAAACAGATCTTTCGCCTTGTTAGACTTCATCCAGCATAATACAATTTGAGAGTCAGTCCAGAATTTCACATTCCTTAGTTTCCTGATGAAATTCTCAGTTATATGACTGGCCAATATGGCTGATATTGTGGCCGCCAACAACTCCAATCTTGCTAGTGTAATCTTTTTGATTGGAGTGACTCTACCCTTTGCAATGATTAAATTGACTTCATTGCTTCCATCGGAGTATTTTGTTACAATGTATGCTGCTGCTTTATACGCCATTGGACTCGCATCGGAGAACATGTGTAGAGTCGATGCTTTCACTTCAGCTTGCCTGCTGTCATAGCATCTGTTAACTGTGAAGTCATCGAAGTGCTGAAGCTCCTCCGACCAGTCCTTTCAAGCTGATCTATGCTGGCTTGGTAACGGGTCATCCCATTTCAGTTTAGCCTTCCAAATTTTTTGCAGCAATATTTTTGCTCTAACTGAAAATGGTTTTAAAAAACCTAAATGGTCATATAGCTTTGCCGTGGCCTGCAAAACCTGTCTTGTTGAGAGTTGTCTCTTGTCTCTGTCATTTCGCCATGTAGTGTCGGGAAAGCTCAACACGTCGTCTACGAAATTCCATTTCAGTCCCAAAATCTTGATTTGTCCCTCTTTTCTTATCCCTCGATCCAGATCCTCTCCTTTTTCATCAAAGAGTTTTCTTAACTTGAAGTCATTTGAAATCCATTTTCCTAAATTCATTCCCGCATAGCGAAAAATATATCGTGCTTCTTTGTATTTCTTTGTCGATGTCGAGTATTCGTCGGCTCCTAGTAAAACGTCATCGTCGTAGATTCCTTTCCGGAGTTGCGCCACAACTGCAGGATATTTTTCTTCGAATTTATCCAAATGTCGATGAATCGTGGCCGCTAGAAGGAAGCTACTTGGTGTAGTTCCGAAAGTAACCCTCGTTATCCTCCATGTTTTTATCTTCGGGGTTGGCATATCTTCGCTGGGTATTCTTTCCCACCACATAAATCGCAGTGCGTCTCGGTCATTTTCTTCTATCTTGATCTGCAAGAATGCTTTTTCCACGTCGTTTGACATAGCGATCTTGTGATGTCGAAAGTTCATCAGCAAGCTTGTGATGTCAAGGTTTAGGTTTGGCCCCCTTTCCAAGTTGTAATTCAAAGATTCACCTGGATTCTGGCTTGACGATGCGTCAAAGACGATCCGTATTTTTGTCGTTGTTTAGTCCTTCTTAATTACTGCTTGATGCGGCACGTAGTATACAAACTTGTTCTGTATATCGGATCCAACATCTTCTTCGACGTTTTCTGCTATTTCTTGCTCGAAGTACTCTCGAATAGCTTTGTCATAGGCTAGGAGCTCATCTTTATCCTTGCATAATTTCTTGGTCACCTGGATAAGCCTCTTCTCTGCAATGGTGTTGTTGTCGTCCAATGTCACGTTTTCCTTCCATGGTAGCCGCACTTGGTATCTTCCTGCCTTGAACTCCATTGTTTGTCGGACGTAGTCTAGCACATGTTGATTGTTCATCTTTGTTGCTGGTTTCTTCTTGATGCCCATGTTTTCCAAGTCACAGAATCTCTGCAGTTCGTCCACAGTCGTGTCCGACTTGGCACTGGCCTTGAGTACCATAACCGTCGATAATTTCATTGGCACACAATGAAGCCCTACAGGACCTTGGACCGTCCATCCCAATATTGTTTCTATTGCCATTACTTTTGAATGAATCTCGCAAATGCGACCAGGGACTACGGTCCAGTAATAATCTGCTCCAATTAATATAGAAGTTTCCATATTTTTTTTTTGTCCGTCTTCTCGTTGTCATCAGCCAAACAAATTCCCATCGACCTTGCTCTTTCGTGTATTGTCAACGGTGGCGATGGTAGCACGTCACAGGATATAACTTCTATCTCCAGTGCCTCTATCGTGACTGGCTCCGAGGTGGGATCCTTCCTCACGCTGACCTCGACGACTTTCATGTCTAGTTCCATCTCTCCTCCTCCAAATGATCCTACAGTAATCCTTTCAGATCTTTTTACCTTGCACGCTAGTTTTCTTGACAATCTTCTGAGGATGAATGTCCTCTGGTTCCCGTTGTCCAGCAGAATCCGTGCGTAGCACCCGCTGTCTTCTCCCTCCGTCCACGAAAAGACTGTCTGCAGTAGTATGCACTTGTTTTCATCAGGAGCATGTCGCAGGACTTGCTGGTGTCTAACCGGCCAGGTTGCGCGCTTTTACGCACTTGCTCAACATCACCGCTTTGCTGCTGTGCTGACTTTCCTGAAGGCGTACGTGGTCGACACATGGATGTCGCGTGCCTTCCCTTGCATGTTTTGCAGCGTACGTTAGCGCGGCATATCTTCGCCGTGTGGTGGGGTCTGGTGCATCTGAAGCAACTTCGTTCCCGTTGCAAGGCTTCTTTCTTCTGTTGCATACTAATGCTTCTTCTGCAATCTTCCGTGTAGCGTCCAGTCATCTCACAGAAGATGCATTTCTTAATCGATATGCTTTGAAGCGTAGATGTTCTAGTCCGCCTCATACTGTGCGGTGACTGGGTCACGTCGTACTTTTCCTCTCGAGGTTCTTCTCTGTTGCGTATATACATGTTTAAAAACTCCATAATTTCTTTCAAACTGCTCGTGCTGTCTCTTGACGCTGAGTCCGATTCCGTAGTTGCTGGTGTGTTGTCACCTTTCTGTATCTCCTTCATCTTCATTTCAATCCTCATATCCACCGGTAGCGCAGATTTTACAACAGGAGCTATCACTGTGGCGTAACTACCCATTTCCACTCCTAATTACTGCAATGCTCGTGTGTTGACTTGCAACTTTGGAAGAGTTTCTTCAACCCATCTACATCTTTAGGACTCTTCACTGCTTCGAAGTTTGAAAGCTCTTTTATGTAGGTCTCTCTTAAATTATCTTCTCGTCCGAAGGTTTCTTTCGGAAGGGCGACTGCATGCTCGTAAGTCTGATCAGAAAACTGCAAACCTTCTATGAGGGACGCAGCCTCCCTGCTCAGAGACGCCAGAAGGTAACTAAATTTTTCATTCTTCGGCATGTTCACTCTGTTATGCACCGATGTCTTGAACTAATGCCAAAACCTTGGCCATGCTGTTATTTTCCCATCAAACATGATCATCTCAAGACGTGGCAACTTAACAAGCTCTTGCGTCTCCGAGATTTTGTTAGTACCTTGCACTGAGCTCGCCTGTTCTGTGACTATATTCCTAGTCAATTGCGTCGCTTGTTCTAACTCGTGTAATTGCTCTTCTATTTTTGTCGTTGCTGCGACGATCTTCATCTCATAATGCAAAACTCTTTCAAATTCTGCCCCCGCGTCGTCTTCTTCAATGAACGGTGCAATCTGTTCATTAACTTGTCTTAGCGTCTGTGACACGCTCTTCATCTGGTTCAGAAGCGTCATAAGTTGCGATCGATCGGCGTCTTCTTCTATCTTATCGATTTCGCTCGTAAGCGTCATCACATTTGCTCGAAGTGTCTTCCGCTTCTTCAATAGGACCTCTTTATTCATGCTTAAAACGTGTTGAAAAAGCTTTTGCTTGTTTATATGCGTCACCAACAGTCGTCGGTCGTGGTCCTTCTCTCGACAGTTCGTCCTTGAGCCAGACGCCGCTTCTTCGTTCTTCAACCTGTTGTTGCTAATGGGGTTGAAGTCTGTGCGTCTGTCTTCAGATCATCTTGGTCACAGCACCATGTTTTAAAAGGACCAGAGAGACCACAGAACCGATACGTCTTCGGTTTATTGTTGACAGAACAGGAATGAAAAATATGCACAGCGTGCCCCTGGCTACTTCTTCCTCGCCTCCGAGCTCCATCTTCAATCTGTTTTCTACACTTCTTACAACAGCTTGCCTTTGATTTTCGGCTTTCCGGCGGTAAAGATGTGACGTAATCAGTTCTCGGAATGCAACTGCTGTGTTCTTCGGCTGCCATTACTGCCAAAGTCTGCGTGGCAATAACGTTGCTCGTTAAACAATGGCGGAATAGGTGTGACTGAGTAAAAATATGGGGCAGACATGGCAACCCTTAAATGATTATGGGGGGCAGCCGCTTCCCTCTTCCTTCTCACGCGCACACCTATGCAAATATCCCAAGCCTCCACTGCACGATGGCGACTTACACTTCGAACCAAACTCGCGTCAGAGGCCTCGGTTAGCTTGCCAATAACGGGAAATGAAGCATGACGGCGGTGAGGATCACTACGCAAGATTTGAAGGGGTTTCGCGGCAGTTTCCTGAGTCCTGGTGGCATATTCTCATTATTACTGAATGACACTTCACGAATCATGCGCCGCAAAAAAAAATCTGAATCTGTCAAGTACAGGCGGAGTATCAGGGATTTAGTAGCACGCTTCATGTGCTTACTTTCTTCTTTTGTAAGAGCAAGTGTGTTCAAAGCTTCGCAAGTAGTGTATTGCAAGTGGTAACGATGATGCGGCCCTTCATCGACGCGCGTCATGACCTTGAGTACTTTGTACTTGGTTTTTGTTTTGTTTTTTGAATGTATGGTTTACATTCACTGTGATCATGAGCGAATGTGTGGGCACGTGGTGGCATCTCACGGCGGCCATGGTAACTGCGCAGCTCACAACATGGCCTCCGAGATCAGCCAGTGGCACGCCACCTGCTAATCTCTGCGGACATGCTCACGAGGCTCAAATCGGCTAACTGCCCTGGATTCGGGTATATGGCGCAAACATTTGGGTGTATCACATCATTCGTAGAGAGAAGAGAGAGTGATTTTGAGTTAACTTCAGGAATATATTGTAAATTATAGGCTTTGTGCCGCGGTGTAATGCTTGGTTTGCGTGTTCTCGGTAGCCTCGACTACTGTTCGGTAGCGTTGTCTAACCTAGCTTAAACTTGTTGAAGGGTCCCTTTAATCGCTCTCGTTTGCAGGACGATATACCTGCCTCACCTAATTGTGGCCCTGTCCCACTTTTCGTACCGGGATGCCGACCGCACGGACTGTCAGATAATGCCGCCCACCATATCGCGCTACCCCAACCACGCCAAGCTGCTCTACGGGCACACGCTGGTGAGTTCCAGTATTCTGGATGCATGTACAGTTACAAAAAAAACTGCCATTTCAATCTTCGTTTTATTACCTTAAAGGCCAACAAGAGCATTACATAATGGGTGGGTTTACATGTGTTCATTATATATTAGCTATAAATAACATGTGAGTTAGCATTATTAAACATAACGTTGCTAATATAGGTGCATGATTATGTGATATGAACAATCATTCGGAACAATGAAAACGATATCCTGAGGTATTTATTGTGATGATTGATGACATATTTCTAGTATGAATGCGGGTGCGCTGGCTACAGGGTGATAACTTGGTGAGGCACAATGTATCAATTTGTGGCAGTGCGGGGAAAAAGAACCTGAGAAAGTAGCAGTATGAATGTGGGGGCAGTCTACTTGGTTCACGTGCCGAGTTCGAATTTGATGTGAACATGACACATGGACCACACCATGCGAACACAATATCGCGCAAAGTGGAACAGCTTTCACAAGCTGTTCTCAAGCTTACTCGAAGGCTGGTGATTACACTTCTGTGAGTAATTTATTGAAGCCTCATATTGAATGTACCAGGCGAAGTGAATCCTAGACTGAGAATACCAGCGAATACAACGAAGAAACGTATTTCAGATAGCCATCACTTCATTAGGATTATAAATGAGCGAGTTGGTTCGCGTTCGTAATGAATTTTCTCGCAGAACTCATGATTAGGACGACAGATGGAGAAAATACACGAGACCAGTCCTGACTCTCAACTGAAGTTTATTTTGAAAAGCAAGAAAAAACAACGAAGGAATACCAGGCCATAAACACTCACTTGGAGCGAGGATATTTACCAATGTTTCCACAAGAAGAAAAAAAAATCAAGTAAGAAGGATAAAAACATAAGTATATTGAAAAAGGGTAGCACTCCCTGGTGAGCAGATATGCAGATGTCTAAGTTGAGGCATAAGATGAGGGCATGGCGCAATAAGGTTTTTAGTGATGTTGTTGCAGTTTTGGCTTTTATATGAAGAGTGAGCTAATTTTACGACTCCAAGTGCTCATCAATGTGGTTTCGAGTTCCCTTTTCTTTTGCTTTTGAAAATATGCTTCAGTTGACAGTCACCGTCTGTCTCGTGTGGCTTCTTCCGTCAAAATATCTGACGCTTTACGTCCCTAAAGGATAATGGACTCTGGGCGATCCAGCAGAACAAGGAAGCTGCTGAGATACTTGGTCTCTCAGCCGACTCCTAGGCGGGAACCCAGCCCGGTAACCTGCAAGAAGAGAAAAAAGTTGTTCACTGAATCACATCCCTAAACTAGCTACTATAGCATTATAAGGAACGCCGTAGGGAAGGGTTCAGAAATTTCGACCGACTGGTGTTTTTTTAAGGTACGCCGACGTCGCAATTCACGCCGGCCTTCCGGCATTTCGCCTTGACCAAGTGATATGCCGTAGTTGGGATCGAACCCGTGACCTTCGGGTCAGCAGCCGAGCACTGTAAACGCAATACCACCACGACGGATGTGCTTTTTTTGTCATTGGCCCGACTCGTTAACGCTGCACGAACGTTCATCTTGAATCCTTCCAACTAGAGGGCCTCGATGCCTGCTCGGGGGCGCGCGCTTCGAGGCACCCTACCTCTGACTTGTTTTTGTATAAATCGTGCGTGACTGTAGAGCCACCTGAAAACACCCACCGATTCTGTTTTGAAAATGAGATCCGCCATCATGGTCATCGAAGGCGGCTTGAAAAAAAATTAACGACAGACGTTACAAGTCGTCTGTCCGGCTGTACAATTGGCTCTTCTACGCATCCATTTGTTTCAGTGGACTTGCATGTTTATTTTTCTGGTGTTTCAATATGTGCAAAAAACCAAAGTGCAATCTGGTAATACGTGCTGTTTAAGAACATGTGTTTATATCGTCGATGGCTGGGAATTCAAGGTGAATGGGACTTTTGATTGTAATGTCTGTACGATTCCCATGTCGCGTGCCTCTGGCCGGACCAGCACCAGTCCGTGGCTCAGCTCATCAAGCTGGTCAGCAACAAGCTCCGAACCTCGGGCACCGTTTCTGTGACTATGAAAGGGCGCTGGTACCAGCCCAAGTATCCCGACCTGTCGAACCCCGACATTGGAAACTTCTCGTACTACGAGAACTGCACCACGTTCCAGGGGGACCAAGACATCGTGCCAGCCGCCGTAAGCACGGACGTTTGAATACAGATGCGCGTTTGGATACCGATCGTTTAAAAGCAGAACGGACGCTAATTTCAAGTATTTTAGATGCGAAGCAGGTCTTTGACTAGCCTGTGTAACGCTGACCGTCCATATCTCCGTGCCAACGCGCCGAACCACGCTCTTCTCGCCGCAGTTGCTGGAACGATGCCAAGTAGGGCCAGTCGCAGCTGCGCGTTGACGTCACTCTTTTTCTCACCCTCAGCAGCTGCTGCCTCCTGCGCCAGCTCGCAACACACTTCTTTCTCGTTTCACCCTCTCCACTACGCGCAATGTTCGACCGCATGTCGAGTGAAACACTAGACAGATTTAGTTGTACGTCCGCAGCAGCCATACGGGAACGGTCGGCCATTGCAAATGGCTAGCAGGCTGCGTCCGTTCGGCAGCTGCCGACGCGCAACTAAATCTGTCTACTATTTCGGCTATCATTTGTCTGCGATGAAACCTACACGAAACCCAACCCGCCTTTCGTGTATTCGCATTTCGAGCAAACGTTTATTCGAATAAACGCTATACCGAGTTTCGCTTGAATCCGTTTTTCCAGCACCCGCATCGACGGCCGTTTTGACAGGGTCAATTATAGCCGCGCGCACCGCTGCTGCTTTGCGTCCCATCGGGGTTCCTTTCGGGGAGGTGGTTCATATTTCGGGTTGTCGCTGTGAATGAAACTCATGGGGTATGCTGTGCATTCACGCAAGACTATGCAAAAGTGAAAGACATTTCTTTAATGATTAAGCCTTTGAGGGCGAGGATTCTCCGTCCGAATTTAGGTGTCCGTTGTCACGGCAGATGTCCGAACATATGTGAGACACCAAAAAAGCTTTGACGATAGACTAATATGAATCATAGTTGTAATGAAACAATATAAAACACCTACAAGCAACACATGCTGTCATTGCTTTGTGAACAACAGACGATGTAGTGGCACCTTGGTTCCTTCCCTTCCGTCGCTCTGACGTAAGCGTTGGCAGACGCGCAAAGTGTTGCCAATAATTGTTGAAAGCCAGTTGAGAGAGTCAGGGCAATATATAAAATCATTTACAAGAAATCTGCGTATCTCTTCAGCCTATATAACTGAGGACAAATGATGAAAACGTGTAAATGAACGTACCCAGTGAATTTCATTGAGATCTAATGACCTCGAAAAATCGCCGGAGTTGGCCTTTAAGACAGCCTTGTCGTTTCTAATTAGGTCACCTAATGTGACCTAATTTACATTATACGGGGCGATGCTCGGGTAACACAGGTGAGTCACAGAAAAAGGTTTATCACTAGCGTAATGTCAATCATTATCATGACGGAAGAATATAAAACGCCTACCAGTACAAATCTTTTACACTTATGGGCAACTTCAACGTAGACATTCTGGACCTTAGGACTATAAGCTTCGCCCAATCTTCATAATTAACTTCCTGGAGATGCGTAATTTTTTTCTTCTCAGTCGATGTATAAGGGATCAGGGAAGACGAACCATGGCTTGGCCGTCAACTGCCAAGTGCCGTCTTTATTGTCTTAACTTGAGGTCACCTGCTCTCCCGTTTTGTTCGCTGCCTAAAGGAGAGTGCGGCAATGACGCCATGTGTAAACACGTCACGTGACATCACGCCATAATTCGCGACGTCATAATGACATCACAAATGTTTGCTATATATGAACTCACGATGACGTAAAATGGTGACATCATCGCGCGATGATCTTTTTTGCATTATTATGGTAACGATGGACGCCGGGGACGGTCAAATTTTCCGTTTGGTAAACCGTGTATGATTTTCGGCTTAAATAATGGTATCAAGAGCCATATATAGAGGGTCATAGGGTGTTTGAAATGCAGTGGATATATTTTTAATACAGCTAACAGCAGCTTGACGTCATGGGAAGACTGCTAGCCGCTACATACTATATAGAAACAGCTGTCAGTTTCAAGTCAGTTGCACATAGTTCACGCAAGTGAGTTGCCCTCCAGAGTCCCGTGACAGTGATTTATGCTGTTTAAGCTGCATTCAGGCGAAACATTTAGCTAGCTAAGTGCACTATGTTGACCTGTCGTGATAATGTTCATAGAACTGCGGCTGGCTAGCAGATGCTGGATGACGAAAACTTTGAAGTAAATGTAAAATATTTTGTACGCCTTGTCTCGCTCCATTGTGTTGAGAGGGATGATAGTACACACCACAGAAACAAGATATTCCCCCTTTGGGGTACCTCAAAATTGTGTCGGTACTCCTTTCACGGGTGACACTCTGCAGAACCAGCTCACTCTCCATGACTTCTTTGTTCTCTTTGTTTTTGTGTTCTACGTGTTCTATCTTTCTTTGCTTGCCCATGTCTCCCTCCCGAGAAGGTCCAGGGTCTTTTGTATCAAATGGCATTTGACAGAATAAATGACGTTAGATACCGTGCGCTACTACGCACTGCTGAATACAGCTTGCGGACGGTGATAACCGCAATGCAGTGAAGACTGCAATTTACAAAAAAAAGGGAAAAAAGGTCAGGGCGTCTGTAAAGAAAAGTTATGCATCCGGCAAGACAGCAGTGGGATTGGGGCAACATAAATCTCTTCAAATTATTTCCAGCAATTGGTTGTCACATTGCGCTGACGCCATTGGGGGTACAGAGGTTACACTTCTTATTAGCGAATGCTATTGAGCCCATGGCCGGCAACGCTGTTGACAGTGTCGCTGGGCAGGAGGTCGCTCAAGCTTTTGAGAAGGAAGCGGGTGAATGGTGTGGTAAAAGTACAACGGTGCGATCGAAAATAAAAACATAATTACTGTTTTAACAAATTAGTCACCCGTGTTATACAGTTTTGTGGCCACTCTTCGGCGAGAGTACTTATTATCAGCAGGCAATCGTTCACTAGCACAAGTCATTTTTGCTTCGTGACATTACATTAAAATGGCAGTAAACTTTCTCTTGGTACAGTAGACGCTCATTCGCGTGCACAAGTCATTTTCGCTTCGTGACGTTAGGTTCAAATGACAATAAACTTTCTCTTGAGACAGGGTATTAATTTTTTCTTGGCGAATCATTTATGTTATTTTGCTTCTGGTCACTGTCCAAAACCAGGTTTGCCAGTCTTCCACAGCGGCAATAAAGAGCAACTTCAAGTACGACAGTGGCTCGCAGGCTGGCATCTCGTTCGACAAGCAGCTACGACGTACACTCACGCTAGAGACGGAGGGCAGCCTTCGAGAAAAGGTGAGAGATTACGGGGTAGCATTCACGTCCCTCACGTACTCTATTTTGCATCGTCGAGTTAATGCGAGTATACCCAGGATTACCCATTTTACTGCGCGATAAAGGGAAACTAAAGGCAAACATCAAGTCGACGTGAATTTTCGAAACAGCTTTCCAGAAACATCGTAGTGTTTGTTTCGTGCCAAGAAAACTCTTAGTTTGAAATTGTAGATAATATTCTAGTTGCCCGCGTACCGTTAGTGCAATTTAAACCATCCTCCTTCGAGAAATGTTTTCTGACGAAACACGCGATGCTTCAGTAGAGAACAGCGCGGAGAGGACACAAATAGAAGGTATTGACGGGGATGTTCTCTTTACCAGAATATAATGGAGTTTGTCAGAGCAAAGCTCGGTAAAAATGGGACTTTCACCGTTGTTCTCCTTCTTTTTTGCATTATTTAAACATAAAGGCAAGAATTTCATCTGATTATTCCTTGTAACGCAATGAAATACTTTTTTTGTCCTGAACTTTTGAGTATTTGTGTTTAATTGTATTGACGTTATACTGCGTCTTCGAGATTGTGTTCCAGGGTGTGCCACTGGTAGTGCAAATCGTATCCTACATTTGCTTTGGTGTCTCAATCACTAAAGTTCCGATATGTATTATATCCATGTTTCAGAAGCATCGACCTCCGTCCCTGATATAAAAAGTAATAAGCATTTATTTATTTGCGCAATAACCAGAGCATCATCAGAGTAATTACAGTGAGGGTTGAGCAGAACTTAATGGTTTCATCACACATGAAAGCGGAAAACATAAACCAGACCCAATAGTATATAAATTACATACACAGTTAGTATGTAGAGAAATCAAGAGAAGCAACCTAAATCATTAAGATAACTAGGTATAAGATGTATCACTTTAAGCCTTATGGCTGCAGGTAATCTGTTTCAGTTTCATACTGTTCGTGGAAAAGACGGCATACTGAAAGATTTGGTATTGTAGGGTCCTCGCGATCGGTCCACGAATAGGGTTAACGACTCATACGGTAGCTGCTAGCTTTATTGCGATAAAAGTTACATGGGCACCCTCAGTGGGTTCTTGCTGTCACCATTTTGCTCCGCATAAAGTCCAAAACGATAACATCGCCACGCGCATCGTAACATCTACGCACAAGTAAAAGCACGCGACTATTGGGTGCGAAAGCGGCTGAAGCAGAGATGAACACAGCCGGCTGTCTTCGTCGCACGAACGGCGCATGCGACTTTCGGTCGGTCGGTCGGTCGGTCGGTCAAAGAACTCTATTTGATGCTGAGAAGATGATAGCGCCCCCGTCAGGGGATGCCATTTGCGGGCCGCACGTATGATGGCAAGCTCTCGGCGACTTCGCGGGCTCTCTGGACAGCCCTAAGCGGCTGGTCCTTTGCGGAGCTCGTGAGGGGATGAAGTCAGTCTTCTTCCGTATACAAGGAGACCCTGAACCCCCGCGCGAGGTTTGACACTACCACAACATGTGATGAAGTGTGCACCTCAGATGCCCGCAGTGTGGACAGCCTGTAGGTCCATGTCTTCCATAAATTTCGAACATATAAACGAAGATGGACGCGTGTTTGTCTGTAAAATTGCAGGGCTGTAAGCACGATCAACCGACGCCCCAGTTGATGGGGCTAACAGACAACGTTAAAAGTGGGAAGAGTCGCCACTGCCCTCCCTCGATCGGCCTCCGAGTGTCCTCATCCGGCGCGGTGGGAGAGACACCGCAAGTTCGTTGGCGTTAGTTTCGTGAGCATGACTGCCCAAGCGACCAAAGAATCAAATTAGATGCTTTTGACCGGTCCAAAATGCAGCATAGAGAACGCGAGTGCCTTCCTCGCACACCGAGCTTCATATTGGCGAACGGTTATCATATCATAGTAGAACGGCTATCATCGTCTCGCTTGCGAGGTGTTGGCCTCGATGATGGCGCGTAAACTCGAGACGAAGCGCCCCGCGAAGTACAGCTATAGTGCCTAGAATATACTGGGAAGGGGGCATATAGGATGCGTCGCTCGAGCGGCCACGACGACGTTTGCGCACAAGGGTGCGGCCGCGAATGCTATGTCACAACACTTAAGGTTCGTGAATTGCTGCGCTTTGGAACGTTTCGCGTTTAGAGGATTGACAGCAAGAAACGCGCTTCGGTTCCTGAAGAAGCCGTGTTGTCAGCTCTTTGTTGAGGTACACAAGATCGGACCCGGAAAAAGCGGAGTGGCAACTTTGCTTTTTTTTATAACATGACAATTTGTTGCTCTGGCACTCATTGTTTCGCCCTCGCAGATAAAAAAAAAATGTTATGTTTGAAAAAACTGATAACAGAAATGATATCGAAGAATTCTATTAAAGCATATTTTTGTTGCGCAGAACGACCAAACAATAAAGGACACGATGCGTCGTCGTGGTGTTCACTCTGTGCTAACTTTACTTTTTGCAACGCGTTGCTAACGAGATTGCGTGTCAACACTTGCAAAGTGCGAATGCGGCTTTGATTTTACACGCCATTCTACCTTCCTCTTCACAGCTGTGCGATCTGAAGCGGGATCTAGTCGGTATCGAGTTCAGCATCGCCGTGTATGACGTCGACTTCGACGCTGCGGGACCGGCCTGCTCCCCCCTGACCGTCCTTGGCCCCTACCGCCGCTTGCAGATGATCCAGAAGCTACGGAATTTCTTCAGAGACCACTTCAGGCACCGCTCACAACACGCGCAGTGCTTAGCGATACCTTTATGAACGTGACGTACACGAATGCGTCCCTGCGGAGCTTCGCCCTCTCACACCCAAGAGACGTTTGTAGGGGACATTACGTTATTCATAAGTTGTATTTGGCGTAGCGTGCCATGCGCAAACGCTTAAGCTTCCAGCCCTACACGTGATGCAACGCATATGACTCGATTCCTGGATATTTGTGCTAATGTATTTTAATGATTGTTTTATCAACGTCTCTTCAGTTGTCATTTGTTTGATTCTAGGCTTAGCCATGGTGAACGGCATTTGCGGAAGTCCTTGCCCAAGGTTATGTTCTTCGTCCATGGCCGCCGAGATTGTGCGCCGGATTGCGGCGGTGCAATCGCACGGAGAGAACGCAATTTCCGAGATGGGCGGTGCCAACCCCTTTTCCGCACCGCGGCGCTCGCCACCGAGGCATCAGCAAAGCCGCCGCGCTTTTGGTGCGGCTCGGCTCGGAAACTTTTGCGCTGCCGCATCACATTAGTAAAGATCGTGCTAGGAGCTGCGCAAAAACATAGATGTGCATATAACACGGTGTACGCAATGCAGCGGCGTCGCGATGTCCTCTCAGTTACGCAGAACGCCGGCGCCCAATCTACGGAAGCTAACCGCTGAAACGTTCAGTTTGAGCCCCACAATTGCGTTACAAGGACATGTGGTCTAGCGCACCATGAAAGTGAACGCTATCTGAATCGATGAAACTCAATACTGCAGACATCAATCATGCTCTTTTCTCGGGATGACCCCCATCGGGGTGTAACGATTCCCGTGCTTGAAGGTCACGGAATCGAATTCCGGCCACGGCGGCCGCATTTTCTATATAGGCAGAATTCTTCCAGACGAACATGTTTACTAAATAATAATAATAATAATAATAATAATAATAATAATAATATTCATCCAAGGGTCTTACGCCCAGAAACCACGATTATGATTAACATTGCAGTGAAGGACTCCAGAAAGTTTAACCATCTGGTGTTGATTAACGTGCACGGAAACATGTACCATTTCGCCTCTACCGAAATGCGACCGCCGCGGCCAGGTTCGAAGCCGCGACCTTGGCGTCAGCAGCCGAGCGGAGTAACCGCTACACCACAGAGATGGACTGATGCCCATACTTGTATTTAGGGGCATGCAAAAAATAAAAAATAAAAACGCAGGTAGTTCAAAATTGGGAGCCATCTTTTACGGTGTCTCTCATGTCGTGGATTTTGGACGTAAAAAAAAAAAACCAAATAACTGTGCTATTATTTTCTCGTGATGTTGCCGGCGCCACCGGGTCTGGCATGGCTAGACAGATCTGCGGCGAAGGCGATGTAGCTGCACCCGCATAACTTTCCAGCGGAGAACGGGCGTTCAAAGTGAATGCTATTTTGTTTAGAACGAAATTTATTTATTTATTTATTTCAAAATACTGCCAATCCCTCAAAGGGATTATTACAGGGGTGGGAGTTGATTTATACATGAATGTACAGAAGTAATGCGGAGAGCATATTATGCGCTCTGTAATAAATAGACATATACACGTATAAACGAAAAGACACACTCTAAATTTACACACAGCAAGAGATTAAAACAAGCATACTACATCCATATCACAATAACAATAACCAGAGTGACATGTGTCTGTGTCACACAGCTCTCTCCACGAGTTCAGAGAATAATTCTAGCGTAGGCTGAGTAACAGTAATTTCATCTAAGGCATTCCAGTCTCTTACAACTCGTGGAAAAAAAGAGAAGCGAAATACATTATTAGTAGGACGAAATTCTTCTAACGTGAATTGGTGTTTGTGTCGCGTTTCTCTGGCAGAGCTGTATGTAACAAATGACCTGGGGTTGATCTTAAATTATTTTTTAACAACAAATATAGGAATTTCAATCTGTGCACTCTCGCTCGGTTAGACAAGGTAGTGAGACCAGCCTGCCGAAGAAGTTCTGTTGGGGAATCGCTACGCCTGTAGCGATTGAAAATAAAACGGACAGCTTTCCTTTGTACGCGCTCAAGCGCAGCGATGTTGTATTTAGTGTGTGGAAACCACGTAATACTGGCGTATTCCAATGTCGGTCGGATAAGACTGGTGTAGGCAAGAGAACGTGTTTCAAAGGTAGATCCGGCAAGCGATCGTTTGAGAAAGAACAATTTATTCATTGCTTTTTTAGAAATTTGCTGCACATGCGCATTCCAGCTTAGGTCACTGCTTATCGTTACACCCAGATATTTGTACTGTGAAACATTTCGTAGTGGGGTGCCGTTGATACTGTAAGGAAAGGTAAGTGTTGATTTTTGTTAGTAATGTTCATGTAGACGGTCTTTTCTGCATTTAACACCATTTGCCAGTCTGAGCACCATTGAGACACTTTGTACAGAGAATTACTAAGTTTTGTTTGGTCATCTTCAGTTTTGATTGTGTGGTACAGTACACAGTCATCTGCAAATAATCTAATGTTTACGTCGACGTGCTTAGTAATATCGTTTATATATAGTAAGAATAGCATCGGGGCTAATACAGAACCCTGCGGTACACCAGATAGAACGGGAACAGTATCAGATACATGGGCATTGTACTGTACGTACTGATAACGGTCTGAAAGATAATCTTCAATCCAACGTGTGAGTGGTCCTTCGCCTAATAGACATCTTAGTTTATAGTTAAGCTTCAGGTGGGAAACCCGGTCGAAAGCCTTTGAAAAGTCCATAAATATTACATCTGTTTGTAGTTGGCTGTTAACATCTTTGGCAAAGTCATGAAGCGTTTCTACTAATTGAGTAACAGTCGACAGGCCACTGCGGAACCCATGCTGATTGGAGTGTAATATGTTGTGACTTTCGACAAACTCTGTTAAATATTTCAGGATGATATGTTCCAGGACTTTGCAAGATGTGCATGTCAGAGATATGGGCCTGTAGTTAGCAGGGGAAAACGTATCACCTGATTTATGCACGGGTATTATCTTTGCTAATTTCCAGTCAGCTGGAAGATGACCAACGCGAAGTGACTTTAAATATATTAGCTGAAGGAATTTGCTTACAGGCTCAGCGTACCGCTTTAAAAAGGCATTTGGAATGTCATCTGGACCAGTGCTTTTCTTTTCGTCGAGGTTTAGCAAGAGGGATAATACCCCCGCCTGCGATATGAAGGGGGTATCTAATGGTGTATCTACGCCACTTGGTCTGAACTGGTCGCGTTGAAGTAGGCCATTATCAGCGGTGAAAACAGACTGAAAGTAGCTGTTGAAATGATCGGCTGTCTGTTTTCCTCCCGGGGTAGGCGTATAGGCTTTGTTAGTATGTTTCACACTTATGTATCGCCAGAACTTATGAGGCGCTGTTTTGATAAAACTGTGTAAAGAGTGACTGAGAAAGCGCTTTTTTGCCAAATTCACTTGTTTCTTAAGGGACCTAGCTAGTGCTGGGATTTCCGACGCAATACAACTGCGTGGGTGAACTTTCTGAGCTTTTCTGAGCCTTTTTAGTTTACGCTTCATATGAATTATGTCGCGCGTGATCCATGGATTGTGCTTTTTGATGCTTTTTGTAACTGTTGGAACAAAGTTGTCTATGCAGTGCCTGACAATATTACTGAATGTTGACCATATCATATTTACCGTTGAGTGTTCATTTGAGTAGAGGTCCAGAAAGTTGGAAAATTCGAGAGCAAGGTATGTCATGATGGCAGCGTCGTCCGCTCTTTTAAAAGCAGGTACCCGTTTTGTTGTAGCTTTCGTATGAATAGCGCTTGGATATTGCAAACAACACGAGACTATTTTATGATCAGATAGGCCTTCTAATGTTTCTACGTTAATAGGATATTTTAAAAAGTGATCACTTACAAAAAAAAGATCTAGAATAGAAGCGAAAGAGCCTTGATTACGTGTAGGAACTGTAACAACCTGTGTGAGGTTAAATGTGAACATGATATCAGCAAGCACGTTGCCAGTCTTCGTCGCCAGATTCAGCGAGTCCCATTTCACTTCAGGCAGGTTAAAATCACCTGCTACAATGATTTTTTTACCGCGAAGAGCGTGCGTAAGCATATAATCGTACAGTGCTTCTAAAAATGAAACTTCAGCATCAGGTGGTCTGTAAACGACGCCAATGTAGGTTATTTCATCCTTGACGTAGAATTTACACCATACTGCTTCGATGTCAGATGCCATGGGCATAGCTGTGTAGGGAATACCGTGACGAATTAATAAGGCTACTCCTCCTCCTCTCGTTTTTCTGTCCTTGCGTAGAATCGCATACCCTGGCGGTACTACCTCGTGGTCTAGGATACCGGAATGCATCCACGTTTCAGTGAGCGCTACAATATCAGGTTGATAAGACAGTAGGACAGCTTCGAGTTCATGTGTTTTATTGATAATGCTTCGACAATTCACATTCAAAAGTGTCAACGTGGATGGTTGCGAGTGTGTCGCGTTTTTGCGCGTCTTTGTTCTTCGTTTTTTTCAGCCTCAACGATGTCATTTCGTTCACTGTCCCAGGAGAATAGGCGGCCATTTATGCGAACTTTATCGTAAACTAATGAGACCTTCTCATGGCGCTCACGATTGACTTTTGTTTTTTGCCACAACTTTCTTCTGATGTCACGAATTGGCTGGGAGAAGTCTTCGCTAATCGAGAAGCCTGTGTCTTTGAGTCTTGAACACCGTTTTAGGATGTTAATTTTGTCACGGTAGTCCAATAGCCTTAGGATTACTGGTCTTACTCTTTGTTCGTTACCCGGTTTTCGAGCACCGAGTCGGTGAATTCTCTCTATTCCTGAGGTAGTGAATTCTAGTATATCTTGGAATATATTTTTCGCAACCACATCGTGTAAAAGTTTAGACGTTTCATTCTGTTGTTCTTTCACACCATAAATGATAAGGTTAGATCGCCGGCTTCTGTTTTCTAACTCGTCGACTTTTTTCGCCATAGCCGAGAGACCGTTTTCCAGCTCCGATATTCTTTTCGTGCAGTCTACTATTTGTTTTTCAAGCCCGCCGATTTTCTCAATCTTTTTATCTATTGCATTCAACTTTTCGTTGATTTCAGTTTTTCCGTTCTTAATTTCCTGAATGTCTTCAGCTATCAGTTTTAGCTGTTCTGCTACTGTAGGTCCCGGATTTTCTTCGATGTCGCCACCGAGAAGCAACAAAAATGTTAGAGAATTAATGACATCGTGTAACATTTCACACAATAGCGTTATGGACCGTGGGCACGGCAGCAAAAGTAGGCAGACGTCATCGCTATGATAAGATTTAGCGTTGCGTTTTCTCACCTGCATGAAAAACAGCAGCGGGTTTGAGCACTGCATCTTGGTGTTGCTGCCGAGCCCACTGCCACACGGTCCTTGCGGAGCTTGCTTTATAGCTGTGATCCTCGATGCCGATAGATCTGCCGGTTCCAAGAATTGTAGTGTAGCGCCGCCCGGGACGCCATCACATGGCCGGTAGCGAAGCACGTCATGGGGCGGTAGTCCTTCGATCGTCGTGTTGGGCGCTAAATGTTGCAGCTGTAGCGCATCCCATTGTGCCGCTGTTGATGATAACCGCAGCAAGCCAAGCAATATCTGCATGAAAAACAGCAGCGGGTTTGAGCACTGCATCTTGGTGTTGCTGCCGAGCCCACTGCCACACGGTCCTTGCGGAGCTTGCTTTATAGCTGTGATCCTCGATGCCGATAGATCTGCCGGTTCCAAGAATTGTAGTGTAGCGCCGCCCGGGACGCCATCACATGGCCGGTAGCGAAGCACGTCATGGGGCGGTAGTCCTTCGATCGTCGTGTTGGGCGCTAAATGTTGCAGCTGTAGCGCATCCCATTGTGCCGCTGTTGATGATAACCGCAGCAAGCCAAGCAATATCTGCATGAAAAACAGCAGCGGGTTTGAGCACTGCATCTTGGTGTTGCTGCCGAGCCCACATTCACGTTAAATGCATTCACGTTAAACGACCATCGCCTTCTACCGTCTCACGGGGTAGAGGAAAGACGCCAACCGACAGTCCCACCACAGCCCAGGCCATCGACGCCCGACTAGGGACGGTTGGTCAAAAAAGAAAGGGCTTCGGCGACACGCGAGCCCTCGCCTTAGCCGGCTGCACTAAAGGGACCGCCACACAAATACACTGAACGTGATGCTGCTAGGAAAATAAGCACCCACGACACCACTCGCATAGCGCAGTGACCTCTGAAATTTATTTTTTTCTTGTTTTTCTATTCTTTGTATTTTTTGTTTTTGCCGTTGTTCGTCTTTCATTTCGTTTTCACGCAAAATAGTATAATTGTGAGAGCGAACGTCATATACCCTAATTACTGACGAAGGCCAGACTCGGAGGATCTACTTGGATATATATATATATATATATATATATAAGGGAGAGAAGTGTATACCGAAGGGCTCGTATTTCCGTGTTTTAACACAATATTAATGAGATATAACAGACAGTAATGCCAAGGAATGTACAGGGGAAGTTATTAGAACCAATGGAATGTAAATAAGAAGAAAGAAGAAAGAAAAATGGATGAAAAAATTACCAGCTGTGAGCAGGAATCGAACCTTCGACCTTCGAATAACGCGTTCGATGCTCTAACCACTGAGCTATCACAGCAGCCGTCCCTTTATCCACTTTTTGGGGTTTATATGTGAATTTAGAAGTAGGAGTGACAGTCAGCGCCATCTATAAGCCAAACAACGTGTGTGAAAACACTTTTATTCGCATGTTTGGCGTCACGTAGCACGTGAACTTATTATGAGCGGGCAGCTGATTAATTGTCCTTCTCATACAACCTAAACACACCAAGTCTGCCAGTACGAGACCCTCGTTCAATGAAATAAGGGAGAGAAGTGTATACCGAAGGGCTCGTATTTCCGTGTTTTAACACAATATTAATGAGATATGACAGACAGTAATGCCAAGGAATGTACAGGGGAAGTTATTAGAACCAATGGAATGTAAATAAGAAGAAAGAAGAAAGAAAAGTGGATGAATATATATATATATATATATATATATATATATATATATTGTGGGGTCTCCACTTGGCGAGCGCCACGCCACGCTCTTGGAGTGAAAGGACACAGGAGACCCAATCAATACAAATCAAACGATACACACATTTATTTAACTACTTTTTGAACGAACGATTTCGTCCGCCGAATCGATAGATCAATCGCTATCAAACACGCCAGGACATCCGTACAAAATATGACCATACACATCATGGCAAACGCAATAACACTACAAACACAATAACGCACCCAAGGCGGCATCTCGCCAACACTTGACTTACCACGAGGGCCCCCGACGCGCAACCCGCGGTGCAACGTACTGGGGATCCACGTTAGAGACAACCGTTCGCGGCAACTGCCACGCGCAGAAGAGACTCACATAACTCTCGCCTGCCACCAAGGTATGGTGGCTAGAAGGAGCGAAAAGTGGGAAAAAAGAAAACGGGTTATTCGAACGTCGCAGGTTCAAATCCTGCCCTCGGCATGTTATCTTTTCATCCCCTTTTCTTTTTTCACATTTATATTGCAATTGGCCTAAAAACTTCTCCTATGCCTTCCTTGGCATTGTCGTCTGTTAGGTCTCATGTATATATATATATATATATATATATATATATATATATATATATATATATATATATATATATATATATATATATATATATATATATATGTATGTGTGTGTGTGTGTGTGTGTGTGTATGTATGTATATATATGCACCTAAAGCTAAGAACGTTTCATTCCCTATCTGCGCCACCGCAATGCTTCAGAGCAAGGACAGTCCACTGTGAGAAGGATTCGAATAATTTAGTGGAGTCATCTTCGAGTTCCGCATAGAAGTTCTTGTCCTCCAGTCGCCGATAGCCTTCTCTCAGGTAATCAGTTCTATCTAATATTACTATCGCACCACCCTTATCTGCAGGCTTAATTACCAAATCCACTCGACGGCGTAGGAGCTCCAGTGACTTACGCTCTTCCGAAGAGAGATTGTTTCAATAGCGCCTTGTCTTTCAACAAGTCGATATGATGTCTTCTTGTACTGGCGATATTCATGTCTAGGTGTCGGTGCCGATGTTGACGTGGTTCAGGTGGTCACCAAGCTTTTTCTTAAGAACCAGGGAATACTGTTCGGCTCGCTTCATGGTCATAGAAGTACTCCCGTAGGCGCATATTTCTAGCAAAGTTATCTAAATACTGATACAATTGGAATTCACTAAAATTTCCGCTAGCCAGACAGTATGTAAGGCCCTTTGAAAGCAGTCTGATTTCGGTCGCAGATAGCTGTGCCAAAGAAAGATTAGTTACACTCGGAGGTGCCGTTTCCACATCCCGGTTGATATTTCTCGGTGTCGTGGGTATCGCTTCATGTGTAAAAATTGTCTCAGTCACCCCATTCCGCTCTAGTTTGCGACGCTTCCGCTCTTTTGTCACTGCTGTTTTTTGAGTTTCATACTTCTCGAGATCATTAATGTCCTCCTGGCTGAGATCAGACTCACGTCTAAGTGACAGTTCTTTCTCCTTAAGCTCACGGGATTTATGTTCCCTGTGCTGAATAATAATCTGCATGAGCTGCAGCGATACATCATGAAGTGTTTTCTCCCACTGTGCTTGTTCTTCTCGATTAAGCTTGAGAGATAAGCCTTTCGGTACCAAATCACAGGTTGAGTATGATGTCAGCGTCGAGTAGTGGAGATCGTATTTCACACGTTTTATAATTATCTTCCTAATCTATTGAAAAGAGCGAGATCGCAGTTTGGGGAAACGGGCCATACCTGAACTCTTTAGCAGTCAGTTAGCGTTCGACCGTGCGGCTTTGCTATAACTGCGGAGGTTGTAGCCATCGTCGGTGAAGTTGGGCCAGTGACAGGCCTTAGAGCAGGTGGCACGGAATTTCGTGCCGAGGAAGAGTTCGCGGACATTGTGTTTGCAGCAGGTGCTGGAGAGCCCGCACCAACGGGGGCAGCATTCCTCGCCAACTGCAAGTTCTGCGGGTGCCAGCGGCTTGTCCTTGTGGTGAATAGCTCTCTGAAGTGTAGCGCCAGCATCGTTACGCCCTCGAAGCTTGGATGAAAGCCGTCGGCGGCGAGGACCCTCCAAAGCTGCATCTCGTGGAAGGCGTGGTCCAGATAGAAAACACCGCGACCAAGTTCTCCTCGATAGTACAAGCGGCACACCTGACTTACGAAGCGGGATGCCTCCCTGTTAAACCATGCACGAATCTCTTATTCACACCTCGGCGTCGGCGGTTTCGGGCTCTGGGTAGCGGCAGGCTGATACACAGTTCGAGGTTTGGCCGCATCTGGTGAATGCGCTGAACAAGTTGTTTCAAGTTCCTCACAGCCTGTGGGCACCCATTGTCCGCAATGTCCCCGGTTCCCACGTGAATCACTAGCCTCGGCAGTGTTGGTGGCAAACGATCAAGTAAGCCAGGGACGTCGTGGAAGCGTGCTCCGCGGTATGAGAAAAACGCAGGGGTTCCAGGTTCCATGGGGTTGAACGTTTGGTGTACATACTTGATCGAGAAATCTCCGATGACAGCACAATCAAGTGGAATGCACGTGCAGCACACCGACAACAGCTCAGAAGTGGGATTGATGGCAGCCATTGCTGTACAACTGAAGAAGCTTTTCCAATGGGCCAAACGTATTTGGGAAGAGAAGAAACACAACTTAGCGGTTGTCTTAATTTTATTACCAACGGTTTCGATCGGTGGACCGGTCTTCGTCAGGTTTGCGAACAAGTGCGACGCTATGCGAACATGCCGCATCGACATGGTGGTGCAAGAAGGAAACGGGAGAAAGCGACATATTAGTAGTGTTTTGCAGTGGTGACATATGCTGTGCGGAAAAATTATCATTATCTTCGTCTCATTCGCTGGAACAAACCAAAAAGAACCCAAAAAAGAAAAAAAGAAAAAAGAAACAAGGGGTAAGAGAAGAAAGAAAGAGGGGGATAGGGCGGCTTCCGCGACAGGTTTTTGAAGGTCACGGAGGGACATTATGAATGAGCTTGGGTGGCAGGCAAATATATATATATATATATATATATATATATATATATATATATATATATATATATATATATATTATGACGTCTGGGTTGTGATTCTTATATGCGCTTCTTATATATGCATTATTATAATTATCATCATCCGTCTGCGTCCCTGTCCTCATTTTCACAATAATCATCGGGTGTGTGCGCGCTCAGTCTCAGACTGCCCGTTCGCTGCTGAGCCCTTGGCTGAATAAAAGCTGTCTCAACCCAGACGTCATACGTGGTGGAGGTGCTGAGTAAACGTTGACAAAAAAATGACGATGTGGTCCAAGTAGCAGAGACAGGTCTTCCATTTAAGGCCGCGCAGCAGGGTATCGATCATGCACTCAAATGCGCTCAAAAGCGGGCGCGTTGCACAGCCCGAAAGGCATAACGTTGAATTCGTATATATATGTATATATATATATATATATATATATATATATATATATATATATATATATATATATATATATATATATATGGGGTTTTAACGTCCCAAAACCACTATATGATTATGAGAGACGCCGTAGTGGAGGGCTCCGGAAATTTAGACCACCTGGGGTTCTTCAACGTGCCCCCAAATCTGAGCACATGGGCCTACAACATTTCCGCCTCCATCGGAAATGCAGCCGCCGCAGCCGGGATTCGAACCCGCGCCCTGCGGGTCAGCAGCCGAGTACCTTAGCCACTAGACCACCGCGGCGGGGCGTTGAATTCGTATAGCCCGTCGGGGGTTACGAATGCCGTTTTCTCTTTATCCTCTTCGTGCATAGAAATTTGCCATTATCCGGAACGCAGGTCGAGGCTGGAAAAGTATTTCGCGCCTTGGTCACGTCTATGCGAGGCATTGGGTACAGATACTTGCAAGTGATCTTGTTGAACACCCTGCAATCGTCGCAAAAGCGCACGGAGCCATCCTTCTTGCGAACCAGAACCACAGGCGACGACCAAGAGCTAGATGAAGGGCGAATTACCTCTCGTTTGAGCATGTCAGCTACGTTTTTTTTTGATGATTTTTCTCTCAGCAGGAGACCCGCGGTAGGGCCAGCGGCGTACAACAGATGTTCCGACTGTGCGTATTCGATGCGTTATAGCAGTAGTGCGGCCCAACGTCGAGGAGTAAACGTCAAAGGAACTTGCGTGTTTCTTTAACAATGCAAGTAGCTGTTGCGTCTGTGAAGCTGTCAAGTCGTCACTAATGACTGAAGTAAAGGCGGAAGAAGCAGGCTCACCCCTAGGGCTGTCGTTGGAGGAGACGGCATGAACTGGCACTACGCACGGAGGCTCGGGATACGTCATGCAGGCCACCGTGGTGTTCTGGGGAAGTAGAATTTTTCCGGATGTTGTATTCACAGCGGTGACAAGTGCGGAACCATTGAGAAACTGAACTACACCCGAAGCGAGAATGATGCCTTTACCGACACAACTAAACGATGGTGAGACGAATACGTCGCCATGGTCGATGTCCTTGGAGGTAATAGCTACAATCCGCTCTTGACCTATTGGTAATTCGGTATCTTTCGCAGCTGTCAAACGAAGTGACCTCTGGGGGTCGTCATTGAGCGTGTAGTCTGTATCGGTGAGGTGGACGACGCGTTGGCCACAGCAAATAGCCGCGGAGGCAGAAGAAAGAAAATCCCACCCTAAAAAATTAATTGGTGAGAGCAGTCAGTCAGGATGGCGAACTGAATGTGGTGTCGAATACCACCAATAAAACGCGGGCTGTACAGAAAGCGGAAGGGCGAATAGTGTAACCCTGGGCAGCAACTAACATGGGTCCATCGTAAGGGGTAATCACTTTTTTTAAACGTTGGCCTAAATTAACGCGCATAACAGAAAATGCCGCACCCGTGTCCACCAGAGCATCCACGTACACTCCCTCCACTACCACCGAAATTACGTTGCACGGACCTGGTGGAGGAATATCAGTCCTAATTCGGAATGCAGTTCCCCCCCCCCCCCAAAAAAAAACTGCATCACTTAGTTTTCCGAATGACAGGCAGTGACCAATGAGGCAAGCCTAAGTGGGTAGGAGGAGCGGCGAAAGGGTGATGGTGAACGGCGTCTGGAGTTCCGGCTGTTCCGAGGTGCACTCGATACGGGCGGAGAGAGAGACCGGCGTGTAGGTGATGAATGACGTTGACCTTTATAGAGAAAAATATCTCGTTCACGCATGTCTTAACCGCGGCGCTCGTCTTGCTGGCGCTTGTGGCAGAAACGAGAAATGTGGCCGCGATACCCACAATATTAGCAAACTGGGCGAGATGAGCACCAGGGGAAGGGTAGAAACCATGCGGAGTACCTGAAGAGAGTGCCGTCAGGTGTGCAGAGGTAGGGTCAGGTGGTATCGAATGAAAGTTGAGGGGAGAAGCGGTAGCGACAGACGCGTACGATGGCAGTGGCAACGTCGTGTTTACCTCGCTCGGAGGCATAGCAGCGACCTGCGCGTAGGTTCGTATGGGCCGAGACGAGGGTTACTGGACGTGAGCCGGAGAGTTCAGAGATGTCAGTTCCTCCCTGATAATGTCGCGTAATGCCGCTCCAGTTGACTGTGGAGAACATGGTGGAGAAAGTGTGAAACCCATGTTCTGGAACTCTTCACGTATTATGTCTCTTATCAGGTCACGGAGAGGTCTGTTAGATTGTTCGACTATGTCTGGTTGTAGACGAACAGAGTCCAGTGTATCGAGGCGCTGACATGTCGTGACGACGTCGGCTATGGTAGCCGGGTTCTGAGCAAACAGGGCATTGAAGGCAACAGGGCCAATACCCTTCAAAATGTGGCGTACTTTGTCGGACTCCGGCATGGATGAATTGGCCCGACGGCAGAGCGCAAGAACGTCCTCGATGTACGACGTGTACGACTCACCGGAATGTTGTTGGCGAGTGTCGAGGGTTCTCTTCGCGACTGTGGACCGAATGGCCGGTGTGCCGAAAACGTGATGGAGCTGCTGCTTGAAGGTCGCCCAGTCAGGTATGTCGAAGATGTGGTTAAAGTACCACGTCTTCGCCACACCGGTCAAGTAGAAAGAGACGTAACGTAGCTTGGCGCTAACGTCCCAGCGATTAGCTACACTCACGCGGCTGTACTCATTGAGCCAGTCCTTCACGTCTTCCCCGCGACGACCGGTGAAGAGAGGGGGATCACGCTGGTGGCTGTGTACGTTAACAGAAGGCGCGGCTGAACACGGCGGGGGAGAGATAGCAGCAGTGATGGCAGCAGCGCCAGCAGGCTCGATCTGTGATATGCTGCCAGACAAGCGGGGCAATCGACGGCCTGAACGCAGCTCCAGGGAGTCGAGCAAAGTGGGAGAGGACCGAGGACCGAAAGGACCGAAAATCCACCTCCTCCATGTATGACGTCTGGGTTGAGACGGCTTTTGTTCAGCCAAGGGCTCAGCAGCGAACGGGCAGTCTGAGACTGAGCCCGCACACACCCGATGATGATTGTGAAGATGAGGACAGGGACCCAGACGGATGATGATGATGATCATGATAATGCATATATAAGAAGAAGCGCATAATGAATGCCCACATTATAGTGAGCATTATTCATACGCGTCATCTCATCATGTTCATATTCATCATCAGTCTGACCTGTGTTGTGAGGCAGAGGCTCGGCAAGTAAAAGAAGTGGCAGCCAAAACGTTGCCTGATCTGAACGAGTGACAAACAACCATTGCACTACTTTCATTCAGCCTAGGGTGTCTTTTCTTTTTTACTTTGTTTCCTCCAGTGGATGGTTTTGATGTTGAATAAAAAAAATCTTGCTGAATGAATTGATCGATTATTGGCCGATTCCCCTGAGTGTGTAGAAGCCATAGCTGTGGAATCATCATCATCATCAACGTTTCCTTACAAGTGGTGGAGAGTGATTTCTGGTCCCCCGGTCCCCTGCACCGCTTTTTCGTTTTATTTTAGTACAAACCATCTCTGGAGCTCTGGTCGGGTCGCCATCAGCCCAGTCAGCCCATGGTCCATGTCGCAAGACGAGCACAACAACACGGCTGAATCCAACCCGCCTGCACCCCTGGGCATGCCTTTTTGGACTGTCACCGCCCCTCAAAAAGATCCCCCGATGTTCACTGGCCTTCGCGGTGAAGACGTTGAAAACTGGTTAGATGAGTACGACCGTGTGAGTGCGTTCAACTATTGGCATGATTCTGTGAAGCTGTCTTCAGCGCTCCGGCGAGTCTTATACTTCGTACATTGAAGGTGTCCTCGCCCTATGCCGTCGCTTCGACAGCTCGATGACGGAGCATGACCGCGTTCGCCACCTGCTCATGGGCATAGGCGCCGTCACACTTAACGCTTTAGCGGCAAAAAACCCACCACAGTCGCGGATATCATCATTACGTGTCAGCGACTCGACGACCTTCAATTGATACGTTTACAACCTGACACAGCAGATATCAGGCCAACGCACGGCGGTGAGCTCCGTGCGCTGATACAGACCATGATCCGCGAGGAGCTGCAACTCCAGGCCACCTCGCCGTCTGATGAGCTCCACATGATGCCTTCTGCAGGCAGCCTTCGCAACATCGTGAGGGAGGAACTAGCGTCCATGACGTGTGAGCAAGTCTTGAGCTCGCATACCACTCCAAAGCCGACGTATGCTCAGGTTGTTTGCAGTGTCACCTTCTCAACAATCACCGCAGTATAGGTTAACTACACTGCAAAAAATATTTTCCCTTGATTACGTAAAAAGGCGTAGGTAACATGCTGCCAGCCACTTCCAGAAAAAGAAAATAGTACACCAGAGATCACAAAGAACACATAGAACGTACAGGGCGTTAAAGTTTCACTGAGATCTCCGCAATGAAGAAATAAAGTAACGGCTGCTACGGAACAATACCTCCTCACACACTAAACGAAAATGACCTGAAATAACCCCAAAAACTGGGTAAACCCTGTGTCCTCTAGCACACCACCGTTAGTGGGGTTTTTTTACCACCTACTACCGAGGTAAAAATTTACTCCCGTGCTAACTGGGTTTTTGAACGTACGGAGAGTAGTAATTATTTACCCCAGTGAGGTTTTCAGCGAGTATAGAGAGAGTAAATTTTTACTGCCTAAACAAAGTTTTCCCGGCGCTTTCTAAGAGTTATTTTTAAAGCTCATTCAAGGGTTTATGGTGGCCGCCACGGTAGTATTTATTTACTACCGCTACTGAGTTTCTGCGGCTGTCTTGGGGGGTTTTTTTAAGCTTATTTGTGGCTTTATTATAGAGTTCCTGCGAGGTTATTTTTTACTACACTTACCAGTTTTTTGCGGCGATTGGCGAGAGTTATTTTTAAAGCTCATTCAAGGGTTTAAGGTGGCCACTGTGGTAGTATTGATTTACTACTGCTACCGAGTTTCTGCGGCTGTCTTGGGGTTTTTTTTTTTAAGCCTATCTGTGGCTTTATTCGAGTTCTTTAGAGGTTACTTTTTACTACACTTACCAGTTTTTTGCGGCGACTGTTGAGAGTTATTTTTAATTCTCATTTAAGGTTTTCTTGGGGCTAATGTAGAGGTATTTATTTAAACCTGTATTGTGGTTTTTGCGGTTAACTTTGCGGGTTATTAAAACGCAGATTTCAGGTATTATTCTAGCTGCCAGAAAAGAATTTTTTTACCCCTTTGATAGGAGGTAATTTTTTTT